>JASSRZ010000002.1:656728-668877 GCA_032164315.1 Malacoctenus gilli
TCGATATGAGAGAAGGCCGAACACGGAGGTTATCTGATAAAGCTAAAGCTAAATTACCATCAGGGAAAAAAGCAGGAAATTAAGTGGAGCCACAGACAGACAAAGGTCCCAATAGGGAGCCATTAAGGTTTCAGACGCAAACAAAGACTCAGTGAGTTCAGCGTGCAGTATGGTTGCATTCCAGACTGGGATAAATAAAGTACTTTCTATTTTATTCTATTCTATTCTATTCTATTCAAATTCATATATGGAGGTGTAGGTGCATTCTGGGCTCACTGCAGGAAGGTTCTGAATCAATGTCCAGGTGGGGCCTTCCTATGCAGACTTACCATACTTACTCTGCGTACTCTTGTTTGGAAGAATAGCAGACGGAAAGCAATATTTAAAAAGGGGCCACAACAGAGAAGGCAAGACCATCAGAAAACACAGAAAAACAACAATAGACATGAAAAATAAGTTAGACCGGATGCCTGGAAACTAGGAACAGAAGCATGATTCCCACAAAAGGCCTGAAACTAAAACCACCTGCCTGCTTCTTCCATGTGTTGAGCCCTATGATATTCACATGGTCTTCTGCCATGCAAAATTTGGAGGGCCGGATGTAAACGCATAGTTTGACATCTCTGTGTTCGCCGAGAGGGACCAAACCACGTCTCAGAGTCAACGACTGTTTCTTGTTGCGATGTGTGCGCATTTCGGTGTACTTCTTCACTGTCCATGGTGACCGTTTAACAGCAATCAACACATAATACATATATTATACATAGAAAAATGCAAAGAACAGTTAACATGATTGCTTAAAGGACAGATTCTGATGACTTAAGGGCATAAATCTCTGTGTAACTCAAGATTGGATTCTGATTCAGAGTGACTTGTTGCTTTGAAGTTCTTCCCATTCTTTCCATAACAGATGAATGCTGGCTTTGTGGTTTGTTTGTTTGTTTGTTTGTTTGTTTTTGGATGTCTTTTAGTGTTTCTTTCACTTGTTCCAAGTGTGTGCTATGAAGTGGCTATGTGTTGTCGGAAGCTGCCTAATAGTGATGCAGTCATAGACTAGACAACCGTTAAGTTCCATCCATATTGGGTAAGATAGATAAGACATAATTGATTTCAGACTTTTGTATCGATTCAGAATCTCTGTTGTTGACATCACGAGGGACCCATGGGTCGCTTTATTTCTTACCTCTAAATCAACAGTGTTGAGGGTAAAGCTCGCTGTGTATTTGGCACCACATGAGAGATGTTATATAACGCTCCATGAAGTCTCACTGAGATCTTGCCAGTCCAGGCCATTAGATCGAGATAGCGCCCCATTCCTTTTTGAATGCACAGCTATGGAAAAAAATAAGAGACCACTGCAAAATTATCAGCTTTTCTGAGTTCATGAACATGGCGCTTCATTAATTCACCAACAAATGTGGCCCCTCGAACATAATCCTGCCGTAGATTGCATTGCCACCTGAGTCTTATTGGAAAAACAATCCAATAATATATGAACATAACTTTCCATGGTTGTTTTCTGGAGGGCATGTTGTTTAATTTAGCTTGAATTTATAGAAGCATTTTTACTACTCATATAAATTCAAGCAAGGAAGCAGGTCCTTCTCTATTACTCTATCCCTTTTTCTTGTCTTGTGGTCACATTACAAACAGTGGTATGGGATCAAAATACAGTCAATTACCTCACAAAGTTTTACACTGACTTACCACAACATTGAAACCAGAGACGATCTCCTTATCTCGACAACACTTTTCTTTTGCATTGTTTCGTAACAGTGTCCACCATTAAACTCAGCTTCTGTAGTATTTGTTTTATAAGTAAACATAATGGTCAGCTGTTGGTTAAAAGGAGCATTTGGTAATTCATAGTAAGGAAATACAAGCGGTCTCTAATTACGTGGTTAATGGACTCCAAGTATAGAGCACTTTTCATACAAACACAAGCACGCACGCACGCACGCACACACACACACACACACCACCACCACTAGGGTGGACTTTAGGGTTCAATGTCTTGCTCAAGGACACTTCAACACACGGGCGCTGGCCAAACCTCTGGATTGGAGGCGAACTAACCCGACGAGCTGAGCCACAGGACACTGCTTCGTATAGTTATAGCAGGGGTGGGCAATCCTGGTCCTAACCTGCTCATCATCAGGTTCCTGCTGCAGAGCCATATGATGACACCAACGAGATTCAGGTGTGTTGGAGCAGGAACACATTGAAAACATGCAGGGCTGCGGCCCTCCAGGCCCAGGATGGCCCACCCCTGAATTATAGCTAGCTAGCTAGCTAGCAAGCAAACAAACACACACACACACACACACACAAAGACAGACTTGGATGGATGGATGGATGGATCACTCGGGCTTAGGCGTTTCTAGGGATGAAGCTCGAATAGGGATCAGGAAAGTTGACAAATTGCTAAATGCTGACGATGAGACGGGCTTCCATTAATCAGTTGTAGTCAGGTGGTGTTCATGCTTACCTTGCCATAGCATGACACAGCTGGTCATAAGTGATGACTGATCACTGTTTACTGAAACCTCCATGGTCTCGGATCAGATCATTTTAGCCAGCAAGGAAAAACAAAGTGTCAAAAAAACATTCAGTGATGCCTCTTTGTATTCAGTCAGTAATCTGTATATTGGACTACTCATCAGCACAATATGGGGGGCATTGCTTCTCCTCGAAGTGCACTTGTGTACATTTTCGTCTTGTTTTGGTTTCGGATATGAATTATGGATGAGGAAAAGTAACACAATTTTGGCGCGCTAAGTAATTGGGACTGTAATTTCCCTATCAAAGGAGTGACAGCTCCCCAAAAAAGTAAAAGAAAAGAAAAGAAAAAAAGACACGAGTTTACGCAAATCCCAACACAATTAGATACAGGTTCCATCGGAAAACGTGTAACTGTGATTTACTGACAGGCGTGCAGATGAGGAATCATTGTTAAAAAATAAGAAGCAAGAAGAAACAAGAAGGGCCTTGTATTGGAATTTCAAATTTCACTTGTCATTTCCTAATGAAATGACAACGGCGTCTGATATTCGAGGGCGCGTTCTTCCCACTGCATCATCACTCTATCACAAGGAGGGAAATAGTCACACTGATGATATAAAATTGAGGATACAATCCGCCCATCCTTCATCAACCCGGCACTGAATGACAGTTGCTTTTATGCAACTCTCAGCTGTCATCATTGTCGGGCTGTGAGCAGCTTCCCTGTCAGCTATCCCTACAGGGAAGGTTTTTTGTAGTAGTTTTCTGCTGCTTTGTCAGGAGGGGGGGGCACACTCACTGCAGTGCCACGGCGCTCAGTAAACAACACTCCTCCTGTCACTCCTGTCTGCGGTTTTGCTTTTACCATGTCTGCCTCACTGAGGGGTGGAAGGTCTCACATGGCACCGCTGCCATGAGATGTTGAGCTTGCGCGGGAGATTCTCACCCATTTGCAAGTGACCCAACATTGCCCGTCTCGCCGCGAATTGGAGTCCAGCGCCCGCTGAGCGAAGGAGTGACGTGAAGCTCTTCACTTGTGGTGTTCTCGGTAAAGGTGTTTCAGGTCGTTCGGAACTCCCTTGAGTTTCTTTCCTTCACAGCTTCAATTGTGAGAGAAACGGAACACATCTCTTTGACCTAAAATGAGCTAAAGTCCTAAATTTGCCAGCACGATTCTCCCCTTTCTGCCTTGTTCTTGGATCGAAATATCCCTGAGCAAGATGACGGGTGCTTAATCCCGCCCCGATGGTGGGTAAGTGCTTTGAACGCAAGCCATCGCCGCTGCTGTGTGAGATGGTGTGAGTGCATGAAGGGACGTGACCTTTGTGACCAACAATCACCAAGCCGTTTTACACCTGGACAATGGCGTTCACCTTGAAAGCTGTTAAGCCCTCTTGTTAACCCTCTCACTCAAAACCACTCCAGCAAATAGAAGGGGGCCAGGAAGACAAAATAAGAGCAACTCTCGGAATCTACTGGATGACAAATTACCACCTGCAATCCTATAGCTTTCATATTCTTTCAACATGTGACAATCTATATGTAGGGAACATTCAAACTCCATGCACAGAGGCCTGTTTTAACCATGATCATTTTGCACTGAACTGACAGCAGTGACCCCTATGCCACTGTGTTCCCCATTCAACAGAATAAAATGCATAGTATAGACTGAATGGCTTCAGATATTATTTTACAAGCAGTGTTGATCTTAAAAGGTGAGACCAAGGAGAGAAGACTTTAGTAAAAAAAAAAAAAAACTGTAAAAGTTTCACCAAGGCTTCGCGATAATTATCACTGCTGGCTAATAGCCTTGGCCTTGTCTTTTATTCGCCCTGTGGAACGGTATGTTTCGGTGGTGGTGGTGGTGTTGGTGGTGGCGTCCTTGGGTTTGGAAAAACATTAACAGAGTTAGAGAAGTCTCTATTGAGATGCTGATTCACATCTTTGACTGACAAGAAATCAAGGCAGGTAGAGTTAAAAACCCAAGAAGCTTTTGCGCAAGGTCCCCCCTGAACATCCCTTAGTTCTTCACACTCGTTGCAAGGCCACAACCCCACTGCTTTGTGTTTTGGGTTAACAACAAATAGGATTGGTTCCATAGATAGAAGACAATTCTTTGAGGCAAAGGTGTCAACAGAGGGTCCGCTCCAGACTGCAAGATGATGTTAGGGCAACGTGAATACTACAGCAACAAACTTATGTTTGTAATTTCTAACAGTAGATCTCACAAATATAGTTTAAAAAACTCCAGCTGTCTTGCAGCCAGCAATAAGCATGAAAATAAAACTTGTGGTCCGTTAAACACATTACAACTTTGGTCCACTTTAAATTCAGCTGTGCGAATCCCCTGAGCTAAAATGAGTTTGACACCTCTGGCTCTGGGGGGAACTGATGAAGTATAACTTAGCTTAATAAATATTGTTCAGAGTAACCCTTAAACAAATTAACATTCGAGGTGGTGTGACAGTATTTGAGGCAGAGCAATGGAAGCTAATGCGGGGAGTCCCCTTAATTAACTCCTCAACATCCACCTCACTCTTTCATCCTCTGAATTTTCTGTGAGGATATTTGACTTAAAAAAAGGCCTGAAAAAGTAAACCAATCCCTTTAAGACCACCTGAGAAAATAGCCTCCGAACACTCGGCGAGCTGCGTTTAATTGGTTTTATCAGGGGCAGGGGCTTTCGAAGCACGGACGACCATTGGTTATTAGATGGCACATCTGCGCCATAAAACTCCACATCTGGGCTCCGGCTCCGCGGGTGGACTCGGGTGCCAATGTCGTTCCCGATCAACAACGGGAACGACACGCTCTCCGTAGAGCTCAGGCCTGCGCTTGCCAGGTGTCCCCCGTGTTCGGAACGGCTCCGCCAAATGAAGCAGATTTACGAAGTAAGAGGGGAGGGGGGGTTGATATGCTGGGAGTTTACCGAGGTGAGGACTAATCAGCCAAAATATGTCCAACCACCTGTGTGGGTGTACTGTGTGTGCAGAGCTGAGCTGAAGGCTAATTTAACAACTGCCAGTGGGGCTCCAAATTCAAACCTGGAAAGCTTTTTGTTGCGTCTTCATTCAGAACGCCGTCTCGTTTCCCATGCCGCTCTTTCATTTATTTATTTATTTTCTTTCACACTTTTCGGACAACCAACAGGTTTTCCCCATCAATTCTCCGCAGTATGTAAGTCAATCGGCAACCACTTGAAAACCTCCCTGGGTTGCGCAATCTATCACAATGGGCTAATGCAGTATGAAAATCGATGGGGAAAATCAATGCTCTTCAGACCTGGCTTACACAACTCAAGTCCGATTCATTAGTCTGCAGGGCCATCTTCACACTGACGGAGATGGATGGAGACAACCCAAGGAAAAAAGAATAAAACAGCCTGCATCTTGTTTGTTTCGTCGTAAGTACAGTTTTTTGTATGCAAACCAAAATAAGCAAAGTAATAGGCTTTTCTACCCACTCACATTTGTGGTTTAAATTTGGAAAACCATAGAGTTGCACTTAAATCCAGGAAGATGATACTGTATTTTCTGTGTATCTCTGTACATGTTAAATAGACAGGATCTGGCATACCGGAAAATTACAGCAAGTGAGCCATTTGTGAGAAAAAAGAG
The DNA here is from genome assembly GCA_032164315.1 of Malacoctenus gilli. Classification (NCBI taxonomy): domain Eukaryota; kingdom Metazoa; phylum Chordata; class Actinopteri; order Blenniiformes; family Labrisomidae; genus Malacoctenus; species Malacoctenus gilli. The sequence goes on from JASSRZ010000002.1 coordinate 662,848, forward strand.
AGAAAATATTCAATTTAATGTTTGTTTTTTTTATTTGGTTGGGGACAATCTCTGTGGGGAAATGACGGAAAAAAACAACCAAATAAATAATTGAGAAACACTGTGCTAAAGGACAACACAGTAAACAAAGCCTACTTGTGCAGGCACCTTTAAAATCGAATCCTTTATGTCATGACTGGTGGTTTTACTTTGGTAACTTCCTGTGAGTTCCTGCCGGTGTGGGCTGCGTGTTGCTGGCTTTGTGCTTTCAGGCTGGGTGTGGCAGACTGGGCGGAGCTGGTAAATACACTTCTGCAAGGAGTTGCAATCAGTGCTGGATAAAGGCCACTATCCACCAGTGATCGCATTACTTTGCGGAGTAGATAGGCTGTCCAGTTCCTTGCTTGAACTCAAGGTTGTTGCTGCTCTGTGTGGGCCATCATTGATCCCTGTGTGTTCCCCAGCACCTGCTCCCAGTCTGGGTGTCCTGCTCGAGCCCCCTCGCGCCGCTGGCCCACCTGGCAGACCTCACTCAACTCCAGTTCCTTCTTACAGGAAGCCCTCCCTCCTGCGTCTCAAGTCAGCCTCAGTGGAGTTCCCTGGATTCACCGTCACCTGTGCCAAAACCCACTTGAGTGCACCCAGCGTCACCTGGTGCCCCCTCACCTGACCACCTCCTGGGCCCTGTCACCCACCTTCCTTGGATCCTCACCTACTGCCTATCCCCGTACAAATAAAGCTCTCCCTTCTCCCAACACCTTCTGGCTCCACTTTCTTTCTACACCCATTGCACATCACAGTTTGTGAGACAACCACCTCAACATCAGATATGCCTTCATGCTTGGCACTGGAAAAGGCATCACAACTACCAAGTGTCATGGTGAAAACAACTGAATCTCTCCACACAGTATAACTGAGACAGCTGATTCATCGGCACACCAATTTGATGACTTTGCACCAAAGACACATTTTCAAATTGGAAATTTCACACACTTGTGCTTCCTCTGCTTCATGTATGGAATTTGCAATTCCTTGGTGTCCACATGCTGCATAACACAAATATACTTCTTTTATTCACAGTTCAAACAAAGGCAAGCCGCTTTTGGGCCCCCCAGGCCTCATGTTTCAGGAAAAAAGATGAACCTCGTTTTGTTCCAGGGAGACCAACCCCTGCTGCACATCCCCTCCCGGATAAGGGTGGGGGTGGGGACTGTCACTGCCAAACGTGGGAGTGATTTGTTGATTTTTGGCCATCGTCACCCTAACTCATCTCGCAACCCCGATCGTGGAAGGAAAAAGAAAAAAGAAAAAAAAAAAAAAACGGAAGAAGCTGGACCATCTCGTCACAAGCTTTTAGGAGAATGAGATGGTAAATCTACTTTGCGTCAGGCCATCAGATATACCTCATAATCAGCAGCTCCGGGCTTGATATGTGACCACGGCCGGGCCCCGCGTCGCTCAGCCTGTAATATACAGCCGAAAAAGCCCTGAGCAATAAAAGCACTCCATCTCGCCATGGAAATGGCCTCAGCAGGGAGGAAAGGGAAAGCTTCGTGTGCAGGTGATGCCGATGTTAGTGGCACCTTGGGCAACCAACCCCCCCCCCCCTCCCGTAAATAACAGTCCCGAATGACCCCTCTCTGATATTCCTCCATTACTACCACGCGTACCGCGAGCTGCCGGAACCCTGCGGAGGGAAATAACGAGGTTTTTCTGGCCATTTATCCTAATTATTGCTATTATCTTCCTACATGTATATGGATCATTTTCTTAATTGTGTCATTAAAGCGCTATCAGTCCTTTAATTGAGGGTGCTGCAGTGATCCGGGTGGACTCGATACGCGGCGACTCCGAGGCCGTTCCGAGGTGTCAGCGGGACAGATGGTCGGGATCCGTCTGAGGGGATAATACGATGCGAAGCGCGAAAAAACAGCCGTCGCCACGCGGGCAGCGGTTGCGCCCGCCACCGCCGGGGAGCTTTACTGCGGTTCAGTCAAGTTCATGTCAGCCTTTTTTTTTCCAGAAGGGGGGAACCAATTGAAAGGAATAGGTGTGGGTTGGTTTTTTTTGCCCGGAGGCAGACGTACCGATTCTACGCGACAACCCAGTGCTTTGAGTCGTCCCATACGACCCGCGGCACCTGTTATGATAAGAAACCCCCCCACCTGCTGGGTTATTAATTTCTTACGTCATGTAAAAAGAGAAATTTTGCAGAAGCCAGACTGTGTGGGGGAGGTTGGAGTAATTTGACAGCGTTGCCTGGGACTCCAGGAGCATATGTCTCTTGTCATCCCTTTGTAATGACATTTACAAGCTTGCGTACCTCAGTCGAAGAGTCTTCCAGGTCTCGTTGTTTGTTTTTTAAGTTAAGTGAACGTCTGTGGTCGGCTTTGTTCGTCTGTTGATTTTTTTCCTCACACAAGTTCTCTCCCGATAAGGTCATCACTACTGCCAGAGCTTCGATCTGCATCCCTGGTAGGAGAAAATCAAATTGCTGATGAGTATTGGTGACTCAGCACGGATGGACTTTGTGAAGAGAGCAGCGCCCCCTCTGTCCACAGCTCAGAGGTGCATTCATATGAGCACTTCTGACACCTTGCACAAATAAAGCCCTAGTAAATAGCACAGACTATGTGACAACTAGACAACAAAAAAGGATGGAAGACAACATTATTTCCTGTTCAGGGGTTCTCAAAGAATTTGCTGCCAACGTCAGAATGGTTCACCACTCACCTTTTGCTGTTAATATCATGGCACCGAAGAGCCCATGTGCTTCAAGAGAGAATCAATGTTCAACAGCTCAAAGGTCAATAGGTCAAAGGTCAGGGTTGAAGGACCATTCATCGAGGACAAGCACAAACTACACTTACCGGTCTCCCCTCCATCACTTCTCATCTCTGTGAAGGAATCTTTAACGGTTTTCCTCATAATTCAATGCAGAGCATACATGCATTGTTCTAATATCTTCTGATTACTGTGACACCCGTGCATGAGTGCATTTGTCTAAGCATTTAGGACTCCTTGAAATGCCAGAAGTGCACATCACCATGAATACGGGAGCAGTCATCAGTGATAATGAGCACTCAGATGGATGGAGACCTGTCAGTGCTCCTGATCCTCCGGCTTCATGTGAGGCGAGCAAGGGGGGTGTCCATGGTGACGGAGCTGAATGCCTGTTTTTTTTTTTTCTTACCTTGATAATGGCTCAGCAGATCCGACGCAGGGACATTATGTCAGTCAATTATGCATGAACCCCTGGGGTGTTGCAGAAGCGAGTGAGCACATGTGAAAGAACACCCAAGATCACTCCGACCGCGTCTTTCATCACTTAGGGTCAATTTGTCCGACGCAGTTCCAACACGCTCCGAGTGAGTCTATTATTATGTCAGAACAAGCTATAATGATGGGTGGAAACTTATGCCGACTGCGTGGGACACACAGCGACAAACTCTGTGTGTATGCCACTGCTGTGTTGCATTTTCAAAGTATTTTCTCCTCTTTTCGAATTTCTGCAGCCTTGGTGCAAAAGGCCATGAATATTTCACCCCGTTCTCCTCCAGCCTCTCCCGCTCGTCGGGATCTTCAAGAAGAAGCGTCTCCGTTTTTTTCCGCGGCTCAATCGAGGACTCGCCGTGTTTGCGAAACAGCCTCACTCAACACTGCTTCTTTGGCAATTTCATGGCCTGTTGATCCTATTTTGGGGTCGATTTCGCCACGGCAACGTGACACAGCCTCTAATCTCCCGCTGCCCGTTACGACGGCCCCAAATCTGAAGGCTCCTATATTTAGTATTCGCGTAAGAATTCTTTGTTCCAATCTATTCTAGACGAGACAACTCCGGGGATTTCTGTCTAGCCACCAGATGGCCGGCGCTCCACTGGCGAAGCCGAAGACAAAGGTGCATAAATATGAATAAAGGCTAGCTGTCAGCCTCCTAATGAGGTTAGTGAGTAATAGGCGGCAACACGGCTGTTTGTCACTCTTTGACATGAAGCATGTGGACAACTTCATCTAATCCAACTGTATTAGATCCCGCTGCTCCCTTATGCGGGTGATCCATGGGATATATAATCGTTTCCGAGTGGTCTATTGATTTATTGGAGGTTCTAATGCTGCAGTTTCGGAGGACATATGGGGCTGTAAAGCGTCCACAATGTCACTGTTTTTGCAGCACTCGAAGTCTCAAAGACGGCGCACGGCTTGCATGGATTTGTGGATTTTTTTTTATTGATGCCTTGCACAGACCAAAGTCTTCTATTTTCAGGTTTCCTTGAGCTATTTGAGCAATTCTTGGATATACACGTCGGGAACTCATCACTGCGACAACTGCTCCGACTCAAAAGCACCATTGGACCATGGTCAGATTCCCAAAATTAAGCCAGAACAGGATGGTGCGTTCAATAGGTGGCCATGTTCCCAAAAGGATGACCTTCAATGGTTCTGTTGACCTTTCAACGAGCGGATTTTTGCACCACTTGTTCATTGGTTCATTCAGATTATCAGCAATGTTCACTTTTCAAGTCTCAACAAACTCACATACTGCAAAGTTTATGAACTGTATCTCAGTGGTTCCAAAGCTTGGGGGCGAGTCCCACTTAGGAGTACAGGAGGGCCCAAGGCTTTACCCACACAGATGTTGTGAAGTGTGAAGGAGAACTACAATAAGACATTTTTTTTTACAATGGAGAAGAGACATGGGCAATTGCTCAGGGCTTTTGTTTCGAAGGCTTCTGCCTATGCCTGGTTCGGGGACTCCTACTGTGTATAACTGTAAATACCGAAGGAAGACGGCTGAGTATCCCAATTGAGACAGGCTGTTGTTTTGCCAAAATTTGTTGTTGTTTTATAACATCACCATGCTCCATTTAATACAGCTGGTGTGCCGCCCTCCAGTAATAATTCCCCAAGACATTTCTAAAGTGAGAGGTGGTGAAGAAAGGGTACGGGTGGTCTCTGCTTCTGTCATTTCTATGAAGTTCTAAGAAACATCGCAAACCTGAGTGGGAAAGCTGATTTTCAACTCGTTACAGATGGCGCCATCCTGTTGGGTCGTTAGTGTAAGAGCCTGCGGTGTTCAGTCGACTTTAAAGCCCTTGAATATGTGTCAGAATAATTTATCCCATACAAAACCTGTGGTTAACCTGAGACTCTTCAGGCAGAGACTGAGTTTGGACTATCAATCACTAAAGCTCTGGATTAATCTATTTTATTTGATCTAATCTGTTTGGATTTAAATCTCTGTATCTCTTTATGATTCCCATATTGGAATCAGTAGTTTTCATGCTTTCCTTTTATTTCTCGTCATTTTGTAACACCAGTTTTCGTGAGAGTTCCCAGTCAATGACAAGACTTCGATCTTCATCGTCTAAAAGCTACAGTCCTCAGCACCTCATAGCATCGACTCGTGATTGCTCATGCTTCTCCAGCAGCAAACTTGGCAGAAATGTGAAACAGTAGCAGCAACAAATGGTGCAAGAGATTTTGGCGCCTCATCCTCTTCCCGCGATTAGAGTCTGACAGGGTTTTTTTTTTTTTTTGCTGTTGGTGCTAATTGCTTGTAACAGCCAATACACCAGCTGTACGGACATTTATTGTTGCTTGCAAGGAACATATTAAACAAACTGTTGGTGTGTTATGCGACTTCTGTTGATTTTTTTTCCCCAATGGAGGCTTCTTATATACATTTTAAGCATCTCTGGCAAGTTTTGCTCAAAGATGAATTCCTCAAGATGCTACCAAATGTTTCAATTAAGTTGTGTAGTAATTCCAATGTATTGTCACTGAAATTTGGTCCTGAAACCTCTCATCTTTTACATCAAGATGAGGAAGATCAGGCATCAGTAACAAAAAGCTCATATGATTTTAAATACAGACACACATTTACATTTTTAAAATGTCTTTTTTAAAGGATTCAACAGAAAATGCTGTTTGGTGATATAAGAACTTGTAGGATTGGCTGAGTGTGGCTGCTTAAGTAGTCTGGATCTGACCAATCAGGACACATCCTTTGTTGTAGTCACTTCCTAAAATTCAATTCAATTTTATTTACAA
>JASSRZ010000002.1:690364-712126 GCA_032164315.1 Malacoctenus gilli
GCTTTGCCCCCCCCCCCCCCCCTCTATCCATCCATCAATCGTGTCCCCCTTGTCAGCACAGAGAGGATACATTGTCTTAAGTTCACGCGTGGCACAAAGATGCCTCCTCTCCGGCCCCACCTCCCGATCCATCTCCATCCGCCACCATAATTCACTTAAAGGTGGCATCTCCCAGTCGACAAAATGGAAGGGATTTAATTGGAAAGCATTAGCGAGGGGGGGAAGGCGAGGCTGTTTATTGTCTGAGGGGGGGGAGAGGCAATCCCCCGTGATGGTGATGGAAGGACCGACTTCAAAAGAGCGGACGAGGCTGAAAAATGCAGATGCACTCGCCTGAAGGAGATTTGAGCATGAGCCACTGTATATACGAGAAATACAGGCAGTGAGCTTGGGAGGGGAGGTCACCGAGTGTGGCTAATTACTTCACCCCCCCACACACCCCCACCCTTCCACTTTCAACTGGACACTATAATATAGGTTATAATATTTGGGCTGTTATATTATTCATCATTTTCCCGCAGGTTCAATTATTTATCAACACATTTCCTGCTTAAGTGAAAGGAAATTGATGATCCAAAGCTTTCACGTGGCGCTGGATTATAGGAGGCCAGAGGAGCTTGTGGGGGTCCGTGAAGGAACGGGTGGCCAAAAAAGTCATCACACACTCAACATTTTGAATCTTTGAAAATCATGACAGCTGGAAACCAATAAGACAAACCAGTCTATGGCAGGGCACTGAAACCGAAAAAAAAAGATGGCACGGATGCATTCACAGATGATTCGTTCAAATCTATATTGCACGTAATGTGAAAGGCTTCTTATCCTTATTCTTATGTGAGGGAGGATAGGTTTGCAGCATTTGAACCTGGTTTCACTTCAGCGAACTAGAAATCAGTGAGGAGGGCTCCTCGCTTCTCCTCCAGCCACCATGAGACCACTCTCAGATAGATCAAAAACTCTGTCGTTCAATAAAACCTCTCTGTGTTGACCAGCGAGTGTCTGGCCTCCATCTTTCTGGTGGCCTCCTAATTTCCAATCCAATTATGAGATTAAAGAAAAATCTAACATGTATTCTCCACAAAATACAATTTAAAAAAGTATATATATGTGAAGAACTACAAAAATGGCTGAATGGACTCTACAGCGCCATCAGGGGGAGAAAAAACGACCTTTGTGAATTGAGTAGTCAACCCAGAGATTGAATGAGATTGGATGTGTGGATATTGTAGGTTTTGAGAGCTGGACGGACGGACGGACGGGAAAGTGGCATGTCATGTAATCATCAAAATACATGTGTTTTCAGACAGGCGACATATTAATATTTTGTTTGTTGGGGGGGGGGGGTTAAAAGGCTGGATTCAGTTTGCTCCATCATGTGTGACATGTTAGTCATCTATTTAAAAGAGCACTGTAATAGACTGGTTCGTAAGTCAGAGTGAAAACTGCTCAGGGTAATGGAACGCCAACCCTGTGTGCATATTGAGGAAAAGGTCCCATTGATCAATTGAAGTCATCATGAATCATTACAAGAGGAAGAACGATCTTTTAACTTGTATTCTAAACGTATCTAGAAAGATGGTTCCATCACTCTGGTTGCATCACTTCTTCTCAAACTGTAGGAAGGTATGGCTGAACATAAAGATTGAAAAAAAAAATCTTATTTCACTGACATGTGAAGATGATTATATGATTCTATCTGAATATAACTGTTTTTGGCTGGTTTTACTTAAATCTTGAAGTGGGGAAACATTGTGGGCAACTGTGACCCACCCCCCTCCCCGCCTGTCTGTGCTCTTTCACTGCTCACACAGTACAGAGATTGATATTGTCATCTTCATCGGACATTTTACCTTCTTCTGATTTGCATGAGTCGCATCCGTTACTCAGCTGGTCCTCTGTATCCTTGGTGAGACACAAAGTCGCAATCAAATTTTGCCAATGACCTTGGCCTTGGCCTCAGCCTGTGCTTCACCTCATGAAAGTCCCATCACCTTGAGCTGAGACATAACAGTCCTAAAGCGGTCAGGTTGCACGGCAAGATGATATTAGGTGAGGCAAGGCGTCAGTGGCTTTTACACACTGTATTGCAACACTGACTTCACACACACACTTAGGCTATTGTCCAATGTAAAAGTAGAAAAACTTTTACTCTGTTGATAATATTTGGTACCTGATGAGCAACGGAAGCATAGAAAGAAAAGTACCTGGTTGACACAAAACTAATATACATCACCCTACATTATTCCGTTGTCACTGAACTGTGTCCACTCACTTCTATTAGCACTTGAGTGCCGTGTAATGTCTTTCATCACTTTCTAATGAAGGTTGTTTCAGACTCAAAAGGATTAGACCACACTATAGGGTTTTCTTCCACCTGGATGGAACCAATCTCTTTCCCACCCAAAGTACTCATGGCATGGTTACCTTTTTTTTTGTATAATAGAAGTATGTGAGGAGTACCCTATTTTCTGTTCTATAAGGCACACTGGATTATAAAGCGCACAGAATAAAAGCCATTAGTGGCTCGGGTTGCGTTGTGCATCCACTGACTATGGTAGCCGTAAGTGGCCATTATTGAGCCTTATAAAAGGCGTACTGGATTACAAGGCCCACTGTTGGTTTTTGAGAAGAATAAAGCACCTTATATAGTGCGGAAAATACGGTAGATTTTTTATCAAAGGGCAGAAACATAAATGGTGCCTGAGTGCACCCCCCCCGGAAGAACACCGCATGCATGTGTTGCATCCAATTCAGGCTCGCAGTTGTTTTGAGGCCACCGCCGAACGCTCTCGACGAGCTCCTTTCAGGGCCGTTCCATCTCAGCCCGGCGGGCCGCGGTGCTGTTGAAAAGCAGTCCCAGCCTTCTTTCATGTCCCCAGTCCTCAACCAAACCCCTCGCAAACAGTCTCACCAGAGAGCCGCAGCGAGCTATTATCCGACCTTTTTCCTTCCTCTGAGACGACAAGATACCTCACACGTGTGAGAGAGAGACGTTGTAAGGATGAAGGCTACATGCGGTTAGCAGCTGAGGGGGGTGTCATCAAAGTCAAAGGTGAGCGTGTTTAGGCGTGAGTAGCTGACAGTTATGTCAATCAGAGCGCGCAAATGAAGATTTCAAGGCGGCGCGAGCCGCCAGTTAGAGCGTGACAGAGGCAGCGGCGAGACAATGAATTTAATTCGAGACGAGCGGCAAATCTGATCGGGCTCGCGCCGTTTTTCCGCGGGAAGCGGCACTCGGAGCGAGGCGCACTTATATTTAGTCGCGGAGCAGCATCCGTCGAGGCGTTTGCTGTGTTTGTTCTTGCCTTGAAAGGGAATTTAACCACCTTCGCGGCAGATGCCTCTTCGCCAGTCTGAGGCACCTCAGACAGCTATCGGATATCAAAAGGAGTAAAAAAGGCATCAAAGAGACATCAGAGGGCGAACAAGATGCGCTCTGAAGGTGCGGCCCCGGATTCAGATATACTCGCAGGCCATCTCGGGCGCACGTTTCGTCTCGCAGAGACGTGGCGTGTTTGTGTCCGGCTGCGCTCCCGGAGCCAGGAGGTCAGGACGATGTCGACCGTAACTCAAGCTGAAAGAGAAAATGTCTGCATCGTGTTGGGGAGGAAGGAGAGAGAGAGAGAAAAAAAAAGAGCGTGTTCATGCTTGTGGAAGTTTTCCAAGGTTGAGCGCGACAAGGTTCAAATTTGTGTGCATGAAAGGGGTTAGCCATCGGAGACTATGATGGAATTTCAGAAAGCAGTACAACATGTGAACTCACTGAACCATGGGAGCTACCCAAATAACTGGAATCAGCATATTCATACAGTTCAATGCGATATAAGCATATATGAGCCTTTTGGTGAGTCAATACCCAAACAGAGGTGCTCCGTCTGCCACAGCTAAAGGTGTCTAGATTTAGCGCAGGGGTGGGCATTCCTGGTCCTGGGGGGCCACGGCCCTGCAGCTTTTCAATGTCTTCCTGCTCCAACACACCTGAATGTCATTGCTGTCATCAGGCAGCCCTGCAGCAGGAGCCTAATGACAAGCAGCCGATTGCAATCAGGTGTGTTGAGGCTGGGACACATTGAAAACATGCAGGACTGCGGTCCTCCAGGACCTGGAATGCCCACCCCTGATTTAACGTCTTTATTGATATATTTTGTGAGGAGCGGCAACGCACCTTTTTCTCTGAATATTTTCCCAAAATGCACCTGGTTTCACAATGAGTCTTTTCTTTTTGAAATCTCAAATCCCATTTTGTCTCTACTGCAAGCAATTGAGGTGACCTTACGTTTCTGTTTGACAAGCCATTTCCCCACAAGGAGGAATGCTTTTTAAATGTCTTTTTGGCATTTATTTATTTATTTATTTATTGTCCCTGTATGGTTTACTCAGCGCTTCGGCCGAGGAAATCGTTGTCTGTGGCTTTGGCCTTTGGGTCACCCTGAAGGCGCGCTCCGTCTCACCGTTATAAAAGGTTCACCCTTTTGTTGGAAAAATAAATTGCCCTTTTCACTGCACTCGTTTCTGTTCTCTAGCTCATTTTCTATGTCGAGCATTCTGTTAGCGTAGGACAGTTATGCAAAGCAAATGGAGGTATCCTCCATGTTGACAAAAAAAAAGGGGGTGAAGGGCAGAGTGGCATCATGCATTTTTAATGCTAAATTAGCAATACAAACATCCACGGCACCCAACAAACGAGCTGTTCTGCATTCTACAGCTACATTCTGACCCACCGGGACACAAATCCCTGAAGTTTCTTTAAGTTGTTTTGGTCTCATTATCGACTGAAAGCAGAGTTTGTTAAAGAGTGGTACGATATAACCACTCCTGGTACTTTGGGTCCTCGGAAGGGATCACTGACTTATATAATAATTAGATTTCTTAAAAGTAATCAAAGATAAAAAAAAAAAATGTAATACTATAATATGTATCAGTGATTCTTAACCATGGGGCCACGGCTCAAGGTTTGGCCAAGAGCCACACCTTGAGGGCCACTAAAACCTTTAAGTCTTCCACCTGTGGGCCGTGAGGGCAGAAGGAGCCACCAGTATCCATGAAAAGCTCGGGTACAATAAGGCTTCCCACCACTTGGTGGCAGGATTTCCTTAGACAGTTGTTTAACCAGCCTGAATAAGGAAGCAGAAGAAGACCACGGTGTCCGCTGTTAGCCAATACTTAGCAATGAGCAGAGAGTAGGGAGAATGCAGAAATGAAAATAAAAATGACAAACCCTCTCTGACTTCCTTAAGTATGGGTTCCTGAATGGGGGAAGTGCAGCAGATCCCGGTCCCAATGTGTAGAATGTGGAGTAATGCTATTCAACGGTTCTGAATGGGCCCTGGACCACTTTGTACTGGGAAAGTTCGGCCCCCAGGTAAAAAAAAAAGAAAAAAAAAAGGATCAGAACCCCTGATATATATGAGATAAGTAGGTTTTTGAAAACATGATGGTACTTGGAGAGCCAACATAGTTCTGAAGTGGTACTTGTATAAAGTTTGAGGTTGCAAGTATTTGTGATGAATCCCACATCCCAACATCCAAATAACGTTGACCAATCTTAAATTCTGTTGTTACTAATTTCCTGCAATTGTTCACACTTCAGCCTTTCAGGAAGCACTTACACAAGTGTGACTGTGCTACATTAGAGTCTTAATGTGAGCCTTCGACCATAATTTTTCCTCCAAACTTTGTGATCAAATATCCTACTGGATATCCCCTTCCTCCTTATTCCATGCTGCTGCCGTTGCCGCAGGCAACAACAGACTGTCCTTATGGCCGTTGATCATATTTTTGCGAAAGTGTAACGACTTGTTTATAAAAGTGAAGGATTAAAAATGTGCTCAACCCATGAAGGCAGGTGTTCTTCAGGCAAGTGTTGCGAGCACGCATTTAAAATAACGCCGTTTAAATTTAAACGATTGTCTACACAAGTGGATTTTGGAGCTATTTTTATGCATTCATTGGTTTTAATTTCTCCAAATTCAAGCACTTTGCTTCAGTTCAGGTGATGCTGAAAGCTAATTAGCTTTGGACATGCTTCCAAAATGAGATTAATTAAACCTTAAAAAAATACAAAACGCACAGGGCGTGCTTGTTTTCTGCAATACCGGGGTATTTAAGCTTTTCCGTTTTATTTTAATGTTTCCTTTTCAAACAGGAGTTTAATTTTTTTTGTAAATAGCAATGGATTTAATTGGTTGTCATTTGACAGGCCTGGAGGGGTAAAAGAAGCCCGAATATTCCAGCAAAAAAAAGAAGAAAAAAAAAAAAAGGCTGCGAGACTGCATTCTATCTGCTGTCCTTGAGTGGTGGCGGCAGAATTTGCTGATGTAGAAGTTGTCCGGGCGAAAGGAGACAAAAAGAAAATGTAGGGAAGATTACAGAAAAGAGAAAAAAAAAAGAAACACATTTCCCATCCCAGAGCTTTTCAAGGCGCTCACTCTATTACCAGCTTTGATAAAGAAAACACAAAAGGCGAGCTCATTGTCTGGCAGGAGAAGAAGTTTCACTTGGTTTTTTTCCGCTCTCAGGGACAATTAAAAAAGACATCATGTTGTCAAAAGGGACACTTTCAGCTGATTCCTGCCCACTCGGCGCATACGCGTTGCTGTTGTATTCTGAATAGTGCTTATTATAAGCTTTTAAAGTCTGCACTCTCACTCTGGACTCAATAATACTCACTTTTTGATAGCTTTACCCATAATTTCAGAGAGAAATTCTCTCAAAAAGTGACACTTTGTAAAGGGAGAAAAAAACTAACTTCACTGTTATCAATTCACAACATTTCCCAGCGTGTGTACTGTGAATTTGGAATCTGAAGCAGTCAGTAGTAACATTAGCCTTCAATCATCGTGGTGCATTTTAACAATTACATCGACGTGGACTTATAAAATGGTTCCTTGTGTATTCCTGCGACTCCTCAATGTTCCGTCTCTGAAAAGGGCAACGGCTGTCAAGCGCGCTTTGCTGTCCCCGGAGATTGTGTGGTGCTGAAGCTAATTGTCTGGTTCCATCCTTTTATGAAAGACCCACAAGCTCATTAAAGAGTTTTGCATCATTCACCTCTTCGACATTTAATTCTGACACTCGTGCAGTGTTGTATGCGAACTTGTCCGTCCAAAAACAACTTATAGTGACAGGTAGGCCTGTCGTGTCGCTGATGACCAATAGTTATTTGAGAATAGAAAGAGGTCGCAAGTCTATTGCAGGGCATCACAGAGACAGACCACCACCATCGCCAATTGGCCTCATGCATGTCTGGAATGAGGAAGGAAGCTGGAAAGAACCCGTGCACGCACAGGTCGAACATATAAACTCCATACAGTAAAGGTCTCCACCCGGGTTAGGACCCAGGACCTTCTTGCTCTGAGGCGAGAGCACTAACCACCACACGAGGTTCATGTCTTTGAAGCAGACAGGTTATGAATTTTCAGCTTTGACATATTTCTGTGGCTTGGTATGATTGATAAGATTGTGTTTCATTAAATGCATTCTTAATGTTGTTTTCATAAGCAGATTTCCCTTTCCCACGACAGTGCATCTTGTCTCCGCACATGTTTTATTCCCTGCGGAATATAAATGAGAGAATGATTAATCGATTTGATGGATGAAAAGAAAAATAAACATCCTGGAACACAGGAGCATGTTTACATGATACACTCTTGTGCACAGGTTACTCTAGACTGCAGCCAACACCACAGAACAGATGCTAACCCACATCCAACAGCAATAGTGATGGGTGATTGACAGCCTTTAGCATCTCATCACTATATCTGATCACAACTCAATTTTTTGGGGGGCAGGGGGGGGCACCAGGTACACACACCAGTCACTTTCAAACAGTTCAGGAAGTGGCAAATAGGACCCTGCAATTGGCCTTAAATTAATCAGTCAATCTGGTCATTTATCGGCATGATCGGCTTCTGAGAGGTAGAAAGGAAAGACAAGTTTGTCTCAAAGGGAATGAATGTGGTGCATTTTCCACACTCAAAGGCACACTCAAAAGCCTTAATTGTGTCAAAAACCAACAGTGTTCTTTATAATCCAGTGCGCCTTGTCTATGGATCAATATTGGTCACTTATGGCTGCCGTAATCAGTGAATGTATAACGCAACCCCAGCCGCTACTAGATTTTATTCTGTGTGCCTTATAATCCAGTGTGCTCTATGTATGAAAACAGTTTTAAAATAGACCTTTCATTGAAGGTGCCCCATATAATCCAGTGCATCTTTCGTGTGGAAAATACGGTAATAAACTGAAATTCCCCCGCATAGGGAAACGGTTATAAACATCTGAGTTGGTCAAGAGCTCTCATTTGTATGGATGCTTTGGAACAGACTTATGTGCACATCCCTGAAAAGTGCACGGGGAAAGATGCTTCTCACGTTGGAGCACATCATCCCACCCCCCACCCCCGCCTGTCCCTTAAGGGTTGTTATCGAGTCCGACTGAAATATCTTTCATTCCAATAAAACCTCATAAATAGATAAACCCATCTCTATTAAAAGGTCTTGCACCATGGCGAGAGTCCAGGCGGATAGCGCGCTGACGGAAAGGTGCTGTCTTCCAGAGGTGGCCCGCTTTATGATCGGAGGTCATCGGTGTTGTCCGCGCGCAGAGCCAGATCGCAGGGGGAAAGGCTCCGTGCATTCCAAGCAGACTGCTTGCCTGCTTTCCCCTTAACTCCGGTCTTTATAAGGAAGCCTGGGCACCGGCGCTGCCTTCAAACTGGGACTCAAGGACGCCTGCCAGTGGACGCGATTCTCATTCTGCCTCCCTGCTGTGACTGGGAAGAACAGCTACTGCCAAAACCTGAGCCAGTATCCAATAGCGTGGCTCCTTCTTTTTCCAGGAAATACAACTTTAATTCGACAAATATGGGAAAGAAACCAGGGTGGATTCACCGCTTTCAGTCATTTTATTCAATTCCAAGAGCGCAAGGAGTGACCTTCAACTTTTTTTGAGAGGACTAAAACTGGCCAATGCGAAGAGAACTTTTCATGCGGTGGTCCGCTGATCCAGAATGAGACCTTCTGTGATTCGGGGGGGCACAGCAGCACAAAAACATGGATAATTAATTTCACTCCAGGGGGAAAAGGAGCATCTCTAGCAAATGCCTTGTTTGTGGGCATTTTCTTTGGTTGACTCGTGAGAACAAATCCAAGAGTCAGACAAAAAGCTACTTATTTTCCTTTGCTGGTGACCAGTCATACAATGAAAACATGTCTTGATAACAAGTATTCTGGCAGAGCAACATGCTTGGATCTTTATGTAATTACCAAAAACAAAAGAGAAGCGGCGAAAAAAGTATTCCTTACACTTAATATATACTCAAACGTGGCTCTCGCCTCGGACTCTGTTCCAGGGGTTTTTGATCTTGGTTGCTCCTCAAGGTGTGATTTGGGCGGGTAGATGAGGTGAATCCATCAAGAAAGGGGGCATCAATAACACTCATCAGATGTACCCAGTGGAAGCCAGGAGAACAGCTAAATCTTGGTCTGACGGGGGCTTGGTCAGGACCACAAAGCTGTGGGAAGTGGTTCAAGATACAGAAAAAGTTTGGACTGGATATGGCAAGCATTTTTTGAATGTCTGCTTTTATTGTTAAGTCTTGACATCATCACAGAAGGTGTCATTTTGCTGTAGAATAAATGCATTTTTGTCTGTCTGTCTGTCTAACGATATTAACTGTGACCTGCTCACCTGCCCTCACTGGCTTCTGGCCATCTTGCTGGGGGTTACCATCAGGTGAAGAGATGCACAATGAGGGCTGTGCAAGAGGAACAAGAGAAAGAGGGAAGGGAGGAAAGAAGTGGGGTTAGAGAGGGTGGTAGTGGTGTCGAAGGTGAGTGTGTGTGTGTGTGTGTGTGTGTGTGTGTGTGTGTGTGTGTGTGTGTGTGTGTGTGTGTGTGTGTGTGTGTGCGTGTGTGTGTGTGTGTGTAGCTAGGAGAGGGTGAGCAAGTAGAAACAGGAGTGAAGAACATAATAATGCTAGAGTAGACACAGGATATATACTGAGTCAGATTATCTGTGGTCACTTGGCAGGCAAATTTAATTGAATTGACAAAAATAGAAAATAAAAAAAAAAGGAAAACCTGCTTCCAGGAGTCAAACTGCACCTCCCACATCAGGATGGGGAGCCACGATGGAGACCTCTCGCTCGTGACCCATCCGATTACCTTATTGCCTCTCCGGTGATTAAAAAAAAAAAAAGCAGCGCACTGTGTGTCGCCAACCTCTCGACACATAGTAATGGGGCCAGAGCATGGAGCTGATCTACAGGAAACACCGCTCCCACAGGGCAAACAGATGTCCACGTGTGGGAGGTGCAGAGTCGCCGCAAGCCTTCGAACAAAACACCTTAAATTAACTCAGCTTGGTCGGGGGGGGGGGGGTGACAGTTTTGATTACCTTTTTTGTTTTGGCCCGAGAGAATCATTGTCCAGGGTGAAAGGGGGTGGGGATGGGGGGGTGATTTAGTGAAGTTCAGCAAGAAAAGGAGGAGCTGCCAAAGTTTGAAGAAAGTTTGGCTTACATGTCACTTTTAATGTCATTTAGTGAGTCACAGAAATTGAATAAACTTTCAGATTTCAGTGGTGGAAGTGCTGCTGTCATGTCTTAACTGTTGGAATAAGCTGTAAAAGGCTGCAAAGATCTAGTCAGTTTTTGGAGATCTGCTTACCCTTGTCGACAAAAGTCTTGCTTGGAATGTCAGAGGTAAAAATTGTTGTCGGAGAATGCTTATGCCAGAAGTAACAAGCTAAACACTCAATTACAAAAACGTATCACCTGAAAAAGTCATGTTTTTACCATGATGTGTCACTTTTCACATCCCTGCAGAGTAGGTGTTTGTTTGTCACCTACATGTGAATAGCATTGGCGGTAAACAATGAATGAGTTGCTTTGAGAAAAGTAATGTTACTTTTGTTCTTTTGTTATCAAAAATCATCAGATAGTGTTGGAGCTCTGTCCTCTTATTGACCTCTTACCAAGAATTCCTGGGTGTTTGTTAATTGGAGTAAAACAGAGTTATTGATCAATTCCACAGAAGAACGTATTTTTAATTCGCCAATCGGAAGAATCGTCTTACAGCCAGAATTGAATGTGGAGCTCTGGGTCCTTTCGCCCTCGCAATCAGATGAAAATTGTGTCTTTTGCTCAGCTGAGAAAAGACTCTGATTGTCCCTTGTTCTGTCTTTTTATTCTTCTCCGTCCCTGGGGCGGTCTCTACGTCCCATCGCTCATTGGTCTTTGGACCATCAGTGTCTAGATATGCAAACGGTTCTCGCACAGCAGTTCTCATCCGGTCTCATCTCCGCTAAATTAGGGTTCTTCCAACAAAGCTGTTCTTGCCCCCTCCTTATAAACACTCATTGTTCGTGAATACAGATGCTGCATGTGGGCTCTGCATAATCTGTAGGGGTGTTTGTTTATGGCCTGGAAGAGAGTGCAGTCGTCAGCTAAAAGTAAAGGAAGGCCAGGGCTCAAAGAAGTGTGAGGGGTGTGGGGAGAAGCAACGACTGTAGAACATTCAACTGACAGTCATAAACCAGGGAGGACCTGAGCCCTATTGTAAGAGTTGGAGACGCGGAACCTGCAAGAGTCATCAGAATTCTTCGTCAACCAGAAACAAGCACTCACAGCTCCTAAACTAAGACAAACCTGTCCCCCTTGTTGTAGCAAATAATAGTTAAAGAATCGTAAGAGTACATTTTGAACTAAATCCCTTCAATAGATATGCAAATGAAAAATTGAGTTGACCCTGGGTCAACAAAAAGAGGAAATGTAAAACTATATTATGACAAAAGAAAATGACAGTGTCTCGTTTATTCTGTCTGTGTGTGTGTGTGTGTGTGTGTGTCTGTGTGTGTTTTCAGGATTTGCTTTGAAGTGTGAAGGGCGATAAATAGTTTCAATTTTTTGCCTTGCAAGTTTCAAGCTGACTCATAACTGCAGGAGGTGAACCAGTCGTAAGCCAAATCCAATCTGAACGTGTTATTTTTGTTTCTTTGTCATTATTAGTATTTATACCAGCGCTGATGCGTTTCATCACAGCACTCTGATCTAATCTAGTTACAGCCCCCCCCCCCTTTAAAAAACAAGCTTCTTTACATCTTTAATGGAGCGGGACTGTGCTTGTTATTAAAGAGGGCCTCGTTAGTTGTTTGTTGTTTTTTGACAGGATCAAAAGATCAAACCTTTGGAATGCCACAGCAAAGTTTAATATCGTTTCACTGTCCAAAGCTCACGAGGCTGATGAATGATGGAGATGATGGATGAGACTGCAGCAGAACGAGAGTGAGAAACACCTGCGAGAGACACTTCTCCCCCCCTTCTAAGAGGGCACCGCATGCCGCTGGAGGAGTCTCTCCAGGCTCCTGCATGGGCTGCTTTCTCCTCAATAATACGCACCTGCTGTAAGAAACATGAATAATGAATGAATAATAACCAAAAAAAAAAAAAAAAGGCAGGGATTGCTTTGCCAGAGAGTGTCATTCCAACTCCAGGATTGCCGAGGTGGGAACGCGACTCCTCGCCAAAAAGCGGCAGTGAGGATGAATGCCACAAGGTGAACCATGTTCCTGTAGCACCAAAGTTTTACCAGTTGGGAAAAAGTGCTACAAAGTTCCTGTTGTGTTCCATTGGTGACCAATTATGATCATTTCCAAAACTCTTCACGAATTACCTCTTGGGTCGGTTTCTCACCACTCTCTGCACTCGGTGGTGAATGAAATAAATGATGAAGACGTTGATGCTTTGGTCTGGCGGTGGATACTGCTTGCTCTCTCATGGCCGCATACTTGCACCTTCTCAGAGTGTTTCTACTCAAAGACAAACAGATCTAATCGATGTGTTGTCATGTCATTTCTAGAATTTGAAGTGATGTATCAGGGCCTCTGTGTGATTCGTCCAGCCAACGGTGACGAGAGCTGCCAATCTCTATTCAGTTCAGGACTTGTTTACTAAAGAAGGCCACCAAAGTATGTTTTACAACACCAGTTTGGAACAACTTTTACTCTGAGTTGTTTTCTTATGAAAATAGCCTCAGGGAGATCAACAGTAAACACGGTCGTAGAGCGACGCACGCACTCTATGAAGACGCCGACAGGCCGGAGTGATTGAGCGGTACTAAAGGCGTCCGAAAGTGTTCCAAGAAACCCCCACGTTGTAACACCAGCAGCAGCCTGGATTGTTGACACAAAGCATGTTGGCTCAATGGATTCATGATGCTGACACGGAATGCCAGATTTCGACTGAGCACGCCATCTGTGGCCTCAACGGGGGGAAAAAAAAATCCAGATCCCCAAGAAAAAGGGAAAGACTCCTGCCTCTGGCTGACATGAGAGACCCCCCAAACGAGGTGCTCTGTGGGTGGACACCATCAAGTTATGACATGTACTTTGTACTCGGACCACCATGTTTGATAACCACCATTTGACTGACTGAACAAATGCAATCTCAAAAAGAATGACCACAAATTTTCATCTACTGGGATATCAGTGGTCTTTTTAGATTTAAATGAATAACTCGTACAAGTTTCATCGAGGACTATCAGCTTTCATTTTTGGGTTTTTCTTTTAACAGTTAACCAATCGCCAAGTCAAGAAGTCATCTCTCAGCACTCTCTTTAAAAAGTTGCCAAGTTTCTCCACATCCAGTCTCAGAGATGTAGCCCCCTTTTCTTGCGTCCCGGCATCTGTGTGAAAGACACCGAATTATGAGGGTGTCCTCCCTCTCGTGCGACCGACGCTGTAGTCTCAGATCTTGTGCAAATGGGTGAGCCGAAAGGAAAAGCGACAATAAACTGATGTATTCCAAACGTGACAAGTGTCAGGAGAATTTTAAGCTGAAGACGTGCAAGGACACAGTTTCTTCCACTGGGAGCAAAACACCCGAGACCGGCAGCTGAACGGAAAGATGGCAAGGTGCGGCAGACGCTCGTCCTCGTAGGACAGGATGGAACAAACTCAATGAACATATCACCAGACCACAAAGAGCCTTTTTTTTTTACATGACGCTGAAGCTACCAGTAACTTCCAACTACATCACCTCATCTGTTACAAGAGCCAACGTGCCGTGTGAATCCATTTACTGGTCATCAAAATTCGACGCAGTACTGTACAACTGTTACCTGAATCTTGTCCCTGACAGGGTAGGTGTCATGTGAAAGCACTAAGTGGTCAATCAGGCTTTGATAGACATTAATCCAACCCACGAGTTTAACATAGTTGATTGAATAAAGTGGTCCGAATCACACGACTACATGAATGCTGAATAGTTGAAGCTTTCTTCCATACTGTATCTGTTGAAGGCCCCTCAGTGATACTTAATGAAGGTATAGTCTCAACAGTTCAGAATGATTGATTAGTCGTTTCATACACCAGAGATTTAACAAATCACTGCCCATACTGTGGAGGAGCAGCAACTTTACTCTGAGCACCTCCCTGTTTAAAGGACTCCTCAGCATCTGTCTGAGGTTGCGTCTCTCCACCCTACAGCAGAGAAAAGAGGGGGGGGGGTGGACTCGCTCCAGCTTCTTATATGCAAGTCTCGTTTTGGTCGTGACCCAAAGTTCATGACCATACAAACATAGATCGAGCTGAAAAACTGAGAGTTCAGATTTGCGGCATCACTGCCACCGCTGCACAAATCCCTCTGCCATCCTACCCTCACGCACAAACAAGAGATACTTAAGTCCTACCTCTTCCTCATCAATCTAAACTATGATTAGTGTGAATGTGATTGTGTGTCTCTGCTTCACCCCGCAATGGACTGACACTGCACTGCGATTTATAGAAGGAAAAGAGTCGGATCGATATATTCGAATTTAGAAAATAACCTTTGGCCACCTAATGATTTCTTATTTCCCCCCCTTGTGATGAAAACTGTGCACAATAGGGGAAGCAATGCTATTTTAGATAGGTGTATTTCACACCTTGACAACTTGAAACCCCTAAATACGTGATTTTTCAGTCAAAGACCTGAAATAAACACTTTCTCTGATAAGAACTTTGCAATAAAACGGCTCAGCGGCGGGGCTGGCTGCACTCTGAGCAGCAACCCCCTTCAATTTTTCTTTAACCACGGAAAAAACCCAACTATTTTCTAACTTGCCTCTGAGGTCAATGCCGCACACGTTTGTGGTTCAGAGGCTAGAACCATCGACCGAACCCTCCGATGAGCTACATCTAAAGACACTTCACCTCTCTCCTCATCAGCTCCGATCTCGTCAACCTTCCCCGTCCTTTTCCCACTGTGCAGTCGAAATCACGCCACGCACCGCAACAAAGTATTGTCATACTGGAGCGATTCGAGCAGTCTGCTATGAACCTCTCGAACAGCCTGCTGCTTATATTGTGTCAATAAACCAGACGGCTGGACTCGTGGGGCGAGAAAAAAAACAAAAAAAAAAACCAAGCCCGTGACCCTGGTCAGAAGACAAGCAGTATATCATGCACCCATCAGCGCGGGTACAGTATCGCGCACCAGTTATTATCCCCAGAGACTTGAACACCAGTTCAGTATTAATGATCTGTTTCCATCCGGCTGAGGCTCATTAGGCCCGACGCGTCCAAAGCTACAGAGTAAACTGTCGTCTGATGCGGCCTTGCACCCTGCAGCATGCAGCCCCAGGAAATGACAGCGGGTCCGGTCCGGCTGCCGCTATCCCTCTTATCTCTGCTGCTGCTGTCATCATGGGGGAAGGGGGGGGCTGGGGGAGTGGAGGGGGAGGTAGAGGGAGGGAGCTCCGCCTGGGATGAGCTCCCTTTGGTGAGTCAGTCAGACAAAGCAGGCTCCAAAAAGTTGGACAGTAACTTAATTAGTGACTTATTAAATTAGAGTCCGAGGCAATTGAGATTCTGCCCTGCAGCTAATGCAATCATATTTTGCATTCCTTTTCTCTTCCCACCCCCCCTGCTGGCAGCACGACTTTCGGGTCGGTTCAATTATTTCAATGGAGCAAATGTCTTGTCCTGTCCGTGGTGGTAATGAACCTTCACTGGGGTCCCACCGTGTGTTGTTATTTCATTCGTATTTTTCCCATCGCCAACAATTATTTGCTGACACTCTGCCTTCTTTTTCTCCTACCTAGCTTACTAATCATATGCAACACACACACACACACGATGGCTTCCACAAGTTATTCGCCTCGTAGAGATGCACTCGCACAGATACGCCGGAACTCATATGGTGGTTCGGGCAACAAGAGAGCGACGAGTCTTTCCTGTTTCCTGTGACATGATGTTGAATTTCTGTCACTGTTTTTGAAGTGCTTCTGTTTGATATTCCCAACAAACGCTATCAGGATTGAAATGTGCCCATCTGAGTGATAAGCATTTGAGTGGCAACCAACATCATCTGGTACTCAGACGATTCAAATGCAGATTAGATTTTCGCAACAAACAACATATGCTTTATTGAGAGCTCCATCAACTTGTGGCTGGAGATTTTAATGCCATTACTGTGAATTATACAGGAAATACTGCAAAAGGGAACACAAAGTAAATCAAGAACACGTTGTCAGTTCCTCACAGGGGCTCACCGAGGCTCAGTTAGTAGGCCAAAGAATCCGAAGTGAATTTTTCAGGGTTGGTTCTGTTAGCTTGGTGATGTTACACAGCTTGCAACCTCTGAATTCGTGGTTTTGGGTGAACTCTAACGAGCTGAACAGCACCAGAACCGCAAAGATGGCTCCAAATGAAACCGCAACCACTTTCAGTCTAGAATCCACACTGACACATGTGACCATGTTTGCGAAGCTAGTTATGGCAGGCTCAGTGTCAGGCTTTGGGAAACACTGTTTGACTTTTCCCGACATTTTTCTTGACATTCTAAACACATCCGAAGATCTGATTGACTCATCAATCTGAGGAAAAGGTTGCGTGCATCATTTGTTCTCCTGCAGGAACAAAATCTTGTGTTGCGAGGCTTCGCCTTTGTGATCACAAGTGGCGAGTGCGAGCTAACAAACATCCAGGTGAGAGCAAAAGGGCCCATTCAGAGAAGCAAATGGATGATGCAAATCCCTAAGCACCTTAAAGTATTAACACTTCCCAAAATATAATTATAGAAATCGCAGTTGTAATAAGAACTATGTGCGGAGCATGAAGAACATCTTCAAAGTGAAGTGAACAGGGAGAAAGAACCTAAATTGTCTCTGAGTATGAATGAACATCTGGAAGTACAGCCATAATGCAGGGGCAAGTGTGGGCACTCGCATGCACTTCATTAAGTGCACCCTGCAATAGAAAGTTCGACTCTCTTCTGCCTCCAGAACAGTGTCAGGTCTTCACAGCACCGACCGAGCAATGTGTGGAAAAAACATCCCCGTACAACCCCCAGCCCACCAAATCCAGACATTTGACCCCTGAGTATCAATGGACACATTTTTTTAAGTCCCATCCTGTCTTTTGTTCCCTAATGTTTCACTTCTTCCTGCACTGTGATTGGTCCCACCTGGTGCTCTTCGTATATATACGCTTCAGTTGTTAGTTTGTCTTACGCCACCAGTCAATACCAGCACATTCCATGCATCACTGCCTGTTCAATATCACCGGCCTTGTTACCAACTTTGGAGCGTTTCCAAGATCTGGGTCTTGCCTGCTCTCCATGGACCCCCCGGCCGGGCTTCGACTCACACACTTCCCTGACTGTGTCTCTCAGATCTCCCTCATTGCTCCTGCACTGTTGTCGGCCTCAGATTGCTCGACCACCACTTAAGCCTGCTCCTGTTTGTTTCAAATAAACATTCAAACATGACTAACTGTCGTATTGTTGCAATCGTATTAATCTTTAATTTACTAAGTTATTTTTTCCTGTCTGGCCTATTTGACATTAAACAGAACAGTTAGTCACCCCCCATAAGTAAAGTAAATTAGACACCCACAAAAAATGTATAGTAGTAGTCGTAGTAGTAGTATCATCTTTTGTCTTTTAAAATTATTATGCAAAGAACAACACAATAAACCAAAATGATTGAAAACATATCGCTCGCAAAAGTGTTACAATGTGTGTTCAAGAGCAATTCTTTGTGGACACATTCTGCCAAGATCAAGACGTTGACAAAGTTTTTATTGTCTATATGGAAAAAATATTTGAATTTATTTTAAAATATTAAAAGCTCAAAACCAAGCCCAATTCTCACAATGTCCCTGCTGCTCCATTCAAAAGCTTTAGGCTCATGCATGACATTTTCCAGGGCTGCCTGCAAACCAATCTCACTTCTGATAAGCTTTTATGTGAAGCTGAGCAAAATAACAGTTTTTCGAACAAATTAACACAATGCCGTTTGATAGAGTTTGGCAGCTTTGTTTGGAGGGAAAAAAAACTCTCAAGTGTATTTTTAAACATGTTGAGGCCTTCCTGTGAATTAAAAAAGTACCAAGATTCCTTCTAAATCATGTTCTAAAAATCTACAAAACCAGTCAAACTCCCCACAGCCCTTGTTGAACGGCCAAAAAACTGTCTCCTGGCAAGGCTTCGACCAAGATTTTCATCGCTGGCCCGAGGTGGAGAGCTTCCCCCCCCAAGATCAAGTCAGGCTTATGTAAGCTCTGTCTGTCGAAATCACTCAGCAGAGTGGCAATGAGGATGATTTAACAAGATTCCATAAATTAGTCTGCAGAGGCAACAACTTCTGCCTGGAGAGTCGCAACTCAATCAGTCTCAATCTGGCAACACTGCTGCTTCAAGTGTCCCAGTTCGAGTTAATTCTGCCTCGCGTGATGCAAGGCCGGATGGTCCCCCTCATCAATCTCATCCACTTATAGGACTGAGTGGCTTCTTGTCTTGTTGTTGTTATTTTATTGTGTTTACCTCCTGTGCAATTTGAAAAAAAAAAACCACACACGCGATACCGGCAGACTCTCATCTCAGCACGCTCAAGATAAATATTGCAGCCAAAGCACCCTGTGAAAACAAGCAGTCACTTTGAAGCTGGTTTAATAAAACTCAAACTTGTTTTTTGGGGGGGGTTTGCAAAAAATATAGAGTTTGGGTAAAATGCTTCATGGAATCAAGGGATCAATGTTTTCAAAATAAGAAGAGGTCACTCAAGAGTCCTAAACAAGAAGTGTGAAATGTGGCCTTCAGTCTGGTCAAGACTCTTTGAAATATTCAAATTTAATGGCCTGATCTGAGTTAAGGGGTGCGTTCCAATTCCTTCCTTCATCCTCAACCTTTACCCTCATGCTTCAAAAATGCACTCTCAAACTTAGGTTAACGAGTGAGTTTAAGACTGAGTGTCTGGCACCTACCGAGAAAGTAAGGGTTTCCCAGAATGCATTGCATTATTTACAGTTAATAAACATAGCGGTGAACACGGCGAGCTACAAATGTATTTTCTTTGTTTAAGGAGATATAAATATATCTCCAATAATATGTTTATTTTTGTTTTCTCTGGTATCTAGAATACCAGAGAAAAATGGAAATGTTTCCATATTTCGACCCTTGTTATGGATTAGTTTTCTCGTTGTTGCTTAAGTTTTATTTTTATTTGACGACCTTTTGTCAATAACGGTCTGCAGCAGTACTGTTGCTGCTGTTGCTCCGGCTTCTTCTCTTCTGACTTGACAGATTCAACGCCGCTTTGGTGTAATGCTGCCCCCTACCGACTGAGGAAGTATCTGCATTTAAGGAGCGCCCAGTTTCGAACCGTTAACACTTGGTTTTGAGGGTTAAGGGTTGAGGATAAAGGAAGAGAATTGGAATTGGGCCCAAGTCACCACACCCTGAGGCAAACTGGCCTGGTCAAACAACACGTCCTCCTTGAACAATTTCTTTCTTTTTTTTTTTTTTTAAATCTCGAAATAACTGCTTGACTCACCAGTTGTGCACAGCTTGCCGAGATCTGTCAAGAGGGAGGATTTCTGCTGTTACGCCCTCATCATTACTCTGTGGACTGACTGAAAAGAGGGGGTCGTCTATCTCTCCCGGCAAGACCTGTGTTTATAACTCACGGGAACCCCGAGAAAAAACTGACATACTCCTCCTACTTACTTCTCCTCTACTTCCACACTGCTCTGGGAGCAATCCACAAACACATTGGCCTCATCACCTGGTGTACCACTCCAATCGCCAGTCATTGTTTGGCGGTCTGAGCAGTGCACGTTTGGGTGGGATGAGGTTGGCTCACACCTCCTCACATCATTTGATGACACATCAGGCAAAAATGGCGATCTCTCTCTTCCAAAGGATGGGGACGACGACTTTTTTTTGAAATTCTGGCAGGCCTCCGCTCAGGAGAGCTCGTCCAGGGAATGTGGTGGAACAGAACGAAATCATGGCTGTGCAGCTAACAGTCCTCCAGCAATCATGTAACCATGTGGGAATATGGAGAAAAATGTCAACTCAAGGGCATATTTCAAACAGAGGCTTCATTTTTCACTCACAAAGTGGGCCTGATGTTTGTGTATGGCGAGTTGAATGTTGTTAATCACGAGACCAAACGAACACATTGAAATGTTTCACAATCAGACCAAGAGGTTTTGTGTTTCTCAAATGACTCCGTGTGTTTTGCAATAGACCTTAAGATATTCGAACAGAGTGACGGATTACTCAGAGTTCTGTTCTTGACCACCGGAGACTCCTGGAAGAGCCTCAGGACGTTTTGTTCAACAGGAAAACAAGCAGCAATGCATTTACGTGGCGAGACGTGAATGTATGCATTGATTTTCTGACATAAACGATTTCATTTGGCCTGAAAGCCTTATCATCTCCGACTTGACGTTGTCTGGCTTCTCTCGGGTTGCAGCCTTGGACACGCAACGGAGTTCCGATAAGATGTCAACATTAATATTCAGCGATGTTTGAGTGAATTGCAAAGGCAATGGGAGAAACTGGAAAGCAGTGGTACGCTTGCCAACTCCATTGGCTCCCGATGCTTTCTTTTTTATCGCCGAACAAAGAAGACATGAACTGAAATTAAAGCACGTGATGTGAAAGCACGAGAAACAAACAATGCTACAGTTTGAAGCAATTCGATTCTGAGCCTGACAAAACAAACACATCTTTATAATAAAACGTTATAGACTTTTGATGGACATTTGGTTCTGAAGGATTTTTTTCACACACCGACCTTGTCCAAGTTAACCAATTGGACATATGTAACTAAGACATGATGAGTTTTAGTTTTCACCTGTAACATCTCATCTCCTGTACCGATATTAATGTGTTTTATGGGTCATGGGAGGTGCTGGAACCAATCCCAGCTGTCTTCAGGCAAAGGCAGGGAACACTCTGGACAGGTCACTAGTCCATCACAGGGCAACACAGAGACAAGCAACCATACACACGCCCCTTCACAGACTACAGACAATTTAGAGTCGCCAATTGACCTTCTGCATGTTATAGGAGAGTGGGAAGATGCCAGAGTACCCAGAGAGAACCCACGCATGCATAGGGAGAACATGCAAACTCCACACAGAAAAGCCCCCACCTGGAACCCAAGACCTTCTGGATGTGAGGCAATTATAACCTAGTTCTTTCAAAGCACTTCAAATTTGCAGAATGTGCAAAAAACCTGTATGGCATCAATAATAACCAAGGAAGCAAACCACCAACAGTTTCACGTTCAAAGGTGGAGAACTCAACAATTAAACACAGTGCACATTGATGGGAAAACCCTGAAGGTACAGAGAGAGACAAGCGAGCACAGACCAGAAAGGATACAGGAAAGTTTCAGACTTGAAGGTGACGTACTGTTGGAATTCAGTTCTCTTATTTACCTATTACCTTGAATTCCTGCGTGTTCGTTAATTGGATTAAATGGAGTCA
>JASSRZ010000002.1:730006-741785 GCA_032164315.1 Malacoctenus gilli
ATTGTGCCAATCATCATGAAATATGCTCCAAGCACTTTACATTATGACGGAGCCCAATCCATGTGAGCCACACAAATGAACACTGCTCTCGCGCCGAGCCACAATTTCTACTAGCAAGGATTCAGACAGTAGGGAGTAATCGAGTACTTTTTTGAGAGCTTCTTTTGAATTCCATACAAAAGGGGCACCAAATATATGGACCACCAAGCTATAGCTTTGAAATTTGTTCTGTAATGCAATAAAAAACTGCAGAAATAGATGATGTGACTACATGTACAAGATGGTGTCCTTGGAGATGACAGAGTTTTACAAACTTATTGGCAGAATACATCTGTAGGATGCTCCTGAACACATCATCAGGGAAGCAACCTGGGGTCAGCCTCAGACACCCTCACCCAAGGTGACCCAGCCGTGGTCGATCAGACCCGGCTTGTGTTCAGGAGGCATCTGCCACTCCCCATGGATCCCCTCTCCTGATCCAGAGCCATCTGGAGGTTTTCTCTGCTTCTTCTGGGACATTCTTGATAGCTCTTCTCCTCTCCGTCCCAGTAAGGCCCAGCGCACTCCAAGGTCTTGTCGAGTGATTGGCCCACAAACCCTCTGCAGCCTACCTCGACAGGCATACGCTTTGCCTTCCAGCCCTGCTTGCGGCAGTTGATGACCAGCTCCTCGTGCTCGGTCCTCTTTCTCTCATGGGCCTCGTCCCAATCGGTCCTCCCGTGGCAGTGGCAGCTCCATCGGGTTGATGTTCTTCGTTTCCTTTGAGAGCAGGCGGATGTCTGGCCTCAGGGTGGTTGTGATTAACAAAAGTAGTAAAAAAAAACAACAACATAGCGGGTAGAATTTGGATTTTTTCCAAGATCTATTCCATCACCTCGCAATCCGTTTCCTTACATGAGTTACTATGGCAGCGGCATGGTCTCTGCTGCGGAACTCAACCTTGCTTGCGATCCCAATTTCAAAAAAATGTTTTTAATTTTCTCTTAGTCAAATGAAAAGCTTATAAAAAATGTGTCAGAGTGGACCAAATAAAAGCTGTTATTTCCCCTGCAGGTCAGTCGCCAAACAGCCTTCACTCACGCTGTCACCGTTCAAGACCACCAAACCCCCACCCCCACCCCCTCCCTTTCTGGGTTAGATGTACCACGATGCAGCATAGGTGGCTTTTGAGGCAAGGTGAAGAACGTTTTGAAAAAGTTCTCTGCCTTTCCGACAATGTGTATGTCAGAGCTTGTGCAAAACCTTTTGATTGAATTTGCATTCTCTTTCAAGAACATGGTGCTAATTTCCTCTGCAATGGAAAGTATGAAGCACATTCAAAGTTCTTTTAATAACAGACATGTCCACGTGTTTCACAAGTTCAGACACAATCCCCCCCCCACTCACACACACAACTGCATTTTTTGGATGTATATTTTTCTTCTTATTTGAAATTATAAGACAGCAAACCAACTACACCAATCAAAGGCACACAAATCAAAGGGAAATATATCCACAAAGTGGAGTTAACCCGTTAAAGAGCCAATAAAAAAACACACTATCCAGAGCAGCAAAATATGTATCACTGAAGGCATATTTCATAGCCTGAATATAATAAAGTAATTGTGTACATCCAAATGTACAAATAACATGAAACGTAGTCATAGAACAAGAAAGAGTCAAAAGGACAACCATGTTGAGAAGAGCTTCAGTCAAATTTTACACCCAACCTCCCACACGCACGCGCGCACACACCTCCAAGAGGAAAGAGGTGCACCAGTTGCCGAGACTTCAACCCCTAACTAGTACCCGCCAACAATTGTCATCTGTGGCTCTGACGAAACCACTAACTAATAACGCTTTAAAGAATGAAAGATATTACAAAGTTATGACTTAGCAGGAAATAAAGTACACAGGGTGAGAGTGTATGTGGAGTTTAACGTGAAAGTTTAACATTCAGGGATATTTTAAATGTTGGGAATATCCAAAAGTGCCGAAAGATTAAAGGGTTACTTCTTATTGTTGTGCCCATTTTTGCAGCAATTCTTTCTTGGAAAGTGTGCGTGATATTTGATGATGTAGTACCACGGTACTGGTTGTAATAGTTTCTCCATTGTTTATACTTGGCTACTTTCCGTATCTTTGTGAGCTCCAGGACTCCTCATTGGTTTCCATCAGTTTTTGTGATCTCCTCTCTGATGTTCCCACACCGTTGCCCGACAACTTCAAGTCCTTTGTTTACCGGCCACATTCTCGTCTGAGCTGAGGCCCGGATCGCCGACGCTGCAGAGACACCAGATGTTGCCGCGCTCTATTACTCAAAAATCAAAGTCCTGTGCCTCCCGGCTCAGAGCCGTCAATGCAAGTCAAGTTAAAAAGTCAATCAAAATATCTTTACCTGAGATTTTTTTTTGTTTTGTTTTTAAGAATTAACTGCAGAAACCCTTCGTCGCCTGCGGCCGCAAACAACACAAAACCAATGGTTTTGCAATTACATTTTCTCGCATTACTTGTCTGGATTCACTGCGAGTAGTTCCCAAACTACTAACTTCGGGGCAATATTTTTGTTTACCTTTTGCGGAATAATGAAAAAGCAGAGTGTGGGCGGGGCCTTTCGTAGCCTGCCATTTCTTGATGTAAGATACATTTTCATCATAAGAAGCACTAAAATCTGCTCAGACACTTTTTCCTCCTTCAGCCATTTGCACACTGATCTCTCTTAAAAGGTCATCCACTCCTAAAACTTCTCACAGAAATATTCTGTTTTATCATTTTGAAGAACAAGATCGGCCAAGAAATGCTTGAGATTTAACGGTCGTGGATAAGAAAGATGACGAAAACATGATAAATGGCATCAGACATCAACTTCTTACTTCTGTTTTAAAGTAGAACTTTGGAGTCCTGTGTGGAAAAACGGCCCTCTGAGGCATCCACTCCAGCTTGTAAAGGGGGTGGGGTGGGAAGTGAAGTCCAACTGACACAGTTTCCACCAGGTCAAGATGATGGACAATTAGACGCAGGTTAAACATGTCAAGGCGGAAACATGGGATCACACACAGGTAGGGGAAGTCAAGTTGTCTGGAATGGGAGATATAAGGCTTCAAACTAAAACAAGACAGAGAAACTGTGGACATTTCAAAGTAAAAGCTTGTATCGAGACTCATAAAACTTGAGGATCTTTGGTTCTGCTTTCATGCAGTAGTTTCAATGGATGAGTTTCTGTGTGTCTACGTCAGTTCCACAAAGACTCTACTTAATTGATGAACAAAGTATCTCATTCTCTTTATCCTGCTCTCAAGGCTGATGGGAATAACCGCTTAATCCTTCAGTCCTCATGAAAATTTCACCAAAAATAAAGCACCTTTAGGACATTGCTTGAATCAACAAAAACATGTTGTGAGATGAACAAACTGACAACAAGGCTGGAAAACATGGACCAAGATGAAAAATGAGTAACAAATTACAGAAAAAAACATTTTTCCTTTTTTTATAACGCAGTCAACCGGGGACCAGGATTATTTTTTTCAAAAACATTGTAACTTAAAACCACTGACAAAAAAGGATTCAAAAAACATGAACACAAGTAGAATAAAACAGCTGCGTAGGTGATATCTGAGCACCAAATCCTCACAGGAAAAGAAACCATAAACCTTCAGCAGCTGCCTAATAAATTAGGGAATAAACATCTTCAACAGGCCAAAAGAAAATCGTGTTTTTAAAAGATCAGCACAAAACCGAGTTGAAAGACAGATTTAGGTTTCGTCTATTTCCACGCAAAACCAGACACTCAGCGTGTCGTTGGCGCGCTAAGAACGAGGCCACTCGCAGGACAGTGCTTAATAATCTGCAGCATGCCGGTGTGTGACACAAGCTGTTCTGTCAGGCTGCAGGAGAGAAAAACACTGCTGGTTCTGCAGGTTAAACATTTGTGGGCTCAAAGGAGAAGAAGACGGAGAAGGCCAACCTTGCTCTTGGAAGTGATGGAAGTAGTTCGCAAAAAATCGTAGCGCGACAAACGAGGCCCAAGAGATGATGCAACCGGACAATGACATGTGAAAGGGTTCAAATGATGTTTGATGAACGGTTAATCAGCTAAGCACACAAAGAGTAAAAATAATCCCCAAACTCTCAACAAAAGAAGTACATGAAAGAAGAAAGATATCAAATTACTGTGAACGGGCCCCAAAGTCTCTACAGCTTATTTATCCGTCTCTATAGGTCACTGGAAGGGCTGGAGCCTATCCTAGGCGAAGGCAGGGTCCACCCTGGACGGTCACCAGTCCATCGCAGGGCAACATGGAGAATTTAGAATCACCAATTGACCTTATATGCACGTCTTTGGACCGTGGGGGAAAGCCGGAGTACCAGGAGAGAACCCATTCATGCACAGGAAGAACATGCAAACTCCACACAGAAAGGCCCCCACCAGGTCATGACCCCTGGACCCTCTTGCTGTGAGGCAAGAGCGACAACCTCCACGCCACCGTGCAGCCTCGCAGGTCATTCAAATAGCATAAAGAGAGCATCAACACAAAGTATTTGGACATCACACACACACACAGACACACACAGACACACACACACTCGTGTGATCAAATCCAAAATTAAATGACAACAAACAGAACGACATAGAAAAAAACGTATTAGACAACAAATGGTACAAAAAAATCTGAACATTTTGAACATAGGAAGCTGAATGGTGACAATCATAAGTTAGAGCTAAAGTGTGCTGTTTTCAATGAGGTTGCTTTAGTATTCCAGTAGAAATGTATTGTCACTGTTTGGTTCTTTTTTCAGTAGGTTTCTTAATCTTAAAAATGGGTATTTTCATACTGACTTGATCCTTTGTTTTAGTTTATGTCGGTGGTATTTTTCCACACTTGATACCGTTCTCGCGCTCTTAGGAATTGGAGGGGTTGAATTGTGTGTGTGTGTGTGTGTGGGGGGGGGGGGCTTCTCTGTGTATAGTATAGTAATATTTGGTTTGAGCACCATATGGTGCTGGAAACTGTGCACTACATCTTGGATGCAATGCACAATGAAATAAAAATGCTCCAACTCACAAAAACATATATAAATGTATTGGCACACCAGATGATTGAATATAAAAAATCAGCAAACTCAGAAAATACAAACAGTCATTAAAACAAAGTCTGTGTCAGGAAAAGAGGTGGGCAAGAACAAGAAAACAAAAACAACAGAACAGACATGAAGGAAACATAATGAAGGAAATCAGAAAGTGAGACAGCACCAAGAGAGGTTGAACCCACACAGGAAGACGAAAAGCCACACATCAGGAAACACAAATCATCCCACGGAGAGGAGCACCACAGGGCAGAAGGCATGACCAACTGTGCACGCGGCTGATCAAATAAGGACAGTGCAGCGGGAAATGATGTGTGGATGCGTGAAAAATGTACCCAGAATGACTAAAAGTTTCATCACTGAGTGAGGGGGGGGACGCAAAATTGAGCAAGAAAAAAATGATTGATAGCTTCTTGGATGCATTTCTAAAACATCTTGTCGCCTCTAAAGCACGGAATGGTTTTTACAATTTGGAATTAAAAACTCTACTTTAGTCACAGTTTTGTTTTGTTTTATAACAGCCAGAAGGTGGTGCTGTGAAAAGAGGGATACATCCAGGTTCACAATAAACCTGTAAATAACTATAATCTTCTTAGTGAGATAAATTAGTGAGAACCTCCAAAAAAAGGACCAAAGAAGTGACCCAGAGGTGGTGGTAAACATCGTACCTTTGCAGCGTCTCAGCAGAGATCGTTTTCCAGCACCTCAAGGGTCCAAGATGGATCAAGCAGGTATATGAGAAGGACGTCTCAGCCGCACAGTTGGTTTTGAACGTACCCCCGGGACCAGTGACAATACTTGACCTGGTCTACTCAGCAAGAACCGAGTGGTTTCGACCTCGAACCACCACAAACGCACATGTAAACTTTCAATATGGCAGAAGCAGAAGTGGAACACAAGGTAATATTTTGGGCATGCACTTGTTCCTAAACATTGACGATCGGGGAGGTTTGGCAAAGAGTTTTGGCAAAGTACTCTCAATATAGTGGTATGGCAAATTATTTTGCTCAACCATAATCATTTTGTAGGCCTGCATGATACTTCTTTTGCCGGCCGGGAACAAAATAACAGCTGCAGCCGTTAGAACACTCGCTCATTGTACTCAAAAGAGATTATTCACTTTTGTTTTTGTGATTGCACTTCTCACCCTGAAACTTCTTCCCCGTCTTTTCTTGTCTGTTTTTTCACCCATCGCCCGTTTCTCACACATCCGAGCAGAAATCACTGATTCTCACACTTTCCCCTCGTCCTATTTTTCAGTACAAGTAGTGACCGCACCTACTGGGGGTGCGCACTTATCTCTGAACTATTCAGCGGCGTCTGCGTTGACCTGCGTCTCTTTTTGCGTCTCTAAAGACAAGACTGATCTTCTTGAAGATTTTTCACCAGGAAAAATTCCATTCCCAAAGAAATACAACCAATGTACTTGCAGAGGTGTATGAAGTAGATGGAAAAATACCAATAAACAAATAAATTTACAAATACCAGAACTGAAAACGACTGTGGTAAAAGTTGGAACCACCCAATTAAATAAATCACTCGAGTCCGAACCTTGATGCATTCAAGCTTCGAAGCTAGCAAAGGGAGGAACACCATCTCAATTGCAGGAAGGCGGATTTATTGTCTGCGAATATTAGTATTCAGAAAGTGACAAGAGTATATTTATCTTCATCATAAATTCCGTGTGAATCGTCGATGTAGAAACTCCCCCCCCTGCTGACAGCCACAATATATTTTGATGATGCAGGTTTTGAAGATCCGCTTCGAAGTCAAAACAGCCAGCCGTGGAAGTTCGTATCAAAGCACAGGTCATGGTATCTTTGTCTCCCGGTGCGTCGGGTAGGCTTTAAATAATTAATGGAGACACCTGCTGTGACTGAAATTACTCACTGAGAAAAAACAATCAGCATATTTAATTCTGCCCCAAACATTGCGGGGCATCGAAGTTAAAGCGCTAAAGGTTTCATTATCCAGCTGAGGGAGCCAAAAAAGCATCACCTGCATACATGATAATGTCTCACATAAGGATTGCTGGCGTCTATGCATACTGATAAAACCAGCAGCCAGGCCCAACCTCAGCACCAATCAAAGGACCCCCCCCTCCTTCCAATATAACCTCTATGGTCTGCTTTTTTATACCACATAGACACAAAGGTAATTACTGCAGCGCTGTTTTCTCCATTCACAACTGGAGTTTACCGATCCATTGTTTTTAGACTCTAACCTTCGACATCTGACCTCAGCCCACACAACAGGCAATTGAATATAACTGAGATTTGGGGAACTTAGAGCCCAAATTGACTCAAGCTCTCCTGGTGAACTCATGAAGAGCTCAATGAATTCAAATTGAAGTCAAAACATCACATTGCCACAAAAACGAAGAATATTTTACTGACTGTGCTCAAGGCTGGAGTAACAAAACCAGGAAGAGCACAAAGGTGTATCCCCCGGTTGATAGGACTTGACTCAAACCAAACAGCATCTGACACAAGCCATCTTGACTCAACCAAAATCACCAGGCCTCATCCCCCTGACCAGTCCAGATGTGCCTGCAGCATCGAAAGTAAAAGTGACAGACTGTGGTCCGTAGACTGGTCAAACCCATAGTACTATTGGGTACACTCTATGAATACAGTGCAGTACAAGCTGAGGAGGTGGGCAACCACAACTCTTGTTGTCGTTTGAAACCAAAAAGAAAGCTGCTTTTATACAGCATGACTATTCCCTGTTCTTGTACGGAGTTTGCTGAGGCCTTTGATTTTTTTGTTTGTTCCGATGTTTAGATGTATTCGACAACTTAATCACATTTGCTGTGACATCCCGGAAAATATAATTGTAGCGTTTCCCAGCGACACAATTAAGGGTGACATGACTTTGGAGCGTGAGTTCGAGACACCTGGAGTGAATGCAATTTTTCACACTATCACCGTTTGCCTTTTATTACTTTCCCTCTCGGATTTTAATGGGATCTTGTTTTTTTATCCGATCCACATTTAAATTCTTTTATTCCTGCCTTTTAATGACTTTTATTTCCCCCTTAATATCTTAGCTGTCGACAGCAGCAAGTGTGGAGCGGTTTTGTTTAAAAAAAATTAAAATTTAAAAAACTCACTCCGTTCTGATGAAGTTTTAATTGTGATGAAATGAGTCTGTGTGAGTTAACTTTTTTTCCCCAACCTTCCTTTGGATTTGGTGAGGTGATGAAGATACGCTTCACAGTGGGTAAAAAAAAAAGGGGTCCTGGTGTTTTTCTTAAGGGTGGGGCCTTGTATGGAGAACTTGCATGGTCAATCCCATTCCCACGAATGTCAAGTGTGCGATGGAGTACTTCTTGGGGAGGTCATATCTAAGACATGAGGTTTTCTTAACAACGAAAAAAGTTCTGTCTCAAAGTCTCCTCTGACCACCAACCAGACTTTAACATAGACTTTTTATACTCTCCAAAACCTCAAAGCCCCTGTTTTCTTTCCCCTTTATTTACCCCAACATCAGTGTCATTAATCACGGCTGACAGTCTTGATATTTTGCAGAAAAAAACCTCGACATTCAGCACTTAGCCACCCAGCCAACTAAAGCTATTGTCCGCTTATCTCGATTCAAGCGGACAGGTCTTAATGTTGTTCCCCTCCACCCTCTTGGGCCCACTTGTGCAGCGCTGGAGCTGTTTGTCAGGTCGAACTCTGAAAGCCCACATTTCAGCAAGCCGCCCCTTTCGGAGGGTTGCAAGGGGGGGTGTAACCCCGAAGCTGATGTCGTTCCACTTGTGACCGTGACTCGATACCCACAGCAAGGTGTTTACCCTGGCACCAGGTCCTAACTAATTCTAATATAAGATCTATGAAATATGAATATATGATTTATTAAAATCCACGTTATGTGTGTGAAGCGCTCAGTGATTAACTTCCCCCAGTGTACCCTGTCTTCCACCAGTGTCAGCTGGTATTGGCTCCAGCTCCAAGTGATCTTGAATCGGAAAAGTGCATGGATGGTTTGTCACAGGGACACCGCGCAGAGCTGTGTTAAGTGAAGAGGTATCCAAGTATCACAGAAATATCAAGCGGGGGAGACACGTGGCCCCTGCGCGCTATCCAATCTTCACCGTAATAATAGCCCCACAATAATAATAACCTTCCGCCGTGTAACAGAAGGTTGTGAAATGGATGGAACATCGGGCTGAATCATTTGTCGGTGCGCGGCTCCCCTTTCGGAGTCTGAGGGACTCATCTCCTGCACGCCGGCAGGTTCTGCAGAGTTCTGCTGCTGGGTGCCACGTTTACTTCATGCGGGGAGTTTAATAGAGAAGAATTTTGGATAAAGTATAAGGGTCTGTATAGTTGTGATTTCGTAAAATAAAGAGTTGGACTGTCTTCCGTCTGTAATTTAAGCTCGTAGGACCTCTACCGGAATTTCTGTATGATTGCTCACAAATCGCGCTGAAGTCAGCAGTTACAAACTCTGTCGTAAACCTTCATCCACACATCGTCATGCACCAGTTTTCCAGCCTGGGGGTGTAGTCATGTGTGGCAGGAGAAAGCTGCCAGAGTCTGAGGGCCGGGTTCAAACCTGGACCGATTACAAGTCCACACATATAGCAGACATTTCCACCCTTACATACAAAACTAGGCACTTTTTTCAAAGTAACTGCAACAGGTTGTTTCTTCAATGTTGCCTTTATTCCAGAAATTATCTCAGTATGTTTTTATTTATTTTTGTGACATGTTCAAATTAGATCCCGGTAACATCAGAGCGGGCTCAGATTTACTTTTGGAAAGGTATAAACTCATTTCAAGTATAATTGAGAAAGATACTGGTTGCGCGACTTTGACTTCCTCAAAACTCAACAAGCACCTGCTGATGACAGATTTGGTGCACCTGGGTCCAAATGTCTTTTCAGCAGCTCCAGAGTAGACAACAGTAAATGCTTCAAGACTGTACATGCTGAATCTTTCACATAAGCAAATGACACTTATAAGGAAATAGGTCCACCTCTTGCTTGATTACCCTTGTGATTAAACTAAATAAGAGCACAAACCCACAGGTTCACCAGTGAAATTTAAAAAAAATCAACCATTATGTACTGCTCGACACAAATTCTCTTAAATGCTACAAAAGAAAATACCTTTGATGTTCAATAAGGCTCTTCCGAATACTCACTGAAATCCCTCACCGTGTTTGAACAGAGAAAAAAATGTAACTTGAACACGGAGTAACCCAAAATACTTTTAATTTAACTCAAGGACTTATACTGGAAATACTCTAACTCCAAGAGAGTCAAACACAGCTCAATGGACCCACACCCTTCCACACAGCTGACTAACGAAAAAACAACCCTGTTGCAGGCCTGATGCTGGGCACTTCCTATTTACCTGACTTCAGCTGAAAGTCAAAAGTCATTATTATTACACTTTAAACTCTATCTAAGATTTTTTTTTTTAATCTTACATTAATCTACTCCACTATTTTTAAAAAGTCTTTCCCTGTGTTTTTGATTTTCCCTTTCAAATTGCTTTAACAGTCAACTGACTCGTGAAGGAGCTTTATGTCTTGTTTGTGGCATTGACAAATAATCGAATAGTAAGGAACAAAATCGCCATGGCAACACAATGAAACAATACACACAAACAAATTGTTTCCAGCAGGAAGCCCTATGCTTTTGCTTGCAGCTATTAGACGTCGTGTCCCTCTTACTTCAGCCGACTCTAACAAAGAACAGAATCCGTTAATGCATCTTGTCGAAACATATAGGCAAACAGTAATCACTGCACTGATATCACCAATGCATAGAGGAATGTTCCAGTCGAGTCACAACTATATCTTGAGACCATTGTTCCTACTTTTCTCAAGGTCTGTTTTTAATTGCATTTGCAGGTGAAAGATCAGTTTGCTCTGAAACATCTTCTGCCACCATGGATCTTCGTCAGCGCCACAGTTTGTAAAATCTGACACGACAGTCACTGACAATCCCTCTCTCCTCTAATCAGAACCTCGCCTCTTGATTGTTTGTACAGTGATGGAGAACGAAGGCAGATAAGACCTTCACCTCTCTGATGACATCACACACAGAGTGGGGGGGGGAGGGGGGACCCACGTCTGACCAGCGGAAATCAGCTTGAAAGTGATGGTGCTCAAATGAAAAAACACCATAGCACGATCATTTCCAGTCCACAGTTTATTATGTGTCAGATTTTTTGGATCTTTTTCAATAGGCGCTATTATCACACTCGCATTGCTTGAGCAGTCCATGAAATGATCACAGACCCAGTCAAACACCAATGGCTATGGATGCCATTTGACGTTTCTCACACATGATTGGCTGCAAGCCAGTTCAGTGTCAAAGTACAGAAAGTGAGGCGACATTTAGGCTACAACAAAAATACACTGAGACTGAGTTATCAATGACTCAACACAGACACATGTCCAGTAGTGGCCAACATGGATGGCATTTTGTTAACTGACCAATATTAGGTTTGTTCAATTTCCCATTGGAAAGTGGCCCATTGACAGGCTGAGCAGATGTCATCACAAAACTGAAACATTGGTTATTTAACCGTATAAGAATAAACTTGAATGATGAAACTTGGTGTGTACACAATCAACAGGGAGAAACTTGATGCAGAAAATGTCATGATTCGGAACCACTTCTCACACACACACACACACACACACACACACACACACACACACACACACACACACACACACACACACACACACA
>JASSRZ010000002.1:776635-788938 GCA_032164315.1 Malacoctenus gilli
CCCTGTTGCCCCCCCCCCCCCCCCCAAACGCTGCTTCCTTGTCCTTTCTGAACCTTTCCCACACGATCGGAGGACACGTTTGAATATGCAGCGGGAGTGGGTCCGAGCGGGCCCTGAATGCACCGTGAGCTCAGGTACAGCTTGGTTTACAAGGTCAGCAGAGGACGGTCAAGTGAACACACTCAGAGCGAACACACCTATTCTCTTCTCAGCTCATTCATGGCAAAAAAACATGATTATTTGTGTGCTGCGCACATCAAGAAACATGGACGATGAATCATTTATTTCTGTAATCTATGAGTATTGTGTTTCACTTGGGTATGTCAAGACCAGTGTAGTCCTGACACAAGGTTGTCTCGCTACTGTAATTATTCTTCAACACATTGATACCTGTAGGAGCACGTTGCATCACAGCCAGTCAAAAAACACGAGATGCCCAATGACAGGCAATCATACTGACACACTACATGAGTTCTACACAATGTTTCACAAGTAGTCATTCTATAGATGTATTCAGGGGAAAGTGTATTCATTGAAAATGTTAGAAACCAGACTGATACAAATGGAGGGAAACGCTTCAGAGGGACTTAAGCCGCTCTGTTTTCATCAGAATACGGCAGTGGGTGAAGCTTGGCAGGATTTGGACAATCAAAGTTGCAGCGTCTGATGCAGCATTTAAGAAGCTCATGCTGCGATCAGGCTCCTGCGGAAGGAAAGGCAGAGGCAGATGAGTCGGGTGCACACTGTGAACCAAATCCACGTCGAATAAATTGAATCATGAATTAGGGAGGTAGAACGCCAGAGCAGGGATGTCAAACTTCCCAATACTTTGAGGTACTTCCCTGCGCAACCGCACCTGAATCAATTCAATGTTGGGAAGCAGGCTTCTGCAGAGAAGGATGACAACAATTCAAACCACGTGTGTTGGAGCAGGGAAACATCCCAAACTTTTCAGACTCCGGCCTTCCAGGAGCAGAGTTTGACACCCCTGTACCAGAGGAACAATGCTATAATCAAGTACAGAAGTCACCTTGGATGATTAGTCTGTTTTATATTACCCTAATCACTTAACCCTGATGGATAAGTATTGCAATTGGGGTTTGTATATCATATACTCCCATCTGTATGACTACATGGGGAGATTTAACGAGTTCAAGCTCTTGAATAATTTAGCTGCATGGTAATTCCAGTACCCCCAAAAAAGAATTTGATAACTAATGCTGCAACACAAAGGGATTTCATTTCTACTCGTCCAAAATAAGCTTGAGTTTGACTGCAGATAACTGTCACGGAAGGGCAGGAATCCCTCCGATTACACGATTCCTCCATCATCACATTTTCAACAAAACTTTTGTTTAACATCCTTGTGGGCAGGAATGCAGAAGCTTGAGAAAACCATGTAGTTGGTCACATTAGTGATGGGGAACTCGACTCCTTTTACCTCATCATCATAAACTCTTATTTAATGAACAAAAAAACAGTGTGCTGCACCCTCTGATTTCATATCACTAAACCCATTGATATTAAACAGGAAACCAACCCAGTTCATTGTGGGGAAAAAAAAGACAGATTAAACGTTAATCGTTTTTTTTTTTAAATTTGATTAACCTGAATTATCAAATTGACTAGATATGTCAAAGTATCAACATACTATATTTTCAGAATCAGAATGACTTTGTCCCAGAGGGAAAATCATTTTTCGTTTAAAATTAATGTATATTTTTTTAAATTTTTTAATTTGATGTATTAAACTGTAGAAATTAATACACTATAATCACAGTTTCTCATTAGAATGAACAGTAGATCCTACTTATTACCTTTACTGATCAACACAGTGTGTTCAGTAAACAGTTCCTCTCCAGTCACTCAAGGACGCAAACCGATGGCAGGCAAGTCAGAGTAGTTAACAGTGGAACGGGATAAACAGGTTATGTTTTTAGTCTATGCATCATTCTGTAGACAAACACAACATGTGTTTTAGATAATTTCTCTGTGGTCAGACTCTCAGACTACTAAAGCTGACTTTATACAGCCATAGTTAGAATAGCAGCCTGTCAATGAAATGTGTTCTTAGTGGCACATCAGTTAGCTGCAGCATGAATGAATCAGTGAACCAGTTAAGATAACTCGTGAGTCCCGAGTCAGGGAACTCACGAGGTTTGAGTCAACCGTTTTGGACTCGCACACCACATCATATGTGCTCTTCAGTTTGGACATTCAGTCT
Organism: Malacoctenus gilli; assembly: GCA_032164315.1. Taxonomy (NCBI): domain Eukaryota; kingdom Metazoa; phylum Chordata; class Actinopteri; order Blenniiformes; family Labrisomidae; genus Malacoctenus; species Malacoctenus gilli. The sequence goes on from JASSRZ010000002.1 coordinate 778,860, forward strand.
CTACATTTGACACCTAGTCACAGGTAAGGTTTACACAGCAATGTTGATTGATCTTGTTTGCACCAATACACTTGTACACTCAAGTGACAAAGGCTTATTCTAGTCCAAAGAAACTACAATTCTGATGTTCTTGCAACTCGCACCTCAAATAGTCAAATTGTTAACAAGGTACAAAAACAGCTTCATAATAAAACCAATGCGATTTTTTTATTCAAAGCATCAGTGATCATTGTGCTCTTAAGGAAGGCCAAGCATCTGTTCATCAGCACCACCTGCAAGAGACATGGAAACAGTGAACGGTTCCCATCCCCCCCCACCCCACCATCATAAGTCAGAGTGATACCTCACCTCAGCTCATCTGGCCTTTGACTGGACCTCCATCCTGGTCCTTTCCAGAGGGGATGGGGAACGTGTCCCAGTCATCCGGGGAGTATTTGGAGTGAGACATGACTGACCTGGCCCGCTGGTAGCCATTGCTGGTCTGAACAATGTGGGATGAGGGGGGCGCAGGGGGCACTTCAATTGATCCCAGTGGCACCTCATTGGTGTCCCAGGGGTTGCCAGAGGGGAATGGAGCGAGCCTTAAGTGGTGAAAGTTGAAGGAGGGTGGGACCATCACAAACTGATGGTTCCATGGGAAGGCCTGGAAGACTGGGAAGCCCGATCCTGTACGTTCAGTTCCCCCAGATCCAGGACCCCTAGATCCTGCAGCACCCATACCAGGGCCTACACCGGTAGTGCTTCCAGATCCTGCGCCATCCACACCAGAACCAAGTCCTGCACCACCTCTCCCAGGTCCTGTACCCCCCATGCTTGAGCCTGCACCACCTGCAAAACCAGTGCTGGAGCCTGCACCACCGACACCATAGTCGGAACCCGGTCCGTAGTAATAGTTGGAGCCTGAACCGCCGAAGTAGGAGCCCATTCCAGGAATCCCTGGTCCACTACCTCCAGCAGAGCCTCCACTAGCAACTGTTTGAATTAAAACCAGACGAGGTCAAAAGACACAGATCAGTCAAATCAGCCATCAGGACACATTTGTGCTAATTCTGAAATAGCTGCATTTTTGTACCTTGTTGAGGATATGGGTAACCAGATCCATAGCTGCAGAGCAGCAGGCAGATCCAGGAAAGCCTGCGAGGAGAGACAGTCCCGAGTTGACGCAGTTTTGCCAGCTGAACAGCAACGTGGGGGCGAGGAAAACTCTTACCTTGGAACAATCTTAAGCACCATTTTTGGACTCTCACTCATAAAGCGAAGCAGCACAGTGAAGCTGCAGCAGTGGCTTGTGGGCTGTATAGAGACAGCCTGTAGCTCCTGCAGTCTTTTTCTACTGCTGTTGCCGGCTGCCACGTCCTCGTTAGTCCCATTGAGCCCAGCTGCTGCAGCTGCGTCAGCACACACTTGCCTCCATACCTGAAAACACCAGCATATCTCCTGGGTGTGTATATCCACCCAATATTCACACAGTATGAACGTGCAGCAACTGCACATGTGTTGGGGCTACTATGTGACCTCAAGGTTACTTCGTACTTGCCTTTACTCCAGGAAGGGATTTTGCATGTGCACTTTTCTGTCTCTGTAGTTTTTCTCCGAACTTTCTGAGTTTGTTCAAACTATGTTTTCAATTTTCAGAGTTTTCCCCAAGTTATCACCATATCTAATTTATTTTTGATGAGTTTTGATGAATTTGTGTCCATTGAGGGTTTTTTTTCATCCCTAAGGTTTTAAACAACTTCAACACTTAAATAAGTTCCTATCGGTTACATTTTTATTCAAAATAACTCTTGACTTGTAGCCTTGGGAAAGGATTTTTCTCATCATCTGGGAGTCTTACTGGGATGTGGTGACAGGACACCTTCACTCTCGCCTTCCTTTCACAGCGCTTCAGTTCTCACCTGATAAGGTTGAGTCAATTATGACCAATTTAATAGAATAAAAGGAGTTGAAATGACAGATCTCTGTGTTTGTTTCAGTAAAGATAATGAAGATTAGTCAGAAAGCCACTCAAGTTTAACTGATTTCACTTCCTGCCAACTCACGTCAACTGAGATTAGGCATCTTTAATTGGCTTTTGTATCCAAGTTTCAAATTCCCTTCTTGTTCTGCTTGTGCACACGTTGGCCGCTCAATATTTGACACTGCCGTATTCTTTTTCTTTCATGTACTTAAACATAATCTCCCTTTGCAGCATGCTTTGAATAATGCAGGAAAAATGTACTGATGTCAAAACTTTCCTGATCCATCACAGTCCACAGATGTTTTTGGCTCTTCCGGTGCACTTTTTTGAGGAATCTTTTGTGAAAAATCAGTCACGCGAATCTCAGAACTGTGTCCCAACGTTCTCTGTTTGTCTGCGTATCGCTGCAGAGGTTCAACTTTGTGTCGCTGCCCACGGATGTCCTGGAAATCGAAGTGAAGGACAAGTTCGCCAAGAGTCGGCCGATCATCAAACGCTTCCTGGGGAAGCTCTCGGTGCCCGTCCAGAGGCTGCTGGAAAAACACGCCATCGGGTAAGAGGAGCTTCCTGTTCGGAGACGAGAGCAGCGGGTGGGCCGCGTTGCTCATCGGCTCCGCGAGATGACTCAATTCGATGGAAGTCTTTTTCCACATAAAATGGCCCACACAGACATAAGATAAAGGATGTGGGTGGTTTGGACCCACTGCCTGTTTCCATGCTACCATCTGATTTTTAGCTGGGGTTTTTTTTTTGGACTCGCTGCCGAATGTGCTGCTCCTCCGTTCACAGTGACCGGGTGGTGAGCTACTCCCTGGGCCGCAGGCTGCCGACCGAACACGTCTGCGGTCAGCTGCAGTTCCGCTTCGAGCTGACCAGCTCCATTCACCCTGGTGAGTTCCACCCCTTTCCACCCATCCATCCGCCCTTCCTCTCCCTTCTCATGTTCCCAGTTGACCCTTTAAAAGCCATCAATCGCTTCCTCTCTTCAGGCCTTATCCGCACCGTGAGTGTCATGAACTTGTCTGTATTTGTTTCGGGGAATCGAACCTTAACACAGCAGGTTATTAAGTGTCTGCACAAATCGCAAATCCTATCCTATGAAATGAGTGAGAAACATCTGATGCTGTAAGCTGTCGGAAAGATGATTGAGAGCCAAGCGTGTGTGTCTGTGTTCAGATGATGAGGAGGTGTCCCTCGTCATCGAGTCGGCCTGTCCAGAGGGAGGAAACGTGGCTGATGTCAACCACGTCCCCGACGCACCTGATGACGACGACACACTCAGCGTGGGCCCGGACATGCCCGAGCTCCCGCTGGATGCCCCTCCCGACCCCAGGACCTCTGCGCTGCCAGCACCTGCACCTGAGGAGGCTCCTCGCACTGAGGAGGAGGAAGAGGCGGTGGGGGAGGTGGGGGAGATGGCAGCAGCGCAGGAAGAACAAGGGACGGTGGAAGAGGAGAGCACAGTGCTGGAGGAACCGCGAACTGCTCAACCTCAGGTGAACCAGCAGCAGCAGGGGGGGGAGGAGGAGGAGGAGGAGGAGGAGGCCCCTGCTGAGCAGCAGCTAGAGGGGAACGGAGGAGTGGAGGAGGAGCAAGAACGGGAGGAGCAAGGACAGGAAGTGCCGGCAGGGGACTCAGACCGAGCCGAGGAGGAGGTCACAGAAGGAGGCCGAGACGAGGGAACGCAGCAGGAGGCGGAGCCACAGACTCCAGCAGGACCCGCGGTGCGTGACGGCCCCACGACTGCGGAGGCTCCTTCCGAGGGAAATGCCGCATCCCAGGAGGCCTCTCGGGACCCCGCCACCCAGGAGGCGACAGAAGGAGGCGAGAGAAATTGCACGCCCTGCTCCTGCCAGCTGCTCTTCTCCAACTACAACTCCAACACCCTGTCACGCCGCAAGAACCGCCCGTGCTCCCTCCCCGTGTCGGAGCTGGAGACGGTGATCGCCTCGGCCTGCGGCGAGCCGGAGACGCCGAGGTCGCACTACATCAGAATCCACCACCTCCTCCACAGCCTCCCGTCAGCCCAGCACAGGGTCCCGAGCCAGGAGGAGGAGCAGGGCGGGGAGGGGGACCACACGGGCTCCACCGGGGACACCAGTGCCACATCGCCCACGCTCAAAACCTCAAAGGACAGCGAGGGGCAGGAAGAGGAAGACGAAGAGGAGGACACCACCCAGTCCCCCTCCCAGGTACTGATGTGTTTCTCATTCATGGTGTTTCCAACAGGAAAATGAAGTTTTGTGGACACCGCCATTATTTGGTCCCTGTTTGAATTGCGTTGCTCCCTGGGGAGTCATTGGATGACATGAATACTGCATTAGTTTGGAGGAACCAGGGACAATAGCAGCAGCATGAAAAAAGGCCACAGGTAGAGCTCAAGCACCTGTTTTTTCCACACATACTGTTGGGTGGGCTTGATTCACGTCATTGTAACATTCAGGCAATACGTTTAGACCAGAACAACAGTCTGGAGCCGCAAAACACAACACAGCTTAGAAACATAAAAAAGGTTTCACCTTTTTTTATTTTAGTTGCTATAAAATGCAATGCAACCAACAGAAGTGCAGTGTTACTGTATAGGCCTACTTTGGAATAAACCATACACTGAACCATTCAGGCCTATTTGAGCACTTCCCATATTTATGTCAAATTAAAATAACCCACATTCATGTTTAGCGACCCCCCCCCCCCCGCTATATCACTGTTCAGTTTTTGTGGCTTTGCTGTTTTTTGGATTTTTTGGTGCAGTTTTTTTATTTTTATTTTTAACAGTGTATGAATTAGGCATTGTGGGCTATGTCCTGGTTGACTAAGGGACTGTAGACCAATGGCAGGAAGATGATAGCTATCGCAGGATAAGTTGAACTTATGGACAAGCTCAAGGAAGCTCGAAGTTACCCGGTTGCAAGGCATCATTATGGAACACAGTTCTGTGTAGCAATTTCCCTGAGGCCATGTACCGAAGGGATCGATAAAGTTCTATTCTATTCTATTCTATCTGAATAATTGTTAAAAGTAAAGATAACTACTTTGCAGATTTCACCTATGTCAGGTTCTTTTTACAACATGACCCCCGCGATAAACAAGAGGTTCACTGTAAACGTTGTTTTTTCTTGTCAAGGCCAAAGGGAAGCACTATAAGGAGGCAGAAGAGCCGCATGCAGCTCCTGTGCCGCGGGTTGCCGACCTTTGGTCGAGACATTAATTATATATATTCAACCTTTCAGCGTGTCTGAGCTTCTTTTTACCTGTTTCAAATTGAACCTCCAAACGTATCTTTTTGTATGTGAGAGGTTTCTTGCTCGCTCTCATTAGACTGATCCACTGCACATCTTACACAGCGACTATTGTTTAATAGGGGGGATTGCCTATGCAAATCTTATGTTAATAAGGCTCTGTCAGGCATGCTCGCTCAGGAGGAGATGGGACTCTTCAGTATAATCTGGCTAGTCTTCCCCCAGTGCTGAGAGCCTGTACTCTCTAATCAAAGTTAAAACCTTTACTATGGGTAAAGTGATCACTGCAGAGGAAGGTGTCACTGCTGACCCTTAAGCTCCCCGCTCAGTGTAACTTCTAAACAAATAAATTCACTTTTTTTTATTTTCATGTCGAATGTGATATGTGAAGAGAGTCACGTGGTGTTTATTTGGTGGTGCGCTGTATATTTCTTCAAAAACAAGTCTAAAAATGGAGAATTATCCAAGTTTGTGTATTGTGTATTGCCTGTCATAATCTTGTGTCTCTGTGTGCCCCCAAAGGTCCCAGAATGCCCTGGCCCGTGCTGTCGGCGCTCACTGCCGCGCAGCCTCTCCATCGAGCGACTCTCTGAGCTGAACCAGCTGCTTGAGGGTGAGAGCGGAGGAGGGGGAGGAGGAGGAGGCCATACAGCCATCAGGAGGATCTCCCCCTCCTGCCTGGAGAGTGAGGAGGGGGATTCCAGCAACGGGGGCAGGCGAGTAGGCGGGAGCATCCACAGGGGCCCGGGTGACAATGAGTGCGAGTTCTGCGACACCTCCTGCTACAGCACCTCCTGCTACAGCACCTCCTGCTACAGCACCTCCTGCTACAGCAATTCCGGCTACGAGGGGAGGAGCCGCTTCTGCAGCCACACGCGCCTCTCCTCGGTGGACAGCAACCGGCTCTCCGGCAGCACGGTGTTCTCCTCTCAGGATGAGGACGAAGACGAGGAGAGCGCCTTCGACGCCATGCCCGATGCCGGACAGAGCCCCGAGGGCCAGGAGGCTGGCGGGGTGGGGGGAGAGCGACGGACCGGGAGGTGGAAGGAGGCCCGGAGAGGGGGGGAGCAGGCGGAGCCGGCCGTGGCCGGGCCCAGCGACAGGAACAGCATCGGTGAGAGCTGGCGTCAACTATTTTTCCCTGCTGGTCACGATTTTAACTCACCTCTCACAGAGAAACCGCGCATTTGTCACTCACTTTTCTCCCCACTTGTAAAGTGTCACCTGCTCAACACCTCAACATACTGGTCAGAAAATGGACCTAACACTGGCCTTTCACATTAGCTCACATAAACAAGACTGCTCAGATTTGGGCCCCACCAAGGGAGCTATGAGCCACATTTTGGGAACCGTGGCTCCAAAAGGAAGGAAGGTATTAAAAAAAGAAAACAAGTAACTGAATTGAAAATGTTAAAATTGCACAGATAAAGTCACTGGCATTCAGGTAAGTCTTATAAATGATATCTCCCGCCCTTTATAATGACCCTGGCTCATTTGAACTGATGTGTGGTGTTTGTTCAGTTTTATATGACTTCCAGGGACTGAGAGAGAAAAGTAGGCCTCACACACACACACACACACACACACACACACACACACACACAAACACAAACACAAACACGTACATGCACACACAGGCGCGCGCACACACACACACACACACACACTCCGCACACACAGGCGCGCACACAGACACACACACTCACACACACACACACACACACACACACACACACACACACACACACACACACACACACACGCAGAGACTGCAGAAACAAGAAGAAATTACCCTCTGAAATGCAATCAGTACGCGCCACACTTCCTGCCAGGTTTCGTCTCATTCTGAATATGCACATCCCGCTTATTCTTTCAGAATTTGCACTCCGGGGTACCTTTCAATCATACATGCAAATCGCTCCTGAATGGAGTCGATGTGGCTTAAAAGAATGTGGATGCTGTTGCGTTGCCAGCAGGATGTAAGCTCGATGAAAGCACCCTGCAGCGAGGTAACCGTGCAGGTGAATGCATGCGCAACGCTGCGGCGAGAGTGGAGCCGCGGCTATTTTTGAGACGGCTGTCTGAGTGGTCGAGGCCTTTTTTTTTGTTTTTTCGGCGGAGTTTATTGGAGCACTGTGCTGGTCCCGTGGGTCCGCACTGGACAGCAGAACCGCTTGGAGACAGGAGGTGCGTCCAGCTAAATGAAAGAGGCAGAAGGTGTTGGAAAGTCCAATAATCCAACCAAATCTTTCACTAAATTTTTCAGGTCTTCCCCTCCAAACATTTATTTCACTCAGAAACAAGAGATACTAGAGTGCTTTTATAATATTTTACATGAGTGAATGGTGACATCAGTGGGTGATGTTTTGAATTAGTGACACACATACATGCAACTGCTAATGGTTGAGCCCAAACCACAATCCTTCAGTTCAGCTCACATGGATATATATGTGCATTTGTGCATACATGTGTATTGTGGTTGAGCTCTGCCTGTTCCTTCGACAAATACCCTCATGATTATGCTTTATAATCAGGAATAAATGCAAAATTTAGCAGATGTTTTTAAATTGTAAAAAAGGGCCTCGAATGTTGCTCAAAAACAGCTTCCTCAGTAATCGAACCTCTTCAATTTAACCAGGCCCATAGTGTTGTTTCCTGTCCCTTGGCTGTGCTCATCCTCCCAGCACAGATAAATCTACCTTTCTGGCGTCACTCAGCCTCACAGGGAGTTCCTTCCTCACTCTGATTAAACTAGAGCGTGACTATAAATATTCGGGAAGTATCGGCCACCTCGTGGCTTCACAGACACATTGTCAGGGTCTGCTTTTCGACAACAGCAGCTTTATGATCCGTAACCAGGAACTTCCCACTGCACAATCGAAAATATGACTCTCGTAAGAGTTAAAGAGTCAAAACACCTGCGAGGAACCAGAATGATATTCAGACAAACTTCCTGGAAGCAGCGGCAGGAACCAGATGCTGTTTCCAGTCTTTGTTTTGGACATTTCACATGCACATTGGTCCTGGTTAGAGGATGATGCCTGCCAAGTTTGGCAAGGGTTGTGGTTGGGTCAGGTCACATCGGGCAGCATGTAACTGGGGTGTAAGGTCTCTGCCTGACTGCTCCACGATTGATTGTTCTTGAACTTTGGAGATTTGTCGGTCGAGCAGCGTTGTTCATTGGTCAGCTGGCCATGGAACCACAGTTGCTCCGGTTATGGCTCCATGTTGTCTGAAATTGTGACAGATCGGTGATCAGTAAGGCTTGGTTTGGCCTCGATTCAACTGAAAGTCCTTTAACTGTTTTAGCGACATTCCCAGTCGAAGTCGGTTCCCGTATTGACGTTAAAAGAGAAGGCCGTGATGCTCTTTTGCCTTCTCGCTGCATCTGTTGGGAAGTTTTTAAGTCAACTGACAAGACATCAAGAATATAACTTGTGTTAATCAAATGATCCTTCCCATAATTCCCTCCTGCTATTCTAATGGGGATGTTTGTGCCATTTTGCAAACATCTATGAACTCGTGCTAAAGACGTTTGCCACCTGCTCCGACACTGTTTCTGTGATGATGATGATGATGATGAGGATGATGATGATGATGTATCTCCCCATCTCAGCGCATGCTATGCGGTTTTTTCCATCATCCGGCTCATATTCAGCCCCAACAAGTACTTCAATCGCTGCAGAAAGAGCTTTTTGAAGGCCAATTCAGTGGAGACAGCCTGCACTGATCCCGAGGCTAATGTGGGGAGCGTGTTTATGCAGAGTGTGGCTATGTGATGGATGAGATGAGTCGATGAAACCTTATTCTACTTCATTAAACACTCAAATTTCTTTAGATTTTATTCAGTGACTCCCAAGAAATGTTTTCATAAATAAAGCAACGACACCTTTGAGGTAACAACAAGTCAACAACTCCTATTGAAGACCAAACCAAAAGAAAAGGAATGCAGACATTCTTTAATTTCTGACCATGGTAAAGCAGACATACGTCCAAGGTCTGTAACTAATAACTTACCCATTAAGCGACTTATGATTTATTATTTCGTCTTTAAAAAGATCACAAAAACATCCAGGTCATGTACAACATAAAACAATAAAAACAGTGACCATTACCAAAAATGAAGTTCTGCTACATTTTTGACTATTCAATGATGTAAAACCAACAATTTGGTAGCGTGAGATCGAGTTTCATTTAACAAGTCAAATAAAATATATTTGCAGAATGTATATAGTTCTTAAATATTTTGGTACACAGACATATAATTCAATAGTCTTTGAAGTATTTGACCTGTTTCTGCCGATACACAAGGTGAGGGGAAGAGAAACTAAAGCCTCGTAACATCCTCAGATTTCACTCGTTTGTGTCATTTAGGAGCAATTTGGTTTATTAGGTTTCACAAATGACATTGAAAAAATAGGGCATTAACCTTGCCTGAAATGTATTTACTTGTGGTCCTTGAAAAACCTTATCATATATGTTAACATGCTTCGTGCCGTAGCTGATAATAAAATAGTGTGTGGGGTTGAATTTAACTTTTTATTGCTGCCTAAAATCGGTGTCTGAGTTGACTTATTCAAGATAAACTGACGTAGAAATGGCCTCGTAAAATGCTTGGTGATGCAAAATTTACTCAGTTAGCAGCTGGCAACAGAAGCTGTAGCAGTAAAATCACTCAGATTAAAAAAACAACAGAAGTGGACCACACTCAAGATCCCATATCCTGTTATCCTGTTCCCTTGTCCTGACTGTTCAATGTGTTCCTAGCCTGCTGGCTGCTTACAAGACACCCCCCCCCTCCTCCACACACACACACACACACACACACACACACACACACACCCCCACACACACACACACACACACACACACACACACAC
>JASSRZ010000002.1:828357-845622 GCA_032164315.1 Malacoctenus gilli
TGTGTGTGTGTGTGTGTGTGTGTGTGTGTGTGTGTGTGTGTGTGTGTGTGTGTGTGTGTGTGTGTGAGTGAGTGAGGGGGGGCTTTGAGTGTAGTAGTGGAATTTCATTAGCTGAGATGTGTTGCACTGGGTTCCTTCATTGCAAAGGGCACACAGACTCATGGATAGCATCCTCCCACCAGAAGTATTCATTGAAGTACTATTAAACTTTACTGTCATGTAATGGATGGAGTGATAACCGTGTGCCACTGTGTGTATATCTACCAAGCTGCGGTGCTGGGAACTTTAGGAGTATCGAATAGTGAGATTAAATGGCTCCAATGAAGAGACTTGTGAGAGACTGCGCTGCCCTGAACTCAAGTAGAACTCAAGCATTTACTGGATATGCTGTCACTTTAACCACACAAGGAGAAAATATTCAGATTACTTGTGAAGCTATGGACAGTTTGTCCTGTTGCTGAGAGAAAAGCGTTCAAAACTGAACCCTCGCTGTTCTGAACATATATTCAAATGCCCTTGACTTGTTCCAACAGAGGTCAGCTCAGACCCGAGGCGACTTTGCAGTCGCTCTGAAACGGCGCTGTGTGTGTTAGCAGAAGATTCGTTAGAAGGTCAGTGCTGTCCAGAAGTCCTCGGCACTCGGCTCTGTCAGTGTGAACACAAAGCTGTCTCTGCGCGTGCCTGCTTAGGCTCACACTCTTTTTTTCCCTCCTCTGGAATAAAAGGCTAAAAGTTGCCAGATGATTGACAGAAGGCAACATAAAGCCAAGATAAACCTGCGAGCTGAGAAAAAAGCGGCCTGTCTAACTGAGACAGGAGGGGCCGACACTCCAGCAGCCCGGCTACTTTATTTACAGCCCCGTCACTGCTGGGAGGCAGCACAACAGTCAACATCACACCTGCCTACACAGCAGAGAACAGCTTCGTTGACCCTGAGAGCCACAATGAAAGATAGCACACTGTCAGCCAGGGAGAAGCACGGGGTTATGGCGAGAGGCTGCGCGGCAGGCGGGTACCTTTTGGTTCCCACTCTGTGGTTGGGAGCGATGTCGATGGTGTCGGTGGCAGAGTCATGGCGCACGGCCAGGCCCAGGTCAGCGATGCAGCAGGTCCCGTTCTTCTTCACCAGGATGTTCTTCGACTTCAGGTCTCTGTGGGCGATCGCCGGCTTTCCTGCAGGATGGTTTCAGGACAGCAGGATGGTTCAGAAGGCTTGACATAACCAGTCAGATTCAGCTCTCAGTTTCAGTCTACATTTCAGACTTCAACACAAGTGCGGACAGTCATCTATGCTCATCAAGGCAGATGCTGTCCAGCACATCATTGAGAGGACATCCAGCATTCAAAAGGCGCCGGAGACTTCATGATCCTTTACATAGTGAAGGAGCAGACATGTGGGAGTTCCTGTCTGACAGGGATGCTGATTTGGTTTCATCCAACCGGTGTTACTTCTATGGAAATGTGTTGTTCAGGCAGTGCGATTGTCTGTCCTCTCGGGAACATGCAGTAATGAGTAACTGTTGCTGCAGCAAGGAGAGCTGCCTCCGTGTGCAAACCGGCCTCGCTCTGATTCTTGTTGAACCTGCTGGTTTGTGTTCGGTGGTACCTAACTGGGACCTCCACCGGGGGCTGTCTACACCTCAGCAGGCAGCACACAGTCAGGCAAATAAGTCCCTACTCCTGCCTTGTAGTGTCTCAAGCAGCTTGCTGCATGCCTGCTCGGATCAATTTCAACTACTTCAAATCAAATGAACCCTTCGAGTGCCTCTGGAAGGTATGTGAGCGACACAAGCGTTATGTCTTACCCTGCGTGCCCACAATCTCCATGTGAAGGTGGGCCAGGCCACTGGCAGTGGACAGGGACAGCTTGATCATCCCCTCCACGGTGACCGTGTAGCGGTTCAAGTAGTCGAAGAGCGAGCCATGCTCATGGTAGTCTGACACCAGCCACAGCTGAGTCCACGTCCCGTTATCTGCACGGAAAACACACACACAAACGGACGGACAGACAAACAAACAGAATGAGAGGGAGTTCAGCAGGCTGACATGATTGCATTTTAAAAGACAGTTTTAAAAGCCCCTTCTACTCAACTGTGGTCTTTAACAAACATACCTACATATGAATGGAAAAAAATTGCAATGTCAAGACAAACTCCCAATCATATAATAAGAAGGTACAATGGGTGTGGGCTGGTAAGGCTGTGTATACAGGCTGTAAGTAATTTCAAAATAGAAGCTTTGAATGGCAGCATGTTTGCAGCAGTTGAAGCACCCAGGGACCCAATGCACCCCAAACCCAATGAACAGGCCTGGTTCCCACTGCACCCCCGACCAATGATTTGCTTCCTAAAAGCGGACCTGAAGCTCTACCTTCCACGCTGGGATGAGCGAGTGATCCAATCGTATTTGAGGTGCTTGCACGCCAGCGCTCTGTAATTATCTCTCTGCATTGGATGTTATGGTAACAACGTAGGCATCAGCAAGTATGCGGGTGACATGGAGTGTGCTGTGAAAATCAACACCGAGGTTAGAAGTAGTGACTGGCGCCAGTGTGTCAAGTTGGCTTTGTGTGACAGCGAAAGTCTATGCAATGACTTCTGGATGTGTTGCGTGAGGTTTTAGCCTGGCTGTGATGCTGTCAGTTTGTTGTGGTGCTGAAGCGTTGCTGGGCCTGCTGATGTGGACAGGCTGGTCCGCACGGAAGTCTAAGATGCAAATACTAGATTGGGTACTTATGAAAACCACCTCACATCCGATCACCAGTCCAGTTCAACCAGGAGAACATTTTGGGATTCGGGGCTCAAACTCAAACTGAGTGGAACCTCTGGTCTCATTATTTCCTACTGCATGTGAAAACTTCTGAACTTGACGGGCGAGAAAAAGTTTTGGGGCTTCTTGGAAGAAAGATGTCAAAAAGTACAAATTGATTTGGAGGCTGACCTTTGACTGACCAACTGCAGCGCATACCAATGTGTGGATATCTGCAGGATGTCCTGCGTCTCCACCAGGAAGGAGCAGCAATGAACATTTCAAGACCTGCCAATAATGACTGTGAGCAGCGGAATAAACTGAACTACTTGGACCAGTGGTTCTTCTGCCCGGCACGTCCTCAGTGCTCAGGCACCGACTTGGACTGGAACGCTGGAGGCGCTGAGGGCTTTACTTGTTCTCTACGCTGCAAAAAGCCTAATCTTCCAAGTAGATTTCACCAGATTCAAGCCAGAATGTTGAATCACTCTTACAAAGAGGAATTACCTCCTACAAGTTGAGCATTTTCCTGCTGACATCAAAGGCTCTAATGTTTACAGTTGTTTTCCATTGCTTGCATTCAGCACTATTAACCTTTACACTGCTCAGCTCCACTCATTTTCTGTTGCTTTCCATTACAATGGTAAAATCCCTCCTTGTCCCTCAGCTGTTTGATCCCAGTGACACAACCAGAATCAGGAGTCAGGATGGACATGCTTCACTTCTTTTCTCCTTCAGTTTCGTCCCGGAAGAAAAGCGGAGCGAGTGCGAGCCTCCCTCACCCTATACACTGCTGCTAGCTGTAGTAGAAAATGATGCTCCACACGGCGCACTAAACAAAAGCTCATTTAAATCTTGTCTTAGAATGATCTGTGTTTCTGTGTTCTTGCCAGAAGATGGACCGTTATCACTCGATGTGCCTTCTGCTTAATCTGCTGAGACTTGGCCTTGGACGACGCGAGGACAGCAGGAGACCTGAGGACGAGGCCAAAGACTCGGGAGGATTCGAAGGCAAGACTAATGTAGGATAATATAATAAAACAGCTGGGTAAAAGACTCAGTCCAGTGCAATGTCTTTTTTTCATCTTCTGCAGCGATGCGAACCAGCCGCAGGAAATCACCTCATCTGAGGGAAACCAGTCTTTGTCATGAACGGGTTTGGGATGATCTGGTAGCAAGGACATAACATGCTCATGAGGGCAAACATGCTGAATATGATGAGTGCACCGTCTTCTGGGTCTGCCATCTGCAGTCCTCTGTGCAAACTGTCAGGAGATCAGCTTCCACTGGTGTTTGTAAAAATGAGCACAAGGTCGATGTTTTGTTCACACAGCGAGCTTTCAAGGGTTGGGCCGAATACACTCAGTGATGTCACAGCAGCAGCAGAGGACGCTCTCACTCTGAACTCTGAGTTTGCGTGTCGTCTTTTTGGCCACAGGCCAAAGTTGGAGAGTTTTGTCCATTTGTCCCGGAATGCAATCAGACAGTGGGGGGTTCAAACTGTAATGAACCTCTCAGGTTCAAACAGGATGACACATCTCAAACATTGAGAGTGTGATTTCAGTGAGGAGGCAGAAATCAGTGGAATTTACATTTTTACACTACAAGACTTCTTTTACATTTACTACAGCTCCCAGAACACTCCATCAGTCACATCCATTTTTTCTGAGTCGCCACAGTGAGTGTGTGTGTGTGTCTGTGCGCGCACATGTGCATGCAGTTAAACTACAGGATAATTCCTGTGTGGTGGCTGCCGTGCGCTCGCACTCCCCCACACAGTCTCTCAGGCTGTCTGCGTATTCACGGTGAGTGCTCGCCTGCACCACCTTCCCTTTTAGCAGAGCTGCTTTTCTGTTCTGCAGGCTCAAGGTTCACTCCTAATTAAAGCCACCCACACTGTCATTTACAGTTGAGAAGCCAGGCTTGATGACAATCTCATTTGCAGTGCTTAAAGAAGCTACGCTTTAATCACTCTTGATTCTTTTATGACACTTTGAATATCACCCTGTGCCGGAGTTCTCGCGCTGCCTGCCTGCTCGTTGGATACACTTCCATCCTCCTGAGGCCCCGTGAGGCCTCATCTTCCAGCCTCCCTTGGCAGGCGTTTCTCACCTTTGTTGTCTGCAGCGATGAAACCCAGGATGTTCTCGTGCCTCAGCATCACCGTCTGGTAGATCTCAGCCTCGCGGAACCAGGAGCGCTCTTCGCGAGAGGAGAAGATCTTCACGGCCACCTCCTCGCCGCGCCATTTGCCCCGCCACACCTCTCCGAAACGCCCTTTTCCGATGCTCTCCTGGAGGATGATGGTTCTGGCGATGGTGCGCTGGACCAGAAGAGGCAGACCTGGTGCGAAAGAGAGGAAAGGTTTCAGAAGAGTCCCAGGAAAGGCGATAACACTGGAAGTCTGCAGCTGAGCACGTCATTAAATTCAGAGGCTAATCGATCAATGGTCCTGGTATCCAGCATTATTTGCTTGTAATTTGATACCAGACCCATCTTTCACCATGGTTTGGATGCTTGCAGATATATGTTGCTTTGGAGAAAGTCTTTAAAGTGTAAACTGTATGAATGTGCAACTTGCTGTGTGTCTAACATTAAGCAGAGCATCATATGAAGAGGGGAGCCTGAGCCCTTAGAGCCCTTAGAATCCCACACAAAACATTTGAAGAAAGTCCAAACATTAATAGAGGGTAAAAATTTTGCCATTTTCTACTGTTACATCAATGAGAAAAAAGCTATGTGGTCAACCTCCGGCCACTGCTAAGCCCTTCATCATGGCCTCGGACTTTGTGATGTGAGAAATAGGTTGAAGCTCAGTACTTTACCGAACTGTTTATGAGGAAACAGAAAAAGGAAGCGGTGTAAAAATTGCTACTCTGATTTCAACAGACACACACACACGCACCGAGTCAGCATAGTAATTACACAGGCCCACGCACTTCTGCCAGCACACACAAACTGGAGGAGCCACACACACAATTGCACATCGCCGCAATATGGTGTAAATAGCTAGAAAGGATGGATCCAAGTGCTCGCCTGGCAGCGCGGCGGAGGTGTCAGTCTCTACTGAAAGGTGCTAATTTATGGAGAGCAGAAAGAGCAGTTCTGGCCGCCACCATCGCCGCCTTTGTGGCGAGCGCAGCCTCAACCTGCAGCAGCAGGCCAGCGTAACGGGACGAGACGGAGGCAGCTGCATCGTGTCACAGCCACCCTGCAAGCATGCACGCACGCGAGTGATATTTAGTGCTCCTGCAAACAGTCACATATCTGCCAGCCTGTTGTGAACAGACTCATATAGAGCTGATTTGTAGGCACATTTAAGACAGCAGTAAAAGAGGAAATCGTTGCCATCAACAGAGGCCACCCTCTGGAGGGGCAGGGGGGGCTGCAGTAGTATCCATCCTGGACTTGAAAGACCCAGCTGGGCCAGCAGAGCTCTCCGTCAGCCAGGAGGATGGGTGGCTGACACAGGCTTGTGTTTTTTGGGACTATGAGGACAGCTGAGCATGTCCTTGGGTACTGCTGCATGCCCAACTTGTACCTCAAACTCCTGCAGGCTCCGCTGGGTTCCTACATCACAAGACAAGGCAGACGGAAAAGCGCATGCAATTGTATGGCTGCAACATATTGTAGTTTGGACAACGGAGATGTCTGCCTGCCTCAACAACTGGACTTACAAGTCTTTTTGTGTGTCTGTTTTCCACTCAGTCCCTGCCTGCAGGAACATTCCAATAAAGTGGACATGACTGAAGCCTTGGTGTGTCTTAACTGTTAAACTGTGGTTCTGCTGTGAGTGTTTGTGAGTGTATTTTTAGGAGCAGCACCTTCTCTCCGTTTCCTGCCACAGTGAGGTAGAGGAGGACGCACCGATGAATAAACATTGGAAAGTTGGTTTGCACTTTGGAAGAACTGCCGGGACAGCCACTGAGACAACTGCAGCTGTTTGCTGTCCATTCTCTTGGTGGGTTCTTTCAGCCTCCTGCAAAGCAAACTAAACTGCTCCCTGAGGCACAGGAACACGGTTGGACATCCTAAAGCAAGGTCCGTACTGCACTGTTCTGGCTGTTGTCTGCTGGCCTCTAAGGCTAATCAAAGCATGAAGTCCAAAAAACAGGACTGTTATGAGCCACTAACATGATACGACATGCAGCGGTTTGTCTTGGAGGTCCTGCGGGGAAGCAACTACTTCCAACTGCCGTCTCATCGTTCACAGCTCAGTCCACCTCATGCACATCTGACCACAGGACCAAACACAACAGCACCCGCTGCCCAGCCGCAAATCCGTTGGACTGCTGAAAGTGATCATGTTCACCTTTATCAATTTTTACCACATGAATGAGAAAATTTTGGTAAACAAATGTTGAGATGCCTGCTAAAATCTGGTCGATTTAATAGGAAGCCTTGTGGCTCTTCCTGGTTCTTGGCCAGGAGCCCCTCAGGTGCTGTGGTTGTGTCAGTTTAAGGTGAGCCCCTCTGTTTCCTCCAGCAGCTCCTTCAGGATGCTGACTCATCACATCCCAAATCCTCACACCAGCGTGGGTCACCTCATTTTAACTTGGGAGCCCCAATGCAGCCAAATCCCAATGAGGTCGAACCAGTGACATCATAACATTCTTCAACTTATCTCATGTCAAATGATACTGTTTAGTTTGGGATTGATCCACCTTCAACTATATTTTCATGATCCCCATTGCATTTTTTGCAGCATTACCCCGGCCTGGGATCATCCTGTGGGATGGATTCGACCTACTGGCTTTTCACATTTCATATGTTTGACAGCTCTGTCGCAGCATGACGGTGGTCTCTTTGAAGTTGTTCTTTTTCACCACTAACTAAAGGCCTTTTCGCAAATACTGTCCTGTTGATTTCTCCTCCGTGGCTGCTCACAAGGGCCTCTGGAAGGCACAAAATACAGAAGAGAGCAGCAGAGGCTGCACCAAGGAGCCACATGAGGTCATCCCACTGACAGCGCACAGTGGTCCGACTGCTGAGGTCGAAGCTCCTGCTTTGAAGAATATTCCTTACAGGCTCACAGCCTTCCTGGAACGCAGTTACCACTGTCAGGTTGCTAAGCAACTAATGGAAACTCCAGGCAAAGAAAAACCGAGTTCAACTTGAAGCACCTGAACAGTACGAGTTGTCACTTTACACTTGCTTTGTGTGGTTTTAACAATAAGATGTGTGGTTGCAAAGAGTATCTTTACATGGTGCTCGACCTCAGTGCAGTTAAACCACCGACGGCACACATCTCCACTCATCATGTGACTCGTGCTCCAGGCTCCTCCTTGAGAGTCTGTGCTCACTGTCTTACCTGAGCCAGAGCCGGAGGTGGTCATGTCGTAGATGAGGTCTTTCAGAGTGGTTCCCACGGTGATGAAAGGGTGATCCATCGAGGGGTCCTCCTCGTTGGGCACGCGGTGGTGGTGATGATGGTGGGCTCCAGCCCCTCCGGCTCCCAGACCCCTGTGACTGTGGCAGACGTAGAACGCCAGGACCAACAGCAGGCAGAGCACGCACACGGGCCCGGCGATCACAGCCGCGAGGGCCACAGGGCCCAGAGGGGACGCCTTCACTGTGGGGACTGTAGGAGACAGAGAAAAGGGCGGAGTCAGGTTAGCATCTCACTGAAGTCAAACAGGGATCGAGAAAGGCTGCGCAAGCCTCGCAAGGTTAACTGCAAGCAAACTGACGGCAGGACAAGCAGCAGGCCCAGAGCGCTCCCCAGTAGCCACAACGCAAACAGACAGAGTGGGGCGGGGGCATCCTCCATCTGCTCAGCTGATGGGAGTTTTGGCCTCCAGCTAACACGCACAGCTCTGACTCACACTTGTATCTCTGTGGGGACATTCCAACACTTGTCCTCCCTAATGTTACCCCAACTTCTAAATGCAGATGGAAGCTGGGGACAGCCCGAGTTACATAAAACAAACAACTTGCTCTTGTTATATGCAGATAATCGTTGAGAAATGTGACAAGGTTTTGCACAATGAAACAAGGGCTTTAAAGAACCTGAAGCACGTACACTTTCAGGTCTCCACCTTGATGGTAATGTAAACATTCTGACTGATCTGTTAAACAAGCAGGTTCACTTGGTATGTTTCAGGCCAAACAAGAAGTAGGAAGAAAAGCACAAAGGGTTCACACATTCAGAACATGTCATCAGAACGCGTTCTCCTCCTGCCTCCTCCTGTCTAAGGACAGCTGGACTCTACGGCGCTCACTCCCATTTTGAGCGAGCATATGAATAATGATTCTGTCCCTCCATCGTGGCCGACTCCTTAGCAACTCCCAGGAAATATGTTCTCTGCTCTCCTCCGAGCAGAAAAGAAGAGGGATGCATGACGCGTGTTCCTTCTTCTGCCACAATCCCATATGCTGTTATTTTCTAGCTTGTTAGGGTGAGTGTCTGGTCAGAAGACACACATTTGCCTCGTGATTGCGCTGGACCTTCAGTCCGTGCTGCAGTAAAACTTCCATATCGTTACGCTCGCTCCTTCTCTAAACACCCACGGGCTGAATATGCAGTCATTTCATGTGCTGCACTGTGGACCGTAAAGGATCGAGTTTGACTTCTTCCTTGCATCGACAGTTAAACATTAGGAGTTCATAGAATATCCCGACATTGATATTTTCACACAAGTGACGAATGTTAGTTAGGAAATGTTGAGCAATGTGGGATTTCTGATAAAGACTCACTTCAGGCAAATGATGAGCGTAGTTTACAGAGCGCTGTGTGGTACCTGTTCATTAGAGGCCTCACTCTGAAAAGGTGCTGTCATATGTTGTCATGTAAGATATGTCATAGAAAACACGTACTTTTACTCTGTGCCAAATAACCTTTGGTATGAAGCAGCGTGCTACGCACAGGTACAGACACAATTAAATGTAAATTTCAGGCTTCCCACAGATTGATGCCATGACTCTAATGTGTGGATTAGTTTGACACTGTGGAACACAGCAGTAAATTCAGTCGGTGGTCCTCTCTCACAAGGGGTTTTCCTCTGAGTAATAGTCCCTGGGACCAAATACTTCTCCTTGGTTCTCATCCAAAGTGTGGCATCGATGCAGGCTCCTGATTGGCTGCATGTAAACCATCACCCTGGACAAAACAAAGTAGCTTCAGTGTCCTTTGTGGCTCGTGTTTTGGCCATTCTAATGATGTCATGCAACTTCCAGGCCACCATATTGACCCCGCCCATATTGAAAAAATTTCCGGTGTAAAGCCATCAAAACCAAAGTCGTTTGAACGTGCAGATGAAGAGCAGCACCAGCATATGAATAAGTCGACGTGTTACCATGGAAACCATATTGGCACAACAGAAATTTGCAGGATGAGGGATGGTTAAAAGGACATATTCAGTGAACAACAACAATTCTGAGATGCGCTAAAAGAGTGTGTGGCCCTTTAAGACATCCCAGGGTGCAGAAGGTTAAAGCAGGACAGGTGCCTAGGTGGACATTTGCGCTCTTCGAGTGCTTGTGGCTCCCATTTGTCATCAGGTGGATGCATGTAATCGGACTCCACAGTAGCAGCATGGGGATGGAATTCATTGGCCAAGAAAAACCCTGGAGAGGAAATTCTCCATCTTTTCAGTCTCTGCCATCACTTCCAGCCAGTTTTTGTCTCCACCCGCCTGCTCTGCATTTTCACACACAGCACAGTTATCCTAATGAAGCAGTACTGTGCTTGGAGGCAGATGGAGCTTCACCCACAACTTTATCACTGCCTGTGAGTTGGATGTGGACAGCAGAAATAATGGGTTGCCTCCAACCAGGTGAACATCAACAAGAAGCAGGAAAAAAATAAGGAGGGACCTTCTGGGTCCGAATGTCCACGCGCCTTCATACTGCACACAGTGTGTCTGAATTACTGAAGTAAGTGCAGAAAGATGCTGCTTGTTGCAACCTGGATGGCTTTCTCTCTGGCTTGTGCATCTTGTCTCAGTCTGCCAGTACCAACGTGCATGCGGATTATCAGTCGGCTCTGCGATAGAATTGCAGTTTTTCCCAGCCTCTCTGAGGCCTGTTAACTCAGCCAGCAGACACAGAAGGTGAGGGAAAACTTCCTTGGCTTCATTCAAAGAGCAGGCAGCTCCTCGCCTCCTGACACAAAATCCAATGAACGGAAATAATGTGTCCTTCATAAGACACAAAAGAAACCCTGGCAGGCAAAGGAACGATTCAAATTTGCAAGTAGATTAGCTCAAATGTTTGTGCAGGTCTTTAAAGCATTCGAATTTGAAACTTGGTCTAATATTGTTCAACTTACTAAGTTTACCTACTAGATTTATTTCCCGGAAACGTCCCCACAGAGCGCCTGGGGTTTTAACCCGGTATGATTTGCATTTAATTACAGTGTTTGTACTTGAAAGCAACCCTGGTTGTCAGACCTGTGGGCTGTAACCGTCCTCTCCCAGTGAAAAAAAAAAAAACCAGCAAAAACCCTCAGTTCTTTATTCAAGCTGAGTTGAAGGTGTAAATATTTTAAGTTACTTGGCACAAAGTTCGACTACATAACGCTGTTATCAGAGTGTCTGAAAAAGAGGCATTTCCCAGTGTTTCCCAGGTCTAAGGTGCAATATCAGTAGTGTTACAGCAGCAAGTGTGAGAGTTTCTTTAATGAGTCAAAACGTGGTTCAGAAACATCTTCAATGAAAAAATAGAGCCAACTATGTAGTAGCAACAAAGTGTTATGCCTCAGCAGGGGTGTCAAAAACGAGGCCAAAGGGCCCAAACCCAAGCCACTGTGGGGGGGCACACTGGCCCCTGTAATGAATAGTGTACAAAAGGGAGTGCAGATCTCCAGTGAAGTACCTGCTGTTTCTATTTTGCTGGTGGACTTGATCCCACATTGAACAGCAAAGGTCAGTATCGCTCGTCGTAATGCAGCTGAGTGTGTGAGCTACTCCATTGCTGACAACACAGCATGAGTGTTTAACCAAACCAAAAAGTTGGGGTGTCGAAGAGCATGCAAAAAACCTGCAGAATGTCTTTCCTCCGATTTTAATTTCGATTTTTTTTTGTGTATACTTTTGAAATATTTTATATATTATGTTCTCAGAGAAAGGTGAAGCACTAAATGACCCAACGACCAGATTCTTATTCAGCAGGATGGAGAAAACTAATTTGCTAATGCTCCTAACGTCAGCAGTCTTCAAGTGTAGCCTACAATACCTACATCTCTAATTCAAAGCCAGCTGCAGCCCTCTCAGTACTTCATATTGGCTGGTTTTCATTGAGGCCACTGCCTCCTTAAACTCCATCACAATGTGATTGCAGTTCAGATGTAAATTTGTGCAAAATTAAACAAACCTTTCTGCCACTTGTCTGACAAAAATGGGACAAGCTTGTGGGCACGCTGCCCTGGGGCCCACCGCAACCCAATCATCCCAGCCTTGAGCAGGAGGGAATTGTGTCTGCCACGCAGGAGGACGTTTCCTCGAGGTCATCCTGAGATATCGCATGAGCAGGAAGGGGCGGATGGACGGGATGGGCGGGCCCTCACCGCAGCATGCAGCCACACAGAGGAGATCCTCTGTCTGAGTCGCGCTAATGGAGCGGTGCACTTACAGCTGCTGTGGGAATACAGCTCTGTTACCCAGGACAGTGCAGCCAGACACACCTGTTCATCCAGACTCGACGCCAAAGCTCGAAGGAGCCCCTCTTCTTACCAGAAAGGTTTCAGAAATCTATCAGCTGGGTAAAGAAGAGTTTAAAAGGGTTCTCTTCTCTGCCTGAGCATTTCACACTGCTTCAAAATACTCAGCTGAAATCCTGACCAGATCCTAGTGGAGGGGCCACATTCAAATGACCATGTGTCCACATCATGCGTGACCCTGTAATCTGAGGTCAAAAAACTTAAACCTTCAGCTACATGCTTGTCCATTTGGAGGAGCAACCATGGATTACATGAAACTTCACAGAAGTCTAAGAAAATTTGAGAACACTCTTATTAGTCTCATCCAATGCGCGCGTGTGTGTGTGCCATGTACATGAGAGAATAAACAAGTTAAGAAATAGGTTATGGTGAATCAATCACGGTTACCAATCTCATGTAATATCTAGTTATTCCCTGGTGTGTTACCTTTACAAATGGATGAGCAGGGTGGACAGAGGTGGGCATGCCACTTGCGACATGATGCTTTGGAATGACAAGCCTGCGACTGACAGCATCCAGACAGAACTGATGAAATAATAATTGCTGTCATTATATTAGTGGTGGGACCAAGACTTTGGAACTCGCTCCCACTACAAGTTAGGCAAGCTCCATCTCTGCCTAGTTTTAAAACCCTCCTAAAAACCCACCTTTTTTCCCTGGCGTTTTGTCCATCCCGAGCCATCATCTTTTATTGCTTTTAATAGTTTGTATCGTGTTCTTATTTGATAATTGATTCTTGATGTTTGATTTTATTTATTGTGCCTGTACAGCATTTTGCTTAGCTTTTGTCGTCTCGAAAGTGCTTTATAAATAAAGTTGGCTTGGCTTAGTGCCATCTAAGCAGTAGTGACAGTGACAGCTTACAGCAGGAATGAAAAACAGCTCCTGTGTAACTAATGAGAAGTTCCTGAGTGGCACTTACCTGGATGAGCTTGAATGACAAACTCAACACCATCTTCACTCTCCATGTTGTTTAGAACATTAAATCAACACTGAATTTTTTAAAAGAAAGCTTCACAGGAATCAAAAGGAGCAACAACCAAACCTAAGCTGCTAAAACCTGAAACACTTTTAACGGCGAGCGTCTTTCTCATCTTAGAGCTCAGGCTTGATGTGCTGGGATCGCTTATGTAACGTTACAGCTGTGGAGATGATGCTCTATATGCTCCTTCTGCTCTGTTTGGAATCTCAGAACAAACAAATGGAAAGCAGAGAATGGCATTATGCTGAGAGACGCTCCCAGGCATGTTCACATGACTCATCAGTGAAGCAACCTGTGATACAATAAAAAAGCTGCTGAACATGGCTGATGCTCGCTGGGAGCGCAGACATTCAGCGAGTGTCTTTGCATCTCTGAGAATGCAAAGTGTGGACAGATGAAAGCATGGACACAAACACGAGTGCATGCTGTTACCAGGGAAGTTCTTGAGGTCGGGGTCCTTGTTGCAGTAGTCGGTGGTGCAGCACATGGGGTAAATGCCACTGTCATGTTTGACAGAGGGGGCGCAGATGAAGGGCCGGTCTCGCGGGATCAGCTCGTTCTCTTGGACGCACTGGCGCTGGTCGATGGTCAGCCCGCTGCCAGACTTGCGAATGGCAACGAAGCAGACACCGTCGGTGGTGCAGCTGGAGTTGGCGCTGCAGCGGTCACAGTAACACTGGAGGGCTGCAGGGGGGAAAGAGAGAGATGGAGCATGAGGAGAAGTCAGTGCCTTGATTTCCTACACACAACAGCAAAGCAGTTGAAGACGGAGTCCAGCAAAAGGTCGTGTGGCTTTGGAACGGTTTTCTTTCCCTGCACTTGTTCCCAGCCACACACAACCACACTGACTGTTTGCACTGTCAATGGAATCCAAAGCTTCAGATGATGGTTAAGACAACAGCTTTTTCAGAATTCAGAGTAGACCACATTAGAAAGGGCCTGCATCCATTTGCAGGAGTGAGTGGGACCCCTGATGGAGGAGGGAACGCTCCTCATCAATGAATCAAGGGAACGGTGCAGATAATGGAATGTGGAGTGGCTCATTCAATATCATATGCACCTTAAGTGTACTCAGGACACATGAATATCTTCTACTTAAATAAACTTATGTGTCATAAATCCCTGCAGCCATGATGAAAACAATTAGTGATAATATGACTTCTCTAATAATAGATACGTCTTGGAATGAGGCGTCAAATAACTGCAGGAGGGAACAGCCTGTATGAGCTTTCTGTCTCTGTGTTGGCCGTAAGCAGTCTCTTTGCATCGGTGCCTTGAACGAAAAAAAGCAAAGCATTTGTACGGATCCATAATGTTGGAAGCTTCCAGTTCAACGTGTCAGGATGAAAAAGTTCCTGCCCATCGTCCTCATCACGAGTGAGAGCCAGGGCGAACTGATGAAGGTGTCACATTTCATGCAAAGGATACCTCACTGTCGTCTGTTTAAGAATATCGATGGATAAGTTGATGGAGAGACTTTGTTCATCTCATACTTCACTTTACTGACACTCTCATTCACCTCTGCTGGGAGGCTTGAACAGAAATGTGCTTCCCACAACTCCTGGAAGTTGGCTGGGGACAAACAACATATGGAACTTGTTGTCTGAGTGTGTGTGCGTGCGTGCAAAAGTGTGGGAGGATTTACAGACTTGACATCATCATCATTCCCCCTGTTACTGTTGGGTGCAGCTGCAGGATGTTGAACGTTGGCTTGACTTTAGGAGGAGTCTGTCTCGGACATGTTTCTATGGTGACACAGCACTTTGTGCAGAGGTTCAGCACTCAGGTGGTCAGAGTCCAACGATGGCCTGGAGTTTATGTGGTGTAAATGCATAATGCTTCTTGCTGTATCCACATGAATATCTCCTGCATGTTATCTGGCGTAGCAGCTCTCTGCTGTCTGCCTCCTTTTACTCCTTTCCTTTTCTTCTCTACATATTCTTTTGTCGTCTTTCTCTCCTTCTGTCGCCTCACTTATACCGGTCGCCCTCATTTCTTTTCCTCCCTGTGTAGTTCTTTGCTTTCATCATTCTTCTTTCTCACTCTCTAAAATCTTTATTCCATCTATTTTTATCTTTGTCTTGCTTTCTGTTTCCATTTTGGGATTTAAGCTGTTTATCATCATCATCATCCTCATGACAAAGTGACATAATCTGAGGTCATGTGTGCATTCAATGCAGCCTGCATGCTGGTATCAGCTCTCAATGTGCTGAAGCATTCCCTCACATCAAGTCAGTGCACTGTTTTCCACTTCAAAGCAGCAGAACATCCCCATCAGGACAAAGACACACTGTGGTTCTAATGAGGACACTCCAAGCGGCTCCTGAATGCAGAGTGCAGTCAGCGAACCTCCCACTGGCAGCAGTCAACTTTATGATGACCGGACATGAGGGGCTCCATCCCTCACTGTGATGACCGCTCCCTCAGAGAACTTGTCACTTGTTTAAAACTGACCATTGTCCACGGTCTTTTCCTGTGTCTGTCCCGCCCCCTCTCCCATCTTCAAATCAAGATGGCCACTGTCATGCAGGTGATTGGCTGATGGAGGAGCCTATTTGTGGTCCACTATTTCTGTCCAGACAGATGTTGACAGCTGCTTTGAGGCGAGTTGTCAATCCAGCCCCCAACCTGACAACTGTCACACTCTCGTACGTCTCGTACTTCCATAAATCAATGTTTGGTTTCTGACTGGCTGAAAGAGTGACCAACAGACGGCAGCCACGGTGCCAGACAGGAGGTTCAGTGAGAGTGCGCTACCATCCTACAAACAGGGAAAACCACTCATGAACTCCTTTCTCAACGCCTCCAACCAGCTCAACACGAGGATCTTTGTGGCCCCTGAACTAATATGAGCTTTGCAGCGTGCCACTGGAGAGCTCCCCCTGCAGGATGATGCCACCACCAAGTTTTACATCAGTGGATGCCCTGAAAACTAACAACATTTCCCAAAGCTCCTTTCATGAAAGCAGGAAAGAGGGTGAATAGTTGATACAGTCCTTCCAGTTTCAGCCGTCAGCTCCATTTAAGAGTTACATTGTGACAGGAGACATTAGGTGGTGCTCAAAAGCCCTCTCGATGCCTTTAATATCTCCACTTTGCTTCATAACAACATGATGTGGGAAAGCCAGCAGAGAGAAGAAATTACAGTGCATAATTGAATCTAATAAAAGTTTAATTGTGTAGCAGGCCTCTGGCGTACCAATTCAAACGCTCCTTTATCTTGGGTTGTGCTAATTAAATCCAATCCCAGCATCCTTCGGTTTGGGGCTGGTGCTCGTACTCAGTTAGCAAGGAACGCTGCTGGGGGGAGGCTTTCTGAAACTCTGCCCATCGTTAGCGCGTGTGGCTGGAACTGTGAGTGTGAGGCTGCGCGGGAGCCACAGGTCGGGCTGCTTTAATCACCTCTCGGCACCGACGCAGCCGAGGCAGCAACGGGCCTAATGTGAGGAAGTCTGCTCTGTGAGCTCTCCGGCTGCGGGGCTATTAGCAGTGTCGCTATGGAAAGCTATGAATAAACCAGGCCCCTTCTCCCTCCCTCAACCCCCCCCCCCCACACACACACATACACACACACACCTCCCTTTTGCCCCCCCGGCTCAGGGCAGACGGAGCACTCACAGCCTGCTATCATTATGCAGCTCACAAACACATCATGTACGCCTGGTCAGGTTAAAGCAACACAACACAGCTCCGAAGATAAGAGCTTTCAATTATTAACAGGGTAGTGGTGCAAGGGCACTGAGTATGGCGCACGCACGCACGCACGCACGCACAAACACGCACACGCACGCACGCACGCACGCACAGACACACACACACACACACACACACACACACACACACACACACACACACACACACACACACACACACACAC
>JASSRZ010000002.1:845722-855853 GCA_032164315.1 Malacoctenus gilli
CACACACACACACACACACACACACACACACACACACACACACACACACACACACACACACACACAGACACACACAATCCTCCTGAGTGAAGCAGGGATAGGGCAGGAGGCGGGGGTGGAGCCAACAAGAGGTAGTTAACAGAGGCCGGAGAGGGGGGTGCCGTTTGAAGCCGCTGACTCATGGCTCAGACTGAACTCGGCTGACTGTCTGATTGGCTGCCCCGGTGCCTGGCCCCCCGTCCTACATCAGCAGCATGCTCGCAGGCCGGCCTGCACCGCTGCACAACCAGCTCCACAGCTCAATGGTTCCCCGGGGGGGGGCAGTTTCATAATGCAGCTGTTTTCCTTTCATACAGTTATGAACAATGAATCGATGCATCGTGACAGAAATACCAAAGCCAGAGGTAAACACAGCTTTAAATGGGATGCCGCCATCAGACAGAGCCTCACCTACACATCACCAATAACCTTCAGTCAAGCAAGCACACAAAGGAAAGAAGAGACCACTGATGACAACACCAACCAACACCAAGAACTGGTATCCTCCACCAGTGTCTGCACTATGAATCCAAAGCCCTGAATTGAAGTTGCAAACCAATGAAATATATTAAAGGTTATTACTGAGTTATTTTTGAAAGGTTCTAACAGGTGAAAATGATTCTCAAGAGGCTGAAATTTTCTCTGGTGCTGTCATTTAATCCAAACAGCACCAGACTTTATGTTTATCTTAAACTCAATATCACGGCCGATAACCGGGATGTGTAATAACAGACTCATTCAAGTCTTGCGCGCGACTCACGAATGTGTTTCGTGTGGATGTGTAGCTTGTAACAAGCAATGCAATGTAAGTGTGGTGGAAAGTGCTGGCAGCATGCAGGACATTTAGCAGCCCACTAAATGGACGAAACCCGAGGTCTAGGCATATTTTTGTTTTTTGGGAAACACAGATGGACAACTGGGGGAGGACAATTATCTTGTCGGCAGAGCAGCAAGAAAATAGTTTCTGCGAAAGGTGGCAACATTTCATATCTACTGGCCACCTCCGAGCATCAGCCACAGCTTTACAGCCAATGCAAGACAGGCAGACTTCAGTTCAAACACATCATGAGAGCAAAATAGGCTTCAGGAAGATTGGCTAACCTGGTGCTAAGTGTCTCCAAATGAAAGAGCTGCAGGCAGCCAGTCTGCTGTCGGATCTGCCTGCTACACAGCTGCGAGCAAGCACTGGGCTGCGGAGCGACACGACGTACGACGACATCAAATAATGTGAACATGTTCATTAGCGCAAGGAAGAACATGCGGGGATATTTATCATAGCGAGTTGAGAATATGAGTCGATATGGACAGTGAGTTTTTACAGCAATTAGGAAAACCGTGATAATATCATAAACCGTGATATTGTGGTCACTAGAGGCGAGATATCACATTTTCCATATCGGTACAACCTGAATACAAACAATTGAAAACTATATTTCCACTTGCTAATTCAAACATTAAAGGGATGTCAGAGGTAGCCTCGAATTTATCACTTTTTGGTGCAGCGCCCCCCAAGTTTAACTCCAGTGCGCCCCCTGAACAAGACTCCAAGGGAAGCTTGCAGAAACCTGAGCCACCCTCCTCAGCGGTCATTAAGAAGTGCCATAAATGGTGTGCAAGAGGCCAGAGGAGCAGTAAGCTGGGAGGCACTAATGCTGAATTTCCAGCTCCAAGCCCTCCCTTCCTGACTGACCATGCAGCCATTGGCAGATGTGTGTTTGCCTGACGACAAACTGAATCATTTGGGTTGATGGGGGACTGCTTGGCATATTCAGGGGAACTGCTGCATTTGTGGGTTTATGCCCTTTTTATTGGGCCAATTTAAACTCCTCAAACATCCTGACTGCTCATTTAAGTGAGTAAAACATGAGCATGACACATGTGTGCAGATGTGATGCTACTTTTTGGAATTTTGTTTACCCAATTCACAAGGACTTCATCTTTTTCCTCTGACGTCTTTTGTGTTGCCTTTTTTCCCATGGATTTTTATAGCTTGTTGAAGAATATAGTTGTTATTGAATCGAAAGTTTGGGCTCAAGCCGCTGATATGTTGCTTCGAAGAACATTGTGGCGCAACACAGAAGCAGTGAACGAATGAAAGATTCAGGGTGCAGAGTGCAGACCTTTCTGTTGGAGGATGCAGAGGTGCATTGTGTCCTGGTACAAGAAAGCAAACATGCTGAAAAAAACATGAAGGTACACCGCTGCACTGTGCAGTCAAGCAGACAGCTGCCACCTCCTCTGCTGCTTCTGCCGTGTACTGTGCAAGGATCAGCTCACAGAAACAGATCACTTTTGCAGGTAGCAAGGAACGAATTTACACTTGCCGTCATTATCAGGTAAACCCAGCTCAAAAGAAATCTAATGCGTGCAGAAGCCCTCCAGTATTCCTGGGAGCAGCACACTGGGAGTGGATTAGCCAGATTTTACAACCAAGCCCCAAGAGACCGTTTCCACCAGTGTTTGGACTGAGTGCAGTTGAAACGCAGGCTGTGTGGGAGACCGCCCTGCGCACACCCACTTGAAGCATGTGTCTGGATTAAAAAAACAATATGCTGCTGGGCCACAAAAATCTACCTGCAGAGACCTGGCAGTTTTTTCTACAAGTGTATATTGTCATATACCTTCTATTTTTGAAAACAAATTAAAGATTGATCCAAATAGTTGTCAAAAAGATGCACAACATGCAATAAATGCACCAAGAAAGGAGCTGTGGAACTATGGGGACTCTATGCCCTTGTAAGTAAATTAACCTAAAAAAGCAAAACAGTGATCACATTCAAGTATGTGTTAGTTACTACCTATAAAACACACAGATGGTATTAAAAATGATTGAAAGTGCAATTCATTTCACTTTTGATCACAAAAATGAGAATAATCATCTTGCTATAACATCTCCAGTCCAGGTTTCCTTGTAATGATGATTGGTTTAGAAGTACATCATTACTAATCAGTGACCTAGCAAAGTAATTACTGGCCCAGATACAGGACGGTCGTTTTAAGCCTAAAATAACCTTTGAAAAGCTGCTTCAGGTGAGAACAGAATCAAAATTCAAGAGTTGGCTTCTCTATTCATTGTTTAGTTTCAATTTTCTTATTTACAGCAATTCAGAAAATTCAGACCAAGTCACCTGCAGCACTTCAGAAACCACAAACAGTGGTTGGCTCACAGCAGAGATGTTCGCGCCGCCTTCTTTTCTGCCCTCATTAGCACACGTTTCAAACTGCTCCCACGCCACTGAAATTAGCACTGACACTGGCCACATAAATCCAGATGATATTCAGTCAAAGGCATGACATTTTTACTGACATGAAGCGAATGACACTGGGAAGGCTGGTTGGGGGTGCTGTGTTTCGGTAGAAGAGATTCGGGTGGGGTCTCATGTTTCGGATGTTCAATGCTTTCTGACAGAAAAGCAAATGTCCAAAATAAGAACAGGCTTCCACTGAGGATTCTTGCTGCTGCCTCATCCTCTGTTCAATTTGAAGCGTTAAATTGCCAGTTCACCCTTGGAAGGGAGAGCAGGGAGGTGTTTTTGCCGATAAATCCAGTTGAGGTGCATTCAGTATTCCGACACTGTCACACCTACCAGTTAATGCACACTTGCACTCCATTTCTTCAAACACTTCAGAAAGTTGGAATATTTTGCGGCACTACCAGGAAAATAACATAAAAAAGCAAAAACAAAACCAGCGCATGTCCCTTTGGCCCTCCAACATGACATGAACAAGTGTAGCCATCTCCCCTGAAACAGAGCAGCAGCAGCAGCACATTTTGGGAGTCTGGGTGGGGTAAAGAGGGGGGCCCTTTCAATAACGCATTGGTGCCTTTGAATCTGATGGTTACTGGCTTGGCTACAACCTCCCAAATTAGTCGTGGTCCCCTGCGCCAGAACAACGGGCGTCCTGGGTCGCCTGCATGCCTTGCATTCCTCTACCGCGAGCTCTGACGGGCAGCCGAGCCGCCCAACAACACCCCCCCCCCAAAAAAAACAAGTATCTCGTCAAAACTCACAACAAACACAAAAAAGTGGCCCCCTAGCAACAGTGGAGGAAGGAGGGGGCAGGAGAGGGAGAACCAAAGCGGATGAAAGTAAGTGCAAAACATCAACCAGCAGCAGTCTCAGTGGATTTTTCACAGTATCAGCAAGAAGATAAGAAAAACAGCTCAACATAGCTGTTGAACCCCCACAGAAAGGAGGAAGCAGAGCTCCCACTGTGGCCTTGATGAAAAGTCCCATGACAACTGTCTCACCAGGAAATATTCATCTCTGGCTACTGCTGCTGCTGCTGCGGCCACTGCTGTTGTGAAGGACGCTCGACTTTGACACCACCGCTAATAGAAAAGTGGACATCGATCAATCTGAAATACACTCTGAACTTTTCTGTGCAAAACTGTTCTAAAGATCAGAGTGAAGTTTGATTTGGTGACCAAGGTCCTTCAAAAACAGGTCTTACCTTATTGGGGACTGTAGTAAGAGAAGTAAACAACAAAGTGCATGCTTTTTAAACAGCAAAAAACTCAAAAACCAAAGATCGTGCCTCAAGGTATGTCCCACTTTGTGCAGATTTTTTTCTGTACTAAGTGGCACATTATCGTAGGGCTCATCAAAACTCATTTTCACTTTCAGTTTTCCACCATCAGGAAGCAACATATTCAGCACAAAATATATAATTGTACTTACAGCCGTGTACATGTCATGTAATTGTGGAAGCAAGGTGAGAAAATTCAACCAACTGGAATTATTTGGGGTTTAAGGAATTACACTTATAACAGGGAAGCATTAAAGATGACTGCTGTTAGAATTTCTCCAACACTAAAACCTTCCCTGCGATACAGCTTCCCAAAGCTGCTTTTGTTTCCTTTAAAGATTGTGTCTGACAAAATCCTGCAGGGCAAAATGAACATTACATATCATGTGGAACAAGCACTGTTTTGCAAACATTTGCATATCATCAAGGATGCACACATATACTAATACAAATAGTAGGTGATGCCAGGAACACATCAACAGATGCGTGGTGAAAGGAAATCATTCACTAAGATCAAACCAGCTGTTTTTAAACCGGATCCATGCCTGGTGCACGCCAAAGTTCACAGGGGATCAAAAGCACCCTGATAAACATGAAACAAGGGGAGCTGCTGACTGCGCAAAAAACGGGAATCCTTGCAACACCACAGCGGCAGCTCTGACTGCCATCGGCACAGTAGGAATCAGCTAAACGAATGATCAGTGATGAATCCTGAGACATACTGGACTTGGGGATTCCAACCAGCTCTTTCAGGTATACGTCAACAAATTCTTTCAGGCGTTATGCAACACTGACGAGCATTCAAACATGTACATAATGCATATGTTGTTTAAAAGTGGGACACACGTCACACGTGTTTAAATCTCCAGACAGTTCTGGTCTGACATTAGCAGCAGGACGAACTAGCATCCTAAAGTGATCCCTTCATTTTAGGGTCCGCCATGATTGGTGACGGAGAAGGTCGAGGGGGGTGAGATAGAACCATAGGACAAACCTCAGGCCAATGAAAACAAAAGGTGGGAGGGATGATTGGAAGGGGGAAAAAAAGACAAGTCACAGAGCATGTTAGGCTGGAGGACGGTTGTGGCTGGCTGGCATGTGGGATGAGGAGAATAATAGTGACACCGCCTCATTTAGCCCAGTGCCAGCACTTGGATGTATGTGCTGCTAAAGCGGAATGTGTGGGCTGCAGGGGTGTGGTGCTAAAGCGCCGCGTAGCAGCGTGACACGTGAAGCTGTCGGTGGAGGTAGTGTGCCTCGTATTTTCTTTGTGACATGTACAATCTAACACACCGCCTGGATATTCACTCATGCCACTGCAGAAAGGATGCACTGATTCCACCACCACCACCACCACCACCACCACCCCCCACACACACACGCGCGCACACACACACCTTTTCTTTTACTTATTGGGTGAGATTATCTGCATCTAAAGTATTGGATTCTTTTCTGATGGAAATGATGCAGCTCTGAGCATGGACCCACGCCATGACAATCCCATTGCTGGACAAAGAGAGCCGAGTCCCCTCCCTTCTTGTGTGTCCCTGAGCCAACATATCAATTTAATATCCCGCCTGCATCTGAGGCAGCTATGGGGTATGTGAGGACACGACCGTGCTTTTGGCATGGGGAGCTTCTAATGAGATCTTTATGCATGCTGTTTGAACATCATGCTCCTCTACTCGCGATCAGGCTCTCTGTGTCTCTCCGCGCACACACACAACACAAAGGAATGTCACACAAAGGAAACACATGAGTCTGCGAATCATTACGAGAAAACCCACTCTACCAATGAGGTAAAGAAAAAAAAAAACCCAAATCATTCAGCAATCACGTGCTGCCTTTTGCAACACAAAGAAGCGCCACAGTTTCTTCCCAAAAATGAAAATAATAATGTCAGCACAATCAGAGAAAGCGTCTAGGTAGCAGCGCTGCCTCTGGATCAGATCTGTCCCCCCTAATGAGTAGCTATAAACGCCGAATCCAATTCACAAATCTTGCGGGGTAATTCAATCCTGCTCATCTGGAACCGCAAACACCCCCAGTTACACACACACGGCTCAGCTTCTCCTCGAGCGGCTCCGGGAGCCTCCGCCTGTCTGCCCGGGCATGAATGAAACACCTCCACACCGCAGACCGCTCCGGCAGCCAGTCACCACAGTCAGCTGGACGCTACGAGCACTGCCACGGTGGAAGTGCAAGCGAGGAGAAGCGTGCGAGCAGGGGGGGCGATTTTTAGCACACCGCCGGGAGTCTTTCAAGAAGTCAATGCCGCTTTGAGCGGAGACGTTTTAGCCGGAGTTTGCAGCTCCGGAGCCCCCGTGAACCGGCGAGCGGAGAGAAACGCCCTGCTAACGGTTCCTCGTCCTCTGGCAGCATGTGACGGTGGTACGGTAACAAAAAGTGTTGCACGAGATGAACGGAACACCCAAGTAACGAAAAACTGCACTGAAAACTAACTAACGCAGGAGCTCGGTCGCTGCCTCGGTGTGTAGCGGAATCAGTAACAGTGTGTTAGAGTTGCCAAGTTAAAGTACGGGTAAACAGTCCGGACAGTTCAGGGGCGGGTGTCAGAGGCGACTTTTAGCTGCCAAAGGGGGACACGCTTCTGTCGAAAATCTCGTTGCTCCAAGCGAGTCCGAACATCTGCCGTTAAAACAGCCCGTGTCAGCGCATCCCGGGAGCTGAAAGCAGCAAGTGACTTCCAAACAGGAGGGGAAACAATGCAGCAAGCAGCGGTGCCCCGCAGTAAAACAGGGCGATTCAAGCCCCCGTCACAGCAAACGACCCCGTCCACAAAGTAAATGAACAACTAAAGCGGGACAAAAGCAAACATCCACTCACATAAGCTACCAACTTTTGTATTTGCCAAACTGAGGACTGGTACTCGGACGGACTACGCTGCTCTTTTGTTGGCAAACCCGCTCCCGGAGCTGGGACACCAACCTGGCCGGACTCAGGGCCAGCCCCGGGCCTGAGTTAAGAGCACTCAGCCTTTTGAAGCCCACTGTGACTTTTACCTCCTCGCTCTTTTTTCACTCCTCAGACAATAAACATTCCTGAGACAGGCAGCAGCAGGCTGGCCGCAGACCCTGCGCCATCTTAGTTAGACACACTCTGCTTCTTCGGGCTTCTTGAACAAAGAGCGATTCTAACGAAACTCGCTGAAGCCAGCGGCGTAAAGTTCCGAGAAACAGGCAAGAACCACAAAACACACTCGTGCCCGGGTCGCTCGAGGGCACTTACCGGTGTTTACATGTATCGTTGTCCCGAAAAGGAGGACGAGCAGAAGGCATGGTACTGCATCCATCGTGGCTACGGACCAGTCTGGCACCCGACCGCTAACTTCTCAGTGCGCTGAGGAAGGTCGATGCTGATTGGCCAACGAAGAAGCGAGTCCCGCCTTGTCAGGGCCTTCTTGGGAAAAGAGGGATACTGATTGGCTGAGTGCGCGGCCACACCCCGCCCCACAAGAGCAGCTCAATCGCCCCTGTAAACAAACGCTTAGTATTCACTATAGCGTCAAAATAGCAGTTTATCAAGAAAGTCCGGACTCTGGCGAGTTTCTGTCAATAAGGATCAACGGGATGAACGTTTCAAAACTCTAAATATCTTATCTGGCACAATCTAATATCCAAGTTTACATTTATGAAGAGCTGTAACAAAAGAAGTGCATTCTTACCTGTCTTTACCTGTCAGTTTTGGTGAAATCAAAGACTTGAATTGGTTCAGTGACTTGTAAACTCTTTTTTAGTTGAATAATTTGCACACACCCAAGGTCCTGACTGGACTACTATCTGACCGTTTTTCATCTAATAATAATTTTACATTCATGGGACTATGTGTTGTGCTCTCATCTGTTTCGCCTTTGTTGAATCATTATTGAATCTTCAATTATTTAGCCCCTTTTAAGTACATACCTTTGTCGCAAACACAAGGGCAAAAAGCACAGGCACACTACTCACAGTAAGGAAGCAGTCAACATGATTCTGCTTCTTTTGTGTGTTTGTGTTTGTGCATGCGTGCGTGCGTGCATGTGTGTGTGTGTGGGGGGGGGGGGGGGACTAAAGAACCCAAAATTAAAACTTGTAAAATTTTAAAATTAAAGTTTAAAAAAGACAGCTTCAGCCAGAATAAAAAATGAGGCTAAGAAGAACTTCACCTTTCAAAGTAAAAGGTTATCATTAGTAGGCCTCACAGATTTATTTTAAAAGTACAACACGCCCGAGATTTAACTGAAAATCACAAAGTGGTAAACTGCAAAAATTGCATATTTTCACGAGACACTTTTGATGGTTTGTCATTGCACACAATGAATTATGACACAGTGGTTTTAAAGCACAGGTCGAAATGATTGTGGACAAAAAACACCTAAGAATAGAACAATACTTATTCCTTTATTTTGATTTGAAAACATTAATTCATTTATTTTTCAGCACAATCACAGTGAAGACAAGTGCAGTTGATATCTCTAATTATTTTTGTTTTAACATTCATCCTGATTCTGAGTCATGTGTCATCAGATGAATAGAAGAATGGAACGAAAAACTAAAACGACCAATGAACAACCAAATGCGAGCTTTTGCAGCCTTTTATTTGGCTTCTGCAGCCATCGTTCTGGCACTCACCCCCTCAGGGTCACCACTCATCCAAAGAGCGCAACATCACGCACATTCACGTTCCGGTCCGCTTTACCCGGAGGTAAGAAAGTGGCTTCGGTGGCAGTTCATGGTCTGCCTTATGAACAGTCCCTAATGAAACGTCCCTCCTCTCCCACATTGGCGTGGGACATCTGCTCTCAGTGCATTTCGATGGAAGTGAGGCCAAACCCTCTGGGCCTGGTCAGCATTGAATTCTAGGTCACTATTAACTAATCAGTGGCTAAACTTACCCAAGCGCTCCATCCTTTTCCATAACTTCCATGCATTTAACGATTTCTCTCCATTTTTACAGCATTTCTGGATCATTTCCACGGCAATCAAGAGCTCAAGCTGAATGACTGTGATTCCATTGATTTTCTCCCTACACGGCTGGCAGGCATACGGATGAACTCCTGTGGCCCTTTACAGAAGGAAAAATCCTCACCCACTGTTAGGCGTTTCAGGAGGCGACACAGATGATACTAGTCAGACAGGAAAAGAATGTCACTGTGACTCCGACTGCAGGGAACATATGACGATAACAATACCACAAGCAAACAGAAATAACATTCCTGTTGTCTCCACTCTCCCTAGATAAGATCTCCTCAATGAAATGCTGTGACTGCACTCAAGTGCCTCTGCAATATTACACGCACGCACGCACGCACGCACGCACGCACGCATTTCATGACTATCCAAGCACTGAAGGTGAAGTGTCATGACCATACAGCAGGTCAGACCGACCTCAAAAGACCAGAAATATTTGCGACTCATTCTAAATCTTACGTAAGTAGCATTGCATTATTACATATTACAAACAAAAGTTGAATGGAGAGGAGATTCACAGACAGACAGACAGACAGACAGACAGACAGACAGACAGACAGACAGACAGACACACACACACACACACACACAC
>JASSRZ010000002.1:855953-887294 GCA_032164315.1 Malacoctenus gilli
CACACACACACACACACACACACACACACACACACACACACACACACACACACACACACACACACACACACGAGTCAGTATCCTGAATTGATGAAAGTTGCAGTTTACACACTTGCTTGCATTGACGATTAATTACAAAAAGAGCCAGAATTGATTCCAGGCCAGGTGTGTGTCCATCTGCCTGCTTGAGTTTTTACCCAAAGTCCTCCCACTTCAGCCCACAATACAAGCAACAGCTCGCTGATACATGGCGTTAAATTTGCCGTCCAGAGTGAGTTCATGTGTTGCTCAGTGTTTTTTGGGCTGTTTGTGGGGGGGAATGACTTGTTCTGGGTGTGTCACTCATTTCAGCCAACGATAGAGTCGACTTGAAATTAAAGAGCAAAGCAACAGGAGAAAACTCCTCCTATACAAACGCACGCACGCACGCACGCACGCACGCACGCACGCACGCACGCACAAAACAAAACCCTCCTCTATTGCCATGGCAACTAGCAAGGCTCCGAAGCCAGGCACCAATGAGGTGTTTCGAAAATCCAAATTGGCTCACTGACTTACTGCATTGTTTACCCTGTAAACAAAGAGAGAGTGTTTGGGGCAGTGCATGTGTGTGTGTGTCTGTGTGTGTGTTTTCCACTTTTTGTTCAGTGCTTGACGTGAGTGCCAGGAGAGTTTGTGAAAGTTCATTCTCTAGGACAACACATGTTATTATGGTGTGTGTGTGTGTGTGTGTGTGCGCACGCGCGCGCGTGTGTGTGTCAGAGAGACAGAGAGAGAGAGAGAAAGAGAGATTTCGTGAATGATTGAATGACAGAGTCAGGGGGACACGGAAGCAGCTATGAGCAAAAATGAAGAAAGAACACAGAAACACCTGAACACGATAGAAAACTCTCAATTGCACAACACAAAAAATGACTGTTCTTGTGAGGACCATGACTCTCAGGAATGTTAAACTCCAGTGCTGAGAATGCCGAATGATGCTGAAGGACAACAATGGGTTCCTCTGAAATAGGCAGCATTTCCCAGTCCTGTGAAGCTGAGTCAGCAGGCTGATAAAACAGGTGTGCAAATCAGCTGGATGACAGAGACTATATTTGTTGTATCAAAGTTTGACATAATCTGGACACAGATCAGAAAGGAGTTTTCACTTTGTGAAAATATCTTTTATTAGAAATAAAATATTAATAAACTGCAACAAGAAAAAAAGAAAAGAAATGAGCCGATTATGGCTGCGTCTATGATCTCCTAAGTGAGTGACCCCCGCCCCCAGCTGTGTCCTGGACCCACCTCTGGTTCCTCTGGCAGGGTTTGCTGGCACAAGGGTTACTGAGGCGGCACTGGCCAAACACAAACTGATGGTCTTTGAAGCCCATGCAGCGAGCCACACAGGCGCTGGGATAGGTCCTCCCATTGGTAGCACACACTGGCACGAAGCGGTCCTGGCAGCTGCAGGGAAGACCTGCAGGGAGGAACAGTAGTGGAAAACACAGTGTTATCGCAGAGGAATTACAGGAAGAATTACACAGAATCAAAAGGAAATGCAAATACAGTGGACCTCCTTTTATTGAATACAAAGTGGCGAGCTCTGTTCAATGCCTCCATGGCCTCACTTTTCATCTTTTGCCACAAAAACTGAGTTGCATTGTGTTCAAGCGACAATAAATGTTGCAGTAAGAAATCTTAGAACAAATGAAAACTGGCATTGTGATAAAGTGGTATTCTTAGTGAAAAACATCACCCCAACCGATTGATTCTGGAGCCGGAGGAAGCAGCTCACTTAAGTGCATGTGTGGTTGCACATGACGAGCCGTCATCTAACAACAATATTAAAACAATGCTGAAACAATACTTTAGTGACGTCTTTTATGAATCCATCGCAGCACAAAGGATCACTGGAGTCATTCGTGTCATCATCTGAAGTCAGGTTGTCAGAACTGTCCTAAATTTGCTTTGAAGTGTTTACTTTCTGCAGTTCATTCTTATTCTCAGTATTTTGTCTTTATGCTTGATGGTTTGTCTCCTTTTCCTCAAGTTTCTTGTCTCCTTTTCAGCCCCTCTTTCCCTGTCAATCTACAATAGTTCTTATTCAAACTGGTCACAGCAGTTGAAAGCCCTTGTTTACGTGAAGCTATGTGTGTGTGTGTGTGTGTGTGTGTGTGTGTGTGTGCGCGCGTGTGTCCGTGTGTGTGTGTGTGTGTGTGTGTGTGTGATGCCTTCAAGCCGCCATCCCTATATTGGCTGTGTGTACATTAGTCAAAATAAAAGCACTTGTTTAACTACACATCACAGAGAGAGAAATCACTGTGTTGTTTTCAGTCATGAAGCTCACCCTAATAAGTTCTTCACTTGGTGCCTTTATAGAACACAAGTGTGCTGACCAACCCTGGATCACAATAATTCTATAGCGCAGGTACAGTCAAGCAGCATAACGCAGAATGTGAGTGAAGATGTTGAGCAAAGCTTTACTATGCAGTATCAATGACCCTCTGGGTTCAGAAATAAAACTAATAATATTAAATATCTGCATTATCTCTGGATATTTATTAGATCAACGAATCATAATTCATTGAACAGAACTGTTACAGGTCTGCAGGTATCATTATGAATGTTCTTTAACCTGTCTGATACAGGCTTGTCTTTGTTAGGTCCCTATCTGTTGTTGAATGCAGGATCTCTCGCCTTGACCTTTGATGGTGTTCATGACCCTGCAGAGGTGGCAGGGTAGTGATGGGATTCAGGTTAACTACACAGTCATTGTTTTGATGCTCTCATGCGAAAGTAGAAATTTTCG
Organism: Malacoctenus gilli; assembly: GCA_032164315.1. Taxonomy (NCBI): domain Eukaryota; kingdom Metazoa; phylum Chordata; class Actinopteri; order Blenniiformes; family Labrisomidae; genus Malacoctenus; species Malacoctenus gilli. The sequence continues at coordinate 858,745 of JASSRZ010000002.1, forward strand.
AAGGTGTGTTTTTCGATTTTGGAAATATAACCAGACAATTTCTCATGTGTCACGCTGCAGGTTTACTGAAGCTTACCAGTGAAGTGCCGTCGCTCATCATCTGAGGAGTCTGAGCACTCTTTGGCGGAGCAGATGGTTTCACCGGCAAAGCAGGAACAGGTGTGGCAGTCGACCCTGAAGTTCGTCCCATGGCCTGATGGGAACACGAGAAGACAATGTACAAGTGTTACCATTCTTCGAGAAGGCATCAGACCTGAGAGAACATCACCAGAAAAATGGGCAGGGTTAAAGGTTGGAATGATTGAACTTCAACAGACAATCCCAATGATGGGCGTGTAGTTTCTTCTAGCAGCCTATCACAGTTTGGTCTGATCAGTTGAGCAGAGTAACACTGGGTCCAGAAGGCAATAAAAATATGGATACCTCAACCGTGAAGTCTTGTCACAGCTGCAATCAACAGGCTGAAAACTCCCAAAAGTACACCTGCAGAGCTTTAAAGACGTGTCCTCTCAGCATTGCATGAACGACACCGGCAAACACTCCTCTTTGTAAACGGCTGGAGCCGCTGCATGAGTCAAGTCACAGTAGGTGGGTCGAGTCGCATCATAATTCCAAAAATGCATCCACGCTGGATGTCAAGGGCTCCTTCTGGTTGTTCTCCTGGTGTTGGTCAGCTTATCAGCTGTTAATGACTAAAACCTGCAAATCACCCCCAATGTCCAAGGTCTCCCTCAATGGCACGCTCACCATACCAATGAGGTCAGCAAGCTCCCAATCCTGTGCAATCCTTTCTATCAGTGTGCCTGCACTTTCAAACAATCACACATTTAAACTGCTCATGAAGACTTTCCTGAAAAATAGCTTAACAAACGACACGCCAGAGACACATTGTGCTGCAGCCCATTACAAGTAAAATAATTGTTCGTCCTGCTGCCGCAACTATTACCAACAGCTGAATACTGGCCAAATGAAAGGTTCCCTGAAGAGGTTTAGACCTTAAGCTGCACGATGGAGTTGTGCTGGAATGCTCAGTCCTGACTTAAGAGTTGATACAGAGCGATATGATTAAACCAATGAGTTTTCCAAAGTTTTCCTTTGTAGGTAATTGTGTGAGCAACTCAGAAGTTGACATGATAAAAAAAAAAAAGTCTGTTTGGGAAACACACAGAAGACCATCAGCTACACTTAGTGTCTTTACAAACTATTGAGAAGCAGCCGCCACGCACGCAGCGATTACCTGAGACCAACAACCCAGTGGCAGCACCCCCGCCCCTCAAAATAAAAAGCACTTTAACAAACAAAAAAACACTCTCCTCTATCTCCAACAGTCACCTTGGCAACACCTTGATTGACAGCCTCACAGACTTTAGCAAGTCACATAACAACATCTGATTTCTTGACAAGATTACAAATCCCAGCTTGAAGGAACTTACTGCATGGAAATAACATGAGAAGTGAGAAAGGAAGCTGCGAATCATGTATCTGGGTTGGACGTTCACACTGCAGACCTGCACTGGCCTGATGATTCCTTCACTTGGCCGTCTTGCATCGAGCTGCGATTGGCTGTCCTGCTGCGTTTAGGTGGGGAGGAGACATCACCTGGATGTTAGTGTGGACGTGACGGATCACCTGTACCCCTGTGTTTGACTTGCTGCTTGCTACTGATGTCAGGGATGATTGGTTCCCATGCAAATGCTGAATGAGAGCCGCGATCTCTCAGCGGCGCTCCCGCCACTCTCGCTCACATTAGAGCTTTATCTGTGTTGAGACGTGGAAAAGGTTTGCTGTAATGACCCAACCTTTCTTCCACCCCTCCTGCCTCTCATTCAAAGAAGCACGACACTTCAGATCAACAGAATAATGAGCGATGAAGATGAAAGCCTCGGGTCTGAAGGAAAGGGGCAGTTTGATGAAAGAAGCAGACGCACAGTGGAGAGCTTTGGTCCTGAGTTTTCCTTGGCTGGCTCCCATTCAGACTGCTCTCGACCCCGAACCTTTATCACGCACACACAAACACCCCCCTCATGGCTCTTCACAGTGACAGGCAGAGATGGTAACAGCAGACAATGAAGCGTGCTGAGACGTAGGTCGGAGGACAGCAGAGACACTGCAGCCTTCCTTTTGATCTGGCACTAACATGGAGCTCCTAATTGTAGCTCCAGCCAGCGGAGCCACTTCAATCACTCCGCTGTTGTTTTAGTTTTCGAGTCCGACCGCCTGCGGCTCACACAGTACGCCGCATTCCTGACAAAAATCAATCGATGGCTAATTTCGGCTTTTTTTCACTTTATGCAGCACAAACAATCCTGGTAATTATCCGATTTTATTACAGTTTCTTCTCATCAATATTTCTCTGGAGCGTCAAAAAAAAAAGATTGGATGCATTTGTCTGTTTTTGTAGGAGTGATTGCGTGGGGATGTTGGGCTGTACGATCGTAGCCAAAATGATCATCTCCATTATTTGTCTCAACAGTGAAATCACGATTAGTAATCACGAATATTTGTCACGTCATGGAAAACATCACTATTTTTATCAGACTACTTTCACACAAATAATAGAAACAACTTTTAGTGCAAAATGAAACATTAATTATAAATAAATGCTGAAAAATAACAAAAATTAAATACATCCAAGAAAAGATAAAATGTACAAATGGCTAATTGAATAAATATTCTATGACAGAGTGCAATCAAAAAGTGCAACTCAATATGCGATGCACAGTCACTGTATGAGCGATGTTCCTCACAGACCCGACACAAGTAGGCCACACCCACTCTGGGAGTCACCCCGACAACACAAGTATGTCATACTTTCCCACCGCAGATGTAATCATGTCGTAGCTCTTCCATAATGTGTGTCCGGGTCTGCTCTGTGGAAGAAGCATTCTTTTTGCTACTTATTGTTATAATCAGACGGAAAGCCCGTAATGAGAGCTGCTGCAAAGCTGGGGCACAGTGGCAGCTGAGAAACGTTCTTCTCTCATGCTCAGCAGCTTCTTCCTTCACTGGAGCAGAGTGCTGCCTTCGATCACAGTGGGAGTGGGAGGCGGTACCCGGGTTCATCTGCTTACTCGGACCTCCGCTCTGCTTCACGTTTGCTTGATTGCAATGATGAATTTGTTCATAGTCAAACGCAGAAATGCATCTGTCTCACTTTAACAGGGTGAAAAAGGAGTGGCACTGAGAAAGAATGTCCTCTGGTGTGAGACGAGCGCCAAACAACACTGCACGCACATGCACGCACACCCCTCACTGCTTTAATGAGGATGTTGTACATGAATCATACTTTTCCAAATTGATTTTCACTCTCCACAGGAACTAATGAATCCAATCACTTCTATCATTAGGACAGCACAGCAACTCCTGCTCTCAAGCGGTGGTCTAACCTTTTCATCGCTGCCGTCTTCATCATGCTCCATCAGGACATTAAGGTAATGAGGACGGGCCTTTTAGTTTGCACACAGGGGTGTTTAGGACTCCTAAGTAGCTCAGGCACTTGTGGAGGTAAGATGTAAGAGAGCCCTTACTTTTCTTCTGGCCCGCCACCATGCACGGCTTGCTGATGTCCACACAGGGCATCTCTGCACAGTTCTCCAGCCGCCCACTTGGGCCACAGCTGCAGACCTCGTAGCACCCAGCAGAACCCGTGCGAGTGGGAACTTGGATCCGGGAATCCTGCTGCACCAAGAACTCGGAAGCCTCACCCAGCTTGCAGCCTGAGAACATGCACACGTACAGAGCTCAGACTGTGGGGAAAACAAGGTGGAGCTGCTGTATGCAGCGGCTGCTGCTCTTACCAGGCACACAGAGGAACGGCTGACAGTTGAGCTCATCCAAGCAGCCTTTCCTGTTGACTTGGCACAAGTGGTTGCTGGGACAGGGGTTTGGGTTACATGGATGGATGACCTCCTCGACGATGTTGTTGCCAAGGGAACTGGGCACTAAGATGGAACAAATAAAAACAACTTTACATCCTCTAAAGATGACACACAAAGTGTGTTGATCACACTTCGGTTCGAAGGCCACACGCAGGTTACATAAGCCGGAAGTAGGCAGGACCAGTAAAACTACAGTATTAAAAACAACCATGTTTTTGTCGCTGTTTTTGTGCTAAAAACAAACAATTGAGCACAAACTAAAAGCATCTTTTTTTTTTTACAGATCCATTCATCAACCGAATTGAAAAAAACACATTTAAAATCTGAAAAATTTGTCTTCAGCAACATAAAATATATATATATTTTTGCCAATATTGTTAACGGGAATTCACAAAGTTATGCATTTGACCCTTTGGACGGCTGGTATTTGGCTCAAGGTCTCCGGGTCTGACACCTCTACCCTCAACCAAGCAACTCGCTCACCAACAAGCACACAAGCACTGCAGCATATTTGCAAAGAGTAGTGTTTGAGGCTCAGAACCATAAAGATATCATCCAAGAGCAACGAAACTCACAATCGATTCAATACACTCTGCAATAAAACTTGAAAGCAGAAATTCACACAGAGAAGTTGGCGGATCCTCTTTATTTGGAAGTTTTATGTTGGTGAATCATAATGTCTCCACATGAATTCGTCAAAAAAATCCTTGCAGCTATTTTTAAAAACAGGATGCTGATGACTGATGACTGACTTCAAATGATACCACAAGGCTCCACCAGGTTAACGTCATCTGCCAGCATCTGTGTGAATGGAGTTTGCTGCCCTCTAGTGGCACAACTCAGCGTGTGGTCGAAGTGGAAGCATTCATAGACCGAAGCAGGAATACAAAGTATCAGGTCGGGCTTGTTTAGAAGAGTCGTTGCTCAGCTACAGTGATGCATCTGTGTAGTGCGGCATTTTTGCATCTGATGAAATGTCAGAACGTGGCCTGGAAAGCAGCGTGTGCTCTGCAAGGGACTCACTGAGGTATCTGTGGAGGGGAATGCAGCGTTCAGGGTCGTCGATGGGTGACAGCAGCTCGCAGATTCTCTCTGGTGTTTGTCCTTCATGAAAACGTTTCCTGTCCCCACACTGAGTTAGGATGTCAACACAGTCTGACCTGAGGACACAAAAAAAGCATATACCAGGATGCTTCACTTGAGGACGTGGACACACAGTAAGGCAGCTTGGCGCTGAGATGGACTTGTGTGCAGTAAAATGCAGCTGCTTGTGAGGTTGAGAGGGCTGTTGGATGGACTGGGTGGAGAGTTAAAGCCTGAGCCTACACCCACAGTCTGCAGTCGCACTTGCACCATGTTTGATGGTGTCATTCAAGACAAGTGGGAGGAAACGTGTGTCTGACAAACAACTGAATGAAACAGAGAAGAGCCTGGGGGGAGAGGGCTCCAACCCTGAGTCCATCACATGATGCTCCTGCATCATCCGGGATCTGCACAGATGACTGTCAGAAGAACTTCCACTGAAGTCATATGGACTATTTGTTCAATACAGTAATAATTGGTTCAATTTCCTATCTTCTGATAGTGCTCAACCCATCCAGGTGGATCCTGCGAGGACGCGAGAGATGTAAGTGACAGCTTACTGTCAGGCAGACGTACACACAGGAGTGAGTGTAGGTGTGTCGTTTTAATTTATCATGACAAAAAAAACGAAAGTTAGAATGACATTTTGGATTTATTTTGGAAAATTGGAGAGCGAGGTTATCCAACAGAGACTGAAGAGCGAGATATGAAAGATGAGAGTGACAGAAAGGACAAGAGGAGGTGTTCCGGGCGACTCACTTGCATATGACGCTGCCTCTGGACTTGCTGTGGCACGGTTTGATCTGCAGGGAGCAGGCCACGGCCTTCCACATGTCCGGAAGACACTTCCTGATGTCCAGCACTGGGATGTTCATGAAGGGCATCTTGATGGTCCCGTTTGACCACAGCTTGATGTCGTTCATGGCACCCTGGTCTGACTGGACGTTACAGCTGCGGAACAACTCGGTCGGCCTGTCGGTGCCACACACCCACACCCACACCCACACACACACACATTAGTGATGCGAGAAGCAGATGGATTTAGATAAGAGATTCCTCTAGTTTAAAAAGACACTGGAGGTTTTTTTTACATTCACAGTGTTCACAGTGGAATTAAATGTTCCTCTGAAGGGAGCAACAGAAGCGTATCAGAAGTGTGACGAGGCACGCGGGCTCCTGTGTAGAGGTGTAAGCCCAAGGGAAGGGACGGAACGAGGACTAGGAAAAGCCAGCTGTCCTCTCTGCCTCCTAAAGCTCCCTACTTCAACTCAGTTCCTCTTCCAGCACCTACACCAATCCGCAATCATGCAGCACATCAACGGGCCATCGAGAACACTGAGCACCTAAGTTTGCATGCAGAGAGTTTCTGCCATATGTGCGACGAACGAAGACTCAAAGACAGCTGGACACCCACTATTAGGAACCGATGGAAGCCCATAGATCACTCTCCAGCCAGCTCCCAGCTATACGCCACTGAAGACGGGACCATGTTGGCAGTGTGTTCATGGAGACAGGTCCAATGTGGGTGGTGAAACCCAAACCAGAGAGCTACAAAAGTCTAACCAGGTCCAGTCAGAGCAAAATAACTTTTTAGCAGCTCAAAGTCAGAGACTCCCACATGTGTCTAGTGTTTCTTCAACTGTGAGTTTCTCTTTCCAGCCTTTTAAATGAAAGTGGAGTCACAGACATTGCATGGGAAGAGTAATCTGGAAAGGAGGAAATCAATAAAAGTTGTGGGGGGTGTCTGCACTGCAGGCCTGACAGAGGGAGCTAAAGACCTTCTGACTAATGTTCAATGTTGTTTTCCCTCATAAAGTATCGGGAGGAGCCTCTGATGTCTGCCCGGTGGCTTCGGTCTCAAGTGAGTCAGCTAATTGGCGGTTTGAAAGTGGTGCTGAAGGTTGGAGGGTGAAGCTCTGGGTGTGGTTCAAACGCTGCTGTCTAATGAGCGCCCGCTTTGTTTATCTTTCAGCAAGCCTGTGAGTTTCTGCGTGTTTGCTTTCGCCCTCACGATGGGCTCTGAACCCTAAGAGCTCACTCATTTGCGGGACTAATCTGTGCTGTGGGGAAAACAACATAAACTGTAGAATATTGTCGCGTGTATTAATATCTCGGATGTGGTTTATGAGATGAGGTCATAGGGGAGCTCAGGGGAGGATGACGCCCTTTGTTGTGATGTTTTGAGGTGCGATTTCAGTTTGTCAATAAAAAGGCTCGGTGAACCAGGATATAACTTCGAGCTAAACTTGCTCATGAGCAGACCCTCGAAAGCAGAGCCCTTCCAGGTGGCAGCAGCAGCACTCAGGCTGAGTTCAGGCAGAGCAGCTGCAGCACATACCTTCCTCTCCTTCAAACAACACTCCGCAGGAGAAAGACACTGTTATTGTGGCCCAGAAGAACAAAGGAATCAAGTCATCTATCATAACTTGTTCCTTACCCCCGAGGCTGCGATGTGTTTCTGTTCTCCTCTAATAAGCATCAACGGGCATTGGGCTTGTTTGTTTGATGATTTCCTTCAGCATAAACGCAGCAGCTGCTTTTGCTGTCTGGTGACACATCCTGTGTCGCTGTTGTGCAACAACTGAGGATCGACTTTTAAGTGCATCATCAATTAAACGAGGCAAAACAAATTTGCATTGAGACGTGCAAAGTTTCAGCGTGAACTCTGGCGGTACGATGACAAAAGACACTCTCACAGGAAAGAAAGTATCTGTACCGATGATAGTCTGGGCCTCGCAATATCAACCCGCACTATTCATTCAGCCCATTAAAGATACATAAATTGCGATAAATTATGCGTACATGCTCTGTGCATTCATTTGCTGTAAGTCAGCAAATCTGGCCAATCGGAACAAGGCCTCTTCCTATTGGATGCGAGTGCATGAGCTAATGGAAGTTCAATGAGTGATGACGAGAAAAGAGACAGAAACGTGCGATGGAACCATGCAACAAAACAACTCAGTGTCGACTGACGACAACAGGCACATCTTTGGTGAGGTGCCTTCACACTCGGAGTGATTTGTGGCTCTTCTTAAGAGGCACGACGGATACTAAACTCCCCCAGCAGTCCTGACTGTTGACAGCATGTCTATGTTTGAAGGGAACAATGACGAGTCACTGAGAAGACCCGAAGGAGTCTGAGCCAAACAAGGCATCTCCACAAAGAGTCAAACTAGTATATAAAACAATATAGCATTCAGTTAAAAACAGGAAATAGATTGAATTTGCATGTTTATAGATTATTTGGTCATAAATTTGCTACTGTTGAAAAGTCTCAATATTTCCCTAGAAGCTCGCAAAACAATCTATGAACACAAGTGGTGAGCAGGCTCAGGAATGCAGTCAGGATGAGGTTCTCTCTCAAGGCTTATCACTCCACCTTCCACTGTGTCCACTGGGAACCAGTGTAAACACTGTGGTCACACAATAAGAACTAGTTTGTGTTGCGCATAAAAAGCCCCCCTCAGTCTTCACAACACTGCACGAATACCTGTGCGTCTGAACCTGCACTGTTGTGTCTGGTTCCTGTGATGGGCCTGATCTGGAGGTGACGCACAAGTACACACAAACCTGTTCCGTGCATGCCGAGGTCTCGTGGGACTCCTCACTGCAGCCTCACTCACAACCTACCATGTGAGCCCCCGTACAAGGTCTATATGGATGGAAGCAGCATGAGGAACACTCACAGTAAAGCCAGAGGTAGTGTTGGATACACACACACACAGTACTCCCAGTGCAGAGAACTGGTTGGATGCAAGTCCCACCCAACTCCAGGTTCACCCTGCACCAGCATCAGGTCACCAGGCAGGCGATCTTCACTGGCTGATGGGGTATTTTTTTCCCTGCGCTTCGAGGAAGTCAGGCTGGTACTCAACAGGTACTTTGATTGTACCAACTTACCCAGAGGGGAAAAACCTTCTCAACACCTGCCGCAAGTCGTGAGTGAGGATTCACTTATTGTAAGACAATCCTGTCATGTGTCACAGTGGTCTCAAGGGGGCAAATGAAATTGCACTGAGTTACCAGAACCTTTTGAGCCATTGATTACACCCTGTCTTAGCGCCCCCATGTTAGACATCCCCTACTGAATAATGCCATATAGGTAAGGACTTCAAGTGGGCCTATTTTACACATTTTGGATGGTTTTGTCTTCGTATGCAAGTCCACAATGACAGAAATTCATCAAGCTCTTTTTCTCAAACACCATATTTCATTATATCTCGATCGTCTCCTTCAGCCCGAATCCATCCCCCTTTAGAGACAAGCAGAATGAGGCTCTTTCGCATTAAGGCCCACCCCTACAAGATGCAGGAGGCCTCTGATTGGTTAACTGTTGGTAGCAGTTGTCAGGAGCCCATATGCCCAGCATAAAGAAGTTGTCCAATCACTGACCCCCCCCCTTGTGGCGTTAGTGAAGAACTGATGTGAAAAAACTCCCTGAAACAGACAGTTTCTACCACCATCGAAACTGAATGGAGAGGCACGCTAAATAACTCAAACATGAGTTTATGTGAAAAGAGGGGGCACTGCTCACTTGTCTGAATGAGCTTCCAACACTATTACACTATGAATAGCTGAAAAAAAGTCGAAATAGCATAATAGGGCCACTTTAAAGGGGCCATGACATCAAAATTCACTTTTCTGGGGGTTTGGGGGTATAATACGATATGCTGTGCACAAATGAGGCCATGTGAATGTCAAAAGTGAGCATCAAATCCCTGTTTAAGGTCCGTCAGCTTTCTCTATTTGTTCAGAAAGGGTCGAATCAAAAAGCAGCATTTCGTTGTACAAAGCTCAGCGTGCTACGCATTTAATTTTCTCCAACGCGAACACACTATGGAGCAAACAGCTCACCTCCCTCGCCTCCCATCCTGATACACCGGCTCGCAGGTGAGATATGCGGTATTGTGGCTTCGAGAAAGCAGTTCAATAAACTGTGACTTGCTGAGTGTTCTGTGTGTCCTTGGCAGATTGGCAGATTTATGCCTGTAGCATACATAAACATGTACATTCAAATCACGACTCAGAAACAACCATGTCAAGGCCTCTTTATGCAGGCAAAGTCTGTTTTTCATCTTCTGATGATGCTTCAGGCTAAAACATATACGGAGCAAACCTCCATTTGCTGAAAAAATTAATTTTTGACAACATGTTGCGCCGAGAAGACCGGTGTGGATGGAGGAAAGGCAAAGGAGCATGTTTGACCAGTTTTCAAAATGGGTTCGTAGCCAATCAGAAATTAAGACAACTTGGTCTCTGGGTAGAGGTGCCTATCACTACCGCACCGACCCTTTTTACTTAGGAGGGAAATCTGGCCTGCCAAAACAACCCCCCCCCCATGAAAAAAATGTAATTCTTTTGATAATCGACATACACAGCCTCCCAACTACATGAAATAGATTATACTGCTGGGTCAAGGGACCTTTAGGGCGCTGATTGTGAGCTGAGATTAAGAGGCTCAGTTTGAGGTGACCCCACACGCACGCCACCTCCCGGCTGCTGTTTGTGTTCCCTGCTGCTCCCAGCAACACAGCTCAGTGTTTGAACCCCATGGGGGGGGGGGGGGGGAGCACACGAGCGCGCCTGCAGCCCATCAAAGAAAACTCCAGCAGCCTCACAAGCTGTTTGTTTGCCTGAACTTCAAGTCCCACAATGCCGCAGCATGCTGGCACCTTCGAAAACCACCAATTTTCATATCGCATTGCTTTATTTGGCAGAAAAAACCAGTAATTTCTGTCCTGAACCATTTATTCAAGAGCTTCACTCATCAGCCTTTCACAATACTGATCAATACAGTTGTCACGTAAAGCTCCTCTACTCACTTAGTCCTTGTATCAAAGGTAGTACAGTTTATATTCTAGAATGACGTCACTTTGATTTACTTAAAGACGAAAGCCAGTTCTTATATTCCCTTTTGATCATCGCAAATAAGCATTAAAAGGTCAGTTTCACAAAATTGCTTTAAACTAGAAGCACATGGAGAACACAAACCCCCGCCAAGATGCCCGTTACCTTCACTGCTCTGACTGAGTCTTAAAGGGCCTCACACTGCTATAACATGCCCAAGAAATGTCCTTTTGGATTACCAGATCACCATAAAGATGGAATCATACGTCCCTTTGACCACTTCTCCCTTTCCTGCATATTTTAAGACCTGATCATGAAGGCACTGTATAAATACATTTAAACTAAATAACAAATGAAAGATGAAGAACACATCCGTTTCTGAAGACTCGTGATGTTGATCTATATACGGACAGGGCTGTGTGGTGTTATTTGGTGAAATCCAGGTCATTGCACTTCGTAGGTGAGGTCTGGTTCCCTGCTTGCGTTATTGTTGTAGTTCAGCTCTGTAAACGTGAGCACCTGGTTGCTGTGCAGGAAGACGCTGTGGGAGCAGATCCTAAGGTGTTCCAGGGTTACTGAACTCTCCCCACATACACATGAGGAACTGTTGGACATGAATGCACACATACTGATATGCAGGACCACTAATCGATGACAGAGCTGTGCAGAGCTGAACGAAAGCACTGCCCAGACGGCTGCGAGTGTCTCTCAGCAGGTGATCCGCAGACCACTGTGGGTACATGCGAAGTGTATGTGTGTTTGTTTTCATGCATGTGTGTTAGTGCAAGTCCACAGTGAGCCCTTTGAAGCTGTTCCATTTGGCCTCATGTGCAGCCGTTATATAAAACATGCTGTGTTGCTGATAAGTGCAGGGTCACGCTGGGTTCACAGTCACTCTGGCTCTTGTTCCAGGCTCTGTTTCCCCTCAGACTCCACATGAGACTTCTGCTCATGACAGCACCATGACATGATTGGATTCGACTGGCATGATCTGACGGAGTTTTGGAAAGATTAGCCCTCGTAGAAAATAACCCACCAACATGAAGAACATGCAGACTCCAAACAAAGACCAAAACAGGCTTGTCAAGAGAAGGCAAAAGTGCTGACAACACACCCTTTCGCAAGTTGGGGCACCCAGCAATGTCCCATATTCGGACCACAAAATGACTGCGTTGCCAATCGGGTCTGACCTGTTGTTGAAGTTGGTGCAGTACGTGAGGTCTTTGCAGCCCAGCTGGCAGGGCTCCCTGACATCAGCCAGGCAGTTGATGAGCTCCGTCTCCACTAGGTTGTACTCGCAGAGCTGGTCGAAGTCCTGCCACGTCTGACTGCCCCAGTTGAAGCTGATCTCCTGGCACATGTCTCTGTGGCAGCAGAGCACAGGGTCAAACCTCCCATCCCATCTGATGACCTTCCGCAGCTGAAGAAGAGTGCCTATAATGCCTAGAATTCAGCACTCTGTGGCACTGTTACTGGGTGAAATTCCTGTGTACATTGGACACTTGGCGAAATAAGGCGATTCTGAATGTATACCTGCACAGTGAGGTGTTGGCCTTGGAGCAGCAGTGCAGCTTGGCACAGTCCATTTTGGCGGCATGGGGGGTCTCTTCCTCAGGTGGGGACGGAGGGTGGGCACTGCCCAGGAAGCACTGCCACATGGGCTCCTGAGGGAGGGGCTGGGAGCCACACTCCTGGATCAGACCCTCCATGATCTCATGCTCTGTGCTCATGGTGCGGAGGATGCGCCGACAGGCCACCTGGCAGTGGGTGGCCTCGGCCCGGTCGCAGCAGTACAGACCTGCAGGCAAGAGCGGGGGGAAGCCACCAGAGCTGAGTCATGTGTAGTGATGGTGATTCAAACGGATCTAATCCATGAGGCACTACCTGTCTTTCTTGGTGTTTCATTGCCAGTGTAGAATATTTGAACATTTCATAATTTTTAAAATGTTACAGATCGCGCTTTTAGAAAAGAGAAAAGGCGGCGCTTATTGAAGCTGGCTACAGTGTTCCTCTAAGGAGCAAGACTCCCTCCAGAAGTGTTGTGTCCCTCTCATTTCCAGACTACACTGTATTAAAAGAGATGTGGAAGGTGATGGCTGTCTTCACAAATGATATTTGAAGCTGCAGGTATTTGAGAATGGACCCAATCAAAGAAGACGTGACATCGTTTCATTTTCTGCTGCTGTTAAATGATATCCTGAGTTTGCAGTGTCCGGGCCTCAGACGATGAGCCTCATCACCAAAACCGTCTCCTGCCGCCTGGCGTGTGTGGACCAGCAGTGAGTCAGGACGGGCGCGAGTGGGATTCACTGGAGCGACTCACTGTCTATGGGGCTGCGTATGGGGTAGGACTTGGTGAAGTTGTTGACACAGCTGACCAGCTGGGTGCTGTGGCTCTGGCAGTACTCTTTGACAGCGGTGATCTGGGACACGGTGGGGGTGGAGTCGGTCCTGAATATGGCCTGGCAGTACTCCCTGCAAGTGGTGTGTCGCCCAGCATAGCTGCAGCATGTGGAGCCCACTGGAGGGACACGCACGCACACACGCACACACACACACACACACATTTTCACGTAAACAAGGGCTTTAGACTGCTGTGAACAGTTTGAATAAGAACTATTGTAGACTGACAGGGAAAGAGGGACTGAAAAGGAGAAAAGAAACTTGAGGAAAAGGAGACAAACCATCAAGCATAAAGACAAAATACTGAGAACAAGAATGAACTGCAGAAAAATAAACATTTCAAAGCAGATTTAGGACAATGTTCAGGGACTTAAGACAGAATTTTGACATTGACAGAATAAAAAAGAGATGACATTAAGAGGAGGATCAGTTACAGACTGCAGGAAACCATCACAGAAACTCACATGCAGAAGTATGAAGACAAAGGTGATTTAACGAGGAAGTCCGATGAGAAACAGAATCAGACATCAGCACAAAGTCAAAGACAGAGTGCAAACCTCAGGAAACATCAATGAAAGACTATGAAATACCTATGATTAACACGATTAAGTAATAAAATGCAGTTAAGCAATCAATCCAAAAAGAGAAGACATGAAGCATGAGAACGCAAGCAGCCATAAGTGTGTGCGACGGTGCGAGCTGAAGACACACCGAGAACACAAAAGCAAGCTTGCTATTGGACCTGAACACAGCCTTTTATTTGTGCTAGCTGGAAGCAGAAATGACCCGGCCTCTGATCGTCAGTGTGTACTTACTCTCATTTTTGGTGATGCAGCTGTACAGAGAGTTCTAGAAAAAGAGGAGAGGAGATGGAATCAAAGTGGTCCCCACTGCACAACGAGCGCCCCCTCATCAGAGCCAAACAGTGTGCTGTACATACAGGCACACAGTCCTCACAAAAGAACAGCATATGCATACAGGTGAGCTGCTGCTTGCTCTGCTGTTTGTCTGGCAGAGATCACGTGTGCTCTAGTTATTAATAAAGAAAAGTACCGCATCATTCCAATAATTACTGGATCAATTTGGGCTTCCTGTGTTTCTGAAGTCTTTCAGCAGTGGGAAGAAGGGATGTCTCCTTTTGTCCTCACTCTGTTCATCTTGATAATAGTCAGTCCTGGAAATCCTGGCTGCATATCAGGTTCTCACAAGACATGACATACTTGATACTCACCTCAGTGACTTTCTTGCACACTTTCGTTATGTCATTTTTAGATGAAGCCTGTGGGACAGGAAGAAGAGGAGAGCACATCAGCATGAAAGCTCCCACTCGAAGTGACAGCAACCCCCCCGCCCCCGACTCCCCCCGCTCACCTGTCTGCATTCCCTGCGACACTCAGAGGAGATGGCCAGCTCGCAGCAGCCAAGCCCCACCCAGCTGTCTGACTTCCTGGACACTCCTGCAGACATATCACACCGCAAATAATCTTCAACATGACTTTCTTTTCCCATGAGGTCACACTCTGAGGAAAGCCATTCATTCTGTATTGGCCTTTATGGAGAGTTTGCAGTGAAGCTGGTTGAATTTTACATGCATTCAAGCAATCTTGAGCTAAACATCATTCTCAGCTTTATCTATTCAGCTGCAGTCATCAATGTGTAGTGTGTTAGGAAGGAACCTTTGTAGTTAGAGAAATGAGGGAACTCATTAATTAAAGCTGGCAGGTTGAGGACAAGTGGCTGTATAATCAGAGTAAAGCCAATAAAAGCGAGAGAACATCACGGAGCTGATGATATATCAGTCACAGAGGACAGGAGGGAGGGTTTCACCTTAACAGGCTAAATCTCTGCTGCCTGGACATAACGCAAGAACAATAGCTCAGTAGCTCCCAAAGTGGAGGCTGTTCGATCTGACAGCAGGACTCAGGCTTCTGATCGCTGCTCCCTGCTCTCCTCCCTCTCAGTGACAGCGTGAGGCATTCTTTCAACTGACAGGACCTGGAGGCACGGCAGCCTCCACTTTCAGATGGTACTTGGGGTGGTTTAGAAACCACACAGGAAGTCTCCCTCCTACTGCAAAGTGCATCAGGAGTGACAAACTTGAAGAAAGCTACAGGCAAGTCCAGTCAGTCCTGTTACTTGTAGGTCTCTGAAAGCAGTGACAGGAATATCAGGGGGGTTTAAATTCTCCATGATGGTACAGTCACGCTAAAGCAGTGATTCTTAACCACGGGGCCGTGGCCCATGCTTAGGCCACGAGCCACACCTTCAGGGCCACAAAAAACTTGAAGTCTTACTCCTGTGGGCTGTGAGGGCCGTGGGTCTTGATCAAATATTAATTGAAAACAGAAGGAACCACCAGCATCCGTGAAAAGCTCAGGTATAATACAGCTTCCCACCACTTGGTGGCGGGATTCCGACAGACAGTTGTTTAACCAGCCTGAATAAAGAAACAGAAGAAAACCACAGTGTCCGCCATTAGCAGGTACTTAGCAGTGAGCAGAAAGTATGGAGAAGTTCTTGAAAAGCAAAAATGAAAATGAAAGTGGCAAACCCTCCTTCCAAAAAGCAATTTTTTCACACAAGTACAACTCTGACTTCCTTAAGGATGGGTTTGTGAGTGGGGAAAATGCACCACAGCCAGGTTCGAATGTGCAGGATGTGGAATAATGCTGCCCAACAGTTCTGAATGGGCCTTGGACCACTTTGTACAGGAAAAGTTGGATCCCGGGGTGAATAAGGTTCAGAACCCCTGCTCTAAAGCATCATGGTACAGAAGTAATGTGAACATATCATTCTGCCTGAAGAGCCGAGTGTGTCATCACACTCGAGCATCAGGGTAAAAGCTGTTCAACATGGTCGACAGCTGACCACTGTTCTTTTCCCAAACCTTTCTCTCTAAAAGTTAGAAAGACCACAGTGTCTGTCTGGTAACCCAAGTGTGCTTCTCTGATGCCATCCAGCCAAATGCTCTGATACTAAACTGTATCAAAAGATCCCTCCTCTTCAACATTGCCAAGTTTTGTTACTTCAAAGTTGAAGTACCACATGATCCAGAGTTGATACGGCTTGCATCAGTGTGTATCTGTGTTATGAACAACCATATGTGGACACCAGAGCAGATAAAAGGGAGGCTTCATTCGAGAAAGATGGATGCCAAAGATTACATTGACTTGAAGATGTCAATTGGAATAAGTTTCAGTCAGGGAGCAGTATCACAGTCAAAGTATCAGTATTGAAAAAATTCTACATACATCCACCCAGCCAAAGTTTGAGATGTTGAAATATGCCTGCAGGAACAGAGACGTCATCCTGACTTACCTGGAAGTGTTGAGTTGATGCACATCCAAAGTTCATTCTAAGAGAGAAAAAAGGGCAAATGAAGAGTCAATCATTGTGCTTTTCATTCTTCATGCTGTTTGTGATCCTTCAAACTGTCGAAGTTGAGGTAGCTCCTGTAAAAATAGTGTGTATGGAGAGGGAAAGTCTCCCCATGACAACAAATTCATGTGAAAATCCTTTTAGCTTCAGTTTTCAACAGTAAATTAAACTGTATAAGCAAGAAGTATTTAAATATACAGTAGTTATAGTTTATAGTTATCGTATATTGCTCTGTAAAACTGCCACAACAGCTCTGAGGCCTTAGGGTGGCTTGTCGTGTCACTTCATGGTTTACTTTGGTAGTGTCTGTCTTCGTGAGTTTGGGTGTCGTTATTTCCCCTGTGTGGTTACCATCCTCCTTCCTGAAACGTTTCACCTGTTACTCATTATTCCCGCTCAGTACATATTCCCTCTGTGTCTCCATTCCCTTTGCCAGTTTGTTGCTTTCCCAGTGTGAAAACGTACCAGTGTTGTGTTTCTGCCTCTTGTTACCGACCCATTTCTGTACCTCTTTTTTGAGCCCTGGATTGCCCTCATCTGTTTTGGAGTTAGATTCAGTCTGCCTGTACTTGTGACCCGGCCTGCCTCTGAAGCTGGATGACCCGTGTTCCTGCCCAAAAACTGTGTTCACTTTTGAAGGTTTAATCCCAAGTTAAGGAAAAGCGTAGGATACAATTAGCTTTGCATCTTATCAGGTGTTGTGGAATAATTGCAGTTCTTGCTGGAAGTTCCTCCCCTCTGCTTAGTGAGCTCTTTGGCTGGACTCTGATCCTATCAGACCTCCCCTTATGTCAACTCCTGCAACAGGCCAAAACCCCCCAAAAAGTCCACAACAAAACCAGCCATGAACCCAGTGCAGTTTGGAGGTCATGTAAACAGAGGACTTGCCCTTAAAGTTGTTGGTTTGAGTCCTAAGTCAGAGTGTTTGTAGTCATAGAGAGGATGTTTTAATCTACCTGTCTGATCAAGAGTGCGTGTGCATACACCCAAAAGAAGGGCGAGGAGGGCAGAAAGAAGTCCAGTCATTTACGCGGTTGTTTCACTACAAGTGCATCGGAATCTGCACATATTCATTGGAAGTGGGTCTGCTGGTCAGGATCCCAATCACAAAGCATTTGTCATCATCATTCCTTGGACTGTAAGACGTTTCGCAGCTAGCTGGCAGAGAAAAATGAATCAGTGTTTGTCAGAATGGGTGTGGTCATTCACAAACAGGGAATCTTGGTCTGTCTCAATACAGTGGGCATTGTTGTGTCAGCGGAGTGACATCATCTTGAACAAAAGGCAGGGAAACCTCTGAAACAGTCACAACTGGCTGTGCAGCACCTCTGCTCTGAGCTCCTCCCAGGGGACGGAGCTCATCACCTGCCACTGATTTGAGAGCTATAATCAAAGGCAGAAACATTTGTACCACCATTAGATGTCAAGTGTGATTTGGAGGATGCCTTCTGTTTCAAAAAACAGAATGCATCGTATTGGAAGGGGCTGATTTTCAGTCCGTTTGTTTTTCTGCACTGCTGAGTTATTCCGTCTTACAAAATGAAGTTGCTTTTTTCTGTTTAATATCTAAAAATTAAAGTGCTTCAGTTATTAGTCGATTTGTATCTTCTGTGGATGTGGGGAGGAAGCCAAAATAACCACAGACTTATTTTGAAGTCTGACAAAAGCATCATGATAAGAGGTAGGAGGTCATGAGACGGTCAGACAATTTCATCAAGGGCAAACAAGAAAGTCTTTGGAGCAAAACAGTGTTGAAAAACAGGAAAACACCAAATGGCTGGAACTCCCATTAGGTTTGTGGCGCAACGTTCTAGAATTAATCATCCCTGCCAAACATGTGTGTGTCCTCTGCTCACAGTTAGAGTACTGAGCACTGGAAGGCATCAGAGCAGCCGTGGTGGAGAAGGAGCTCAAAAAGACCAATGTTTAATGCTTTTATCTCAGCACAGGACAGCACGAAGTGTAAACTTCTCATGTCCCTGGTATTGCTCCAGTTGTTGTCTTCTGGCTGTGGAACAAAGGCAGCCGTCAGTGGGCTTCAGTATCATTTATGAGGTGGACTGGGGCGGACTCAACATGAAGCAGAAACATGGTCTGTGACTGAGCCAGGCCAGGGAGGATGCAAATGTGACGAGAGGAGGAACGTGGCAGTAAATACGACGGGCCGAACCACAAAGGCCTTCGATGGTCACAGAGAGTCACACCTCGGCCAGTCAGCTACAGGGAATCACAGCCTTTTGTCACCTTCCTACTCTTCGATTCCACATTCAAATTAACAACATGAACAACAAGTTCAGGCTGCTTCCATAGAGACCTTGAGTTGATTTAGATGAGGGGTGTTGAACTCGAGTCCTGGAGGGCCGGCATCCATCAAGTTCTGGATGTTACCCTGCTCCAACAAACCTGATTTACTTCAGTGATCGTTATCAGGCTTCTGCCCAGCAGGATGACGACACACTAACCAAAAGCAGGTGTGTTGGAGCAGAGAAACATCCAAAACTTGTCGTACGCCGGCTCTCCAGGACCGGAGTTTGGTACCCCTGATCTAGATTGTCTCTTTAGTCCCGGGTACCAGGGGTACCCAGGGATCTTCCTCTCAGCAGGCAGCCACAGAGTCCATGCAAGGTCCTTGGTGATGGGTTCACACCAGATCAGGGACAAGCAAGCATCGTGGCAAAATAATCCACACGGCTTTCAATCCTTCCTTTTACCTAGCACAGGACCCGGATTTCTGTTTGATCGGGAGCATTTGAAGCAGGTTCTGTTAATGCGCAATGTCTACTTCCTCTTCACCTCAACCCAGGTAACATTCCTCTGATGCTGCTGCCACAGGTGGTGTTCAGGAGGGCTCTGACACTGTCTGTAGACCCTCTCACACAGAGAGTCACACCTCGTCATATTCAAGGAAAGTGAATCATACTGAGGTCGTCCTGTTTGCTTTCTTCCCACAGCAAGCTGGCTCCAGGAACAGTGGAAGTAACACGTATGAGGGTGGCCATTAAAACCGACCCCCACTCCTCACCATTCTCCCAGTGAGCTGCCGTGGCTCGCCTCTTCACACAGAGGGCCACCTCGCCCCATCACGCCTCTGAGACCACCTATGAGGGGGGGAAGATGAAGTTCTCCCCTGATTCAACCTCAGCGCACCAAACGGCCCCACGACAGAATGGTCTGTGTGAAGAGGGCGAGTGTGTCTTTACGTTCCTCAGCGTTTCCCTATTAGTTAAGGGGCTGATTAACGACCTTTCTGATCCTTTAACATTGCTGCTGAATCAGAAAGGGCCAGGACAGCTTCACTGAATCTGTCAAGCTGTCCTATCATGTAACAGTCTTTTCGTGATCATTTACCACTAACCAATCAACTGGGCACGATTTCTGCAGCTACACGCTAAATACGCTAAACATGCAGAAGACCCTTATTGAAATGAAGCAAACATGTAAAGCTGACAGTGACTAATTGCTGATGTGGTTCCTGTTGAGTGGAAGCAACACAAGCAACAAAACAGCCTCTCTGCTGTGTAATTAACCAAAGCCTGCACGTGCGAGGTGTGACAGTGCTCTGGGAACCACAACCGCGAAGCTACTTCCCGCATAAGCCCAATGACAGAGTCAATGCGGTACATGCCTGGGCGACAGATCATCATTGTCAATAGGACAGCAGAATGATGCATCCAATGTAAATCAGGCTGAAACAGCTATGGTGTTGTTTTTAAGGACACTATGTTTTGAAGACCACTTTTGGGTACTTCCTCAGTCAGACAGGGAATTTTTTTTTTTTCAGGACATGGTTGATAATGAAGAGTGCTTTCACGTCGAGCTCAGTGGGCCAGTTTGACCTCAGGTGTGACTTTTTAAGGCCATAATGATTCACATCCAAAGTTCGTTCGAAGAGAGAAAAAAAGAGCAAATGAAGAGTCAATCACTGTGCTTCTCACTCTTAAGGCTGTTTGTGATCCTTCAAACTGTTCGAAGTTGATGTAGCTATTGTAAGAAATAGTGTGTTTGGAGAGGGAAAGTCTCCTCATGGCAACAAACTGATGTGAAAACTCTTTTAGCCTAGTTTTCAACAGTGAAACTGAACTGTACAAGCAAGAAGAACAAAGTACTTTAAAAGAGTTAAAGGACACTTCACAGCAGATCATATTCCTTGATTTGACACAATTTCTTGCTGGCCAGTTAAAAGTGGACTGCGGGCTACAGTTGGCCCGCAGGCCATAGTTTGGACACCCTGTTGTACAGTTGGAGTTTGTTTTCAGTAATAAACAGAGAGCAGTTCTTTGTCTCTGGTTGTAACCCTGTAAGAGCACTTGAATGCAGCACTGAGTTCCTCTCAGTGGACACTGAAAGCTTCTGCTGTGGAAAAAGCTGACAGCAACACAGAAACATATACACATGATACAAATGGATCGACCCATTTCATTGACAAAGACAGTTGGGGGACCAGAGCACCTGGACACCACCCACACAAACAAAGTGACGACACACAAACACCCAAACACCTCAGAGACAAAACAGCGAAACCAACATGTAAATAACAGTGTCCCATAGAAGCAGCTGTTCTATCTGCATGTTGTTGTACAAGCATTTGCCGTTATGAACCAAATCAAAAACAGACAAATTTTGATGTACATCCTTTAAAAGATTTTGGTGAAAAACGATGCTGACCTTCTCCATCATCAAACCATGAAAGGAGAAACTACCTCCAGGTTTTTTCTGCTGATGACACACAGATGTACTTATTGTTGAAACCCGATGACACCAATTAGCTCTTCAAATCTCTAGAATATCGACCAGTAGAATGGGAGGCAAGCGCTTTCAGCTATCAGGCTGCTCGCTGTGGAACTAACTTCCACTTGCAGCTCAAGAAGCGAGCACAGTCTCCGCTTTTCAGGACAGTCTGAAAGTGTTTCTTTTCAACAAAGCTAATAACTACCCGCTTAACAATCCTTAAATTTTACCACTGCACTCCACTGTTATTAACCCCACGTGTCTCTCCCATGCAGTTTGTCCTCTCTGCTGTTTGTACCTCCTCTGTCCTTTCCTGTCGCTTCTCTGTAAAGAACCTAAACATAAACCATTGCTATTGCCAGAGGGTTTTGGGAGCAGCTGAGACAGAGCAATTGTCTTCCATCCAAAGGTTGGCAGATGGAGTGCTCATCAAGTCAAGGCTTTTGGCACACAATGACATTCATGTGGAAGACGACACGGCAGCGCTTGTTATATGTCAGCACTAAGGCTGGGACAATAATCTATAAATCAATTAATGGCATGATGAATGAAAATGAACTCGATCCTTTTTCTGGCCTCGATTCATCGCCCTGAGCATGCGCGTATTTGTTTTCCTCATTTCAAGCCACCAAAGACGCCAGATGATGAGAAGGTTCACTCTGTGCATCAGTCTCATCATCGAGGTGTGTTTGTGGCTTAGCGGGATGAAATAAGGGAAATGAAGCATCCTGTCTGTCACTCAGGATCTTTGTATCAGTGAGCAGCAAGTTTGCATGCTGAGGAGAATGGAAAAACTTACAGCAAAGCTAAATGCTACAGCCCCGGTGTGGGAATATTTCAAGCCCGATGAGCAAGGTGGGATGATAAACACAGACGAACCAGTCTGCAGACTGTTTTCCAAAATGTATCGATTTAAAAGTTCTGTTTCCGGACATTACAGTGTTAAATAAAAGTTTAATTATTGTATTTGTGGTTATTTTGGTCTCCATAATGTCGGCAAAAATGTAATTTATGGGACAATATATTGTCCAGCAAAATTTTTTCTCGTCCCAGGCCCCAAGTTTTTCTCTGCAGGACTGAATCACAAAATGCTAGAAAAATAAATATGTTTGACAGAATTATAATTGTGTATTCAAATTCTCTGTCATTGTGCATCTTCCTGGACAGACTGACTTAATCTTCCTTTGTTCCTTCCAAGGAAGCACACTCACCATAGACTCTGGACAGTAACCAGGTAACCTCTGCAGGAGATGCTTCAGACGTGACTCACTCTTTATGGTGGCGAGCTGCAAGAAAGGAGCAAACAACCACAATTAGTCTCACATAATCATCCTCGCCTTTAACTCAGTAAAGTGGGAGACATGTCGCATAAACTGATCAAATTCTGAGCAACATTAGTGTTTATGCAATTATATTGTTAGCTGACGACTAAATGCACTTTCAGCTTCTCTGTGTCAACTGGACCAACAAATGTAGTCTGCACAGAAAAGCCAGAACATTACAACCACATAAGAACAAAGCAATTTATTCAAAAAGTTCATCATTGTGAAGCAGTGCAACAAAAGATCCAGGGTATAAGAAACAATAACTTCACTCACAGCTGTCTTAGATACTGTGTTGGATGCAATTCAGAACCGAGTCTGCCCTGGTCAGTCAGTCAGGGACACTGAACCATTCCTAACGAAATCTGACCTGAAGACAGCATATGAAGGGCCTTCATATGGCAAAGTTGTGAACAAGTCTGTAAATCCAGTGAATTTCTGGTTGCATTTACACTGTGGTCCACATCTGATGCTCCCACTCCAGTTTGAACGGTACAAGTTCGACTTTCTCAGAACTGGCCATCCTGAATCAGATGTGGCACAGTCATGTTGCAGCACAACGAGCTTTCACGTCCCAATCCCTACTCCGCTTACCTGCAGCCCTCTGTAACGAGACAGCAGCTTTTAAAGGCCCTCATTACAAACTTTGTCCTGCTGCAGGTCAGTACTCTGCAGTGGATCCTCCTGAAAAGAGTTAAGAAGAGACCCCCACTCTTT
Organism: Malacoctenus gilli; assembly: GCA_032164315.1. Taxonomy (NCBI): domain Eukaryota; kingdom Metazoa; phylum Chordata; class Actinopteri; order Blenniiformes; family Labrisomidae; genus Malacoctenus; species Malacoctenus gilli. The sequence goes on from JASSRZ010000002.1 coordinate 882,101, forward strand.
GTCTTTGAGGGGGCGTGTTTAAACTTCTCAACACTGTACCTGCAGTGTCAATATAAACCCCTTAGTGTGAACTCCAGGTAAAGTGGTTGTTTCCGTTCATGAAACAAAAGGAGTTACGGCACACTGACTGGTTTTTATTCATTGCATCACAACCTTTCTTCATGGTTGCACTGTAAGTATTGTGCCACAGTATTCCACACGTGAACCTTCATCGCTTTATTGCACTTTTCCTGCTGTGTTACGCTTTTGTACCTCTATTGATAAGTCGTGTGGTTTTACTGCAGCTGAGCATCAGTTTGTTGCATCCTGCTACTTTCCCTTCACAGATGAATGTGTTTAGGAGAAAGTGATGGATGCCACTGTCAGTGCAGACATGTCTGATTTGTGCTCACGTCATCATCAACACACACTCAGGCACACAAACACGCACACATGCAGTCGAATGCGGTGTGAGAGTAGGAGGCCAGAGCCTGGGAGAATGCAGCCTCTGCCAGCAGTCTCTGGCTGAAGTGTGAAGTCATGAAACCAGAGAGTGAGATTTATAGTTTCACACCCAGGAGACCCGGAGAACCAGTTTGTGTTGACTCATTTCTGTTCATGCAAATCCATGAGACAAACTGCACTGATTCAAAGTGCAACGTGACAACTAATAAACAACAAATAACCAGAATGCCTCATGTTGTTCCCCTGTGGAATGCCAAGGGGAGGTCCTGTCCTTCTGCCCTCGTGGGAAAAGAGAAGCTGAAGACAAACAGCCAGCAGACATCAGGACGAGATAGTTTGTGGGTTGAAGCTTTGTGGCTATTTTTTTAGGGAGAGCTGAGTGTTTGCTCTTCAGTGCAAATGTGCTGCCAAACTGTGGGGGGTGGGCAGGGGCCACAGGGGACGAGGTGAGAGCGTGGGTGAGGTCAAAGGGTCAGGGTGCTCAAAAGTCTGCCAATGTCAATTTGGAGCTGCCAATTAGGAGCTGATTTCAGCCCTGCTTGATGGTTCTGTGTACAAGCGATGTCAAGGAGCTGATTCGGAGACTGACAAGGACCAACACTAGGATCAACAGATTGTTTGCTTATGTTGAAGCTTCCATCAGTCCAGAGCTCCAGCTGACACTTTATTTTCTACTCTTAGCACCTTTGTAGTCGCAGGACGATCTAGAAGAACACATCTCGGAGGGAAACTTAGCAAGTACAACCCTGAAAGATCCAACACTCGACCATCATCACGCTGAACCATTGATCATTTTGCTTATTAGCAGGAAGCTTTGAACACTTCATTAGGTTTGGGGTCATCATGAGTCCAACAGAATGATAGTTACATCAAGAAAACTCCCACATGAAAAAAGGTTTCTGTCAGCACCCAGTGTTTATATGCATCAAATTGAGTTCACTGCATCATCACCATCGGTTTTTCTACTTCTATAAAAAAAAAGAATTTTGCATAGCTTCCCAACTGCAGGTTGGAATAAATCTAGAGGCTTTTTTTTATTTTCCTCTGACCAAGCAGCAGTTGATAGCCCTGGAGTGATGGGCAGTGAATATATGGGGCCACAAAGTGAATGTGCGAAAGCACCACTCGCAGTTCCACAGAAAATGGCTCAAACTGCAACTATTATTCTAAACAGGCTCTTCTCCGGCAGTACTGACAGAGAAACGCATCGCTGGTCGAACTGACAGCGGTTTTCTGGCAGATAATAAAAGAAGAAATGTTCCCTGTCACCACACAAAGCCCACAAACCGAGCAGGCCACTTGAAGACTGTGCATGAAAGGAGAACGAGTGCTGGGAGCCGGGTGATCAAACACTGCACATCCAAGGCAAAGGCTGTCTGAGAGAGGTGGCTGAGGATAGGAGAAGATGGGCTTAGGACAGGAGAGGAGGGGCTCAGGACAGGAGGGAGGGGCTGAGGACAGGAGAGGAGGGGATTAGGACAGGAGAGGAGGGGCTGAGGACAGGAGAGGAGGGGATTAGGACAGGAGAGGAGGGGCTTAGGACAGGAGGGAGGGGCTAAGGACAGGCGCGGAGGGGCTTAGGACAGGAGGGAGGGGCTGAGGACAGGAGAGGAGGAGCTTAGGACAGGAGGGAGGAGCTGGGGAAAGGAGAGTAGGGGCTTGGGAAAGGAGAGGAGGGGCTTAGAACAGGAGAGGAGGGACTTAGGACAGGAGAGACGGGACCAAGGATAGGAGAGGAGGGGCTGAGGAAAAAGAGAAGGGGCTGGGGATAGGAGAGGAGTGGGGTACAGTTGTGTGGCACTACTGCCAGAGAGCCAGTGGGTGTTTTCTTTCCAGATTTATCCCGCATTTATTCTTAAGTCTTGACATCATCACTGAAGATGTCATTTTGTTAATAAATGCAGTTTTAATAATTTTTCTTCTTTTAAGTGGCAACATTTTTTAAGCAAAAAAATATTTCATATACTTAACAAGAGAGCATTTTAAAAAGAAAGAACACTGGCAGTGTCAAAAATCTCAAAGTCTAGAAAAACAGGGATTTATTCTAAAAGCAGCATGAGTCCACCGAAAGAACTAAAAAGACATCACATACATTTTTGTCCTCCCACAACGCCAACGCTATAACCTCAAACTGTTTTGACAAAAACATTTTTTGCATGGTTTGTTTCTGGGTGTTTGTTCTCATATGTGTACATGGGGATACTACGAGGTTACTATGGATGGGATTAGGGAAGAATCATCATTAACAGACAACCTAACACATTCTGAAGGCTTCTACCTATGTGTGATGGTGGCAGTAGGTGTGCTCATGAGTTTTTGGCTTCGCTGAAATGTACTTCAACTACTTCTCACAGCGTCCGGGCAATGTAGCATGTGTTATTTGGAATGTAAAACAAATCAGGAGTTTAATCTTGCGGTCTTTGACTTTGCTGCACACTTGCATGGCTTTGTGATCACACAGAGGGGGAGGAACACTGAGGTTTCCACACCTTGATTTCCCCTTTTCAAGTAAAATGTGTTTGACAGGCAGGAAAAGACTTTTTGGCCCATTCGCTCTGTTTTTTATTGGGTCTGCAAAAGCACAGACATTTGAGCAGTAATACTTCTATAAATATCTCCCCGGATTTTAAAAGAACTGCTCCTTCTCTGGGTGTAACCAGGCTCAGCGCCACATCCATTTCAGCTCAAATTGCTGTGGAGATTACAACGTGTGCCTGACACCCACCACCCAAAATGACAACCGTCCACATGCTGCAGACTCCCACCACACCCTGCACAGGGTACTCTGAGGCCACTGAACAAGGCCACGACCACTCTCTCTCCCTCTCTCTCCTTTGGTCCTTGTAGTTTTTCTCTCTCCCTTTTCACGCTATGTCCTGGTTTTTGTGTGCCCAGCTAAAATGATGATGTCAACCAGCAGAAGAGGTTCTGTCCGCCCTCCATAATCACCCCTACCCCCCAGCTGTCAGCCTGTGTGTGTGTGTGTGTGTGTGTGTGTGTGTGTGTGTGTTTTCCAGAGAAAAGCCTCTTTCACGATGCCTTTGTGTCTCTCTCGCAAGAACACGAGGGCTTCACAGAGTGTGAGAGTGTGTCACCTGCTCCTAATTCAAACGGCATGACACACAACTTTTATTCAACACTTCAAAGAGCTGAACAGATAAAAAAAAACTTTCTACAACTGCCTCCCACTCCACCCCACCCCACCCCACCACAACCACCACCACCACACAACCAGCACACACGCATGCACGCACGCACACACGCACACATATACATACACACACACACACACACAAATCTTACAAAAACCTCTATTCATGGGTCGACCATTATAGGCCAAGGACAAGGCCTTTTTGCCGGTGCATGTGCACATGTTAGAGTATGCTTGCATGTGCGTGCGTGCGTGTGTGCATGTGTGTGTGTGCATGCGTGCACAGTCGTACCTGGTCACAAGCTTCTTTACATGGCGAGAACTCGGCAGCATGGTGGCAGCAGGAGGGATCTGCAGGAAAAAGCACACAAAGTCAGCGTTGCCTAAGTTTGAGTGGAGCTGGCTGGCAACATCATAGGACTGGCACCTGTTCCTGAAAACACTGGTGAAATTCCCAGCTGCTCCCAGTCCCATCACTGGAAACATACAGGTGCTGATCAGTTCAAATACATGCTACATTATGGAGGCATATTAACAAAAACAAATCTCCCACCCCCCCCACCCAACCAACGTCTGACCACACAGTCATGCATTGGCAGATTCGGGCTTCTATCATCTGACAGTTCTCAGATTTTCACTGAGGTTTTTTGTATTGGACTGACGCTCTGTGAACCTGGAGACCGCAAAGGAAGCCTGATGAAAACAGGTCAGAAAGAGCTCAGCGTCAGTGTTTTCAGTGGGGGTTTTTTGTGTGTGAAACTTATGCATAATTAAGTAATTCCATCAGTCAGTTGTTACTCTGCATAACTTCACAAGTATTTGTTTTGTAGCAGGAGAGGACTCAAGCGTGGCGTGCTCTGCATATGCACAAAAAATGATGCATCTCATGACAGCAAAAGCAATAATAACTCAATCTTTCTTCTGTACCGACAAGTAGTCAGAAGCGTGTCCCTATTAGTCTGTCGATGAACAAAAGAGCTGCATCTCTACTGGCAACATCACTGGCATACCTCATTAATGACAAAACAAATGCAGAAGACAACCAAAAGGCCTGGTCCGTATCACTCTGTATATTCGACATGAGTTCACACAGTATGACCCCGACTCATTTGCTCCACTGATCAACAACAACAGAGCTAAACAACCAACATTGCTGTGTACAGACTTTCTGACATGCAGAGACTCCAGGAAAGTAGGAAGAGACTCTGTCCCCCCAAACCTGTAAAAGCTTTAGTCTGAAGGACGATGGACTGTCCCCTGGAGGACTAACGTTTGAGCACAGCACTACGTCTGTGTCCCCTGCACACATCCAAGAGAACATTCCCATCCACTGGTAAACACCAGGTCCGTGTGTCCTGGCTGAACAGGGGTAATGAACATGGTCAGACAGTGGGTGTTGGCTGGCAGCACAGCTCCAAACCACAGCCTGCCCCGGCTTCCAGTAAGCTACTTGGCTCACGCTGCCGTCAACACGCCACTCACAAGTCCCCGTGTGGACTTTACCACACCTCCACACGGTGAGGCAGAGCACACACACACACACACACACACACACACACACACACACACACACACACACACACACACACACACACACAC
>JASSRZ010000002.1:887394-917777 GCA_032164315.1 Malacoctenus gilli
CCCATGACGATCCGCTCGTAACACTCGTCAATGAAATCTTTTAAGTGCTCTAAATCTCCGCTTTGCTCCAGAGTGTTTTGTGAAATCTTATTTTTATGGTCGGTGGAAATGTTTGTTACTCACTAGTACGCCATTTTGAATTCTGCCGCAAGTCTCGTGAGTTTTCGCGTTACCACGACACCATCTCTCCTCTACGACACCATCTCTCCTCCGACGACACCATCTCTCCTCTACGACACCATCTCTCCTCTATGTCAACTATGTCTGCCAAGTCGACAGTTATACCATGTGACAAGCTGACAAACATTCAGGTGAGAAGATACTAGCATGAAAGAACAGTAACGTTACTACCAGTCTATACAAGAGAGTTCATCCCTGTGAACTAATCACATATTCCAACATCAGAAACTGCCTTAAAGTGGCCTCAGCTTGAAAGTTTGGCAGGCAAGTTGCCTCCGATGCTCGAATGCAAGGTTGGGCTGCTCATCGACTATAACTGCCAACAAGCCCTCTTACCAAGAGAAGTTCTTGCAGGCAAGAATAACAAACCTTATGCACAACTAACCAATCTTGGCTGGAGCATAGTTGGCTGCTCATCTCAAGTTGAAGATCACAATGATGCTATCGGCACAAGTCACCGAATCATTGTTCGTGATGTGTTTCCTGTTTCACAGCCCACAGTTGAACTCAAGCAACAAGTGCATTTTGTATGCAGAACTTAAGTAAGGGAAGTCAGTCCAACTGATGTGATAAAGGCTTTGGAATCTGATTTCTTTGAACATGTGACAGACAACAATCCGGTCTCACAGGATGACATTTTGTTAATGTCAAAGGTGACCGAAGGCATAAAGCAAAAGAAGGATGGTCACTACGAAATCCCATTACCATTCAAGACGGATGATCCTAAGCTCCCTAACAACAAGGAATGTGCTGAACACAGACTGTTGTCTTTGGAACATTGACTCAAAAAGGACGAAAAATACCGTGAAGATTATGTCACATGCATGAATGACATTATAGCCCACGGAGATGCAGAAAGGGTTCCAGAACAAGAACTGGACAACGAAGCAGCATGGTACACACCACACGCGGGGTTTACCAACCCCCACAAACCTGGAAAGATATGTGTGGTTTTTTATTGTTCTGCACGCTTCCAGGGAATGTCTCTTCATGAGAATCTTTTGACTGGACCAGATGTTGTTATATGGTGTTATGCCGATTCAGAGGGCAAAGGGCCCCATCGCTATCATGTGCGATGTGGAGAGAATGTTTCACCAGTTCCATGTCGTTAAAAAGCATCAAGACTATTTGAGATTTTTTTTGGTGGGACAAAGGTGATTTGAACTCCGAGCCTTCAGTGTACAGGATGAAAGTGCACCTTTTTGGAGCAGCTTCATCTCCTGGATGCTGTAATTTTGGACTTAAACACATTGCATCTCAAGGCAAAGACAAGTTCAGCAAAGACACTGCCGAGTTCATCCAAAGACGGTTTTATGTTGATGATGGACTTGCCAGTGTAACATCAACATCGACAGCCAAAGCTATGCAGCTGATCAAAGAGTCAAGGGCACTTTGCAAAACAGGCAACCTGCATCTCCATAAGTTCATGTCAAACAGTAAAAGGGTGCTTGCAGCAATCCCCCAAGAAGAACGAGCTCAAGCCAATGACCAGAGCATGGCTCTTGGAGAACCGCACATCAAACGTGCACTTGGAGTTCAGTGGTGCATAGAAGCAGACTAATTTCAGTTCAGAGTCCAAGTTAAGGAAAGCCCATTGACCAGGAGAGGAGTGCTCTCAACTGTTGCTTCAGTGCACGACCCTCTGGGGTTTGTTGCCCCATTCACATTGAGAGGAAAGCAAATACTCCAGAAGTTGTGCAAGGAGAAAGCTAACTGGGACGACGATCTTCCTAACTACATTCTACCACAGTGGGAAGCTTGGTTGAGAGACTTGCCCAAGTTGGCAGCTTCGAAAATACCACGAAGCTACTCACAAGACAACGGCATCGTGCAGTATGAACTGCATAACTTCTCCGATGCAAGCCTTGATGGTTATGGCACATGCACATACCTTAGAGCAATAGGCAAGGGAGGACAGATAAGCAGTTCGCTTTTCATGGGAAAGGCGAAAGTTACACCCATCAAACAAACTACCATCCCAAGGCTTGAACTGTCAGCGGCTGCAACTTCAGTCCGCAGTGCAGACATAATCAAGCGAGAACTGGAAATCGAAAACCTATTGGAATTCTATTGGACAGACTCCCAAGTTGTGTTGGCATATATAAACAACAATGCGAAAAGATTTCACACATTCGTCGCAATTCGAATTCAGCGAATAAGGAAAAGCACCAGTCCAGAAAAATGGCAGCATGTCAGCTCAGAAGAAAATCCAGCTGATCAAGCTTATAGAGGTTTAACAGCTACTCAACTGAAAGAGTCAAACTGGTTAAAGGGCCCGGATCTTCCAATCAAAGAGGAAATGGTGGAAGAGATCAAGGAAACAGATCCTGAACTTTGTAAAGGAAATACACACACAGTGCAGTCAAAGGAAGCGAACCCAGTTCTAGAGAAGTTCTCTGACTGGTTGAGAGCTGTAAAGGCTATTGCCAGACTCCAACGATTCATCAAAGAGTGGAAAAGGTGTCCAACAAAAAACAAATAAGGGGACAGACCTTGAAGAGAGAAGAGACACAGAAGTGTTATTATCAAGCTAGTTCAAAAGGAAGCCTTCACTGAGGAAATTGAAGTAGCAAAATATTATGCTCAGGTATTAAATTGTCAGGGATCATGCTTAAGAGACACGAGTGTTCAGGTACGGGCATCCGCTCAGTAATCACATGACACATAGTTTCTGCGAACACATGAAAACTGTACAGACACAGCTTAGTGAAAAGTGTGCACACACAATCAAGTCGTTACCATATAAGGAGACATTAGTTGATAGAAATGCTGTGAGTTGTTGACATACAAGGAAGGTGTTATATCCTGTCTTGCAAAGCAGCTGCTGCTTCCGCTCATATGTCTACATGCATGCACCAGTCTTGTCCTGCTAAGAAAAAAGAACTAAAGTGCCGAAACAGTGCAGGTGGAGCTGAGGGTATAAAACTGAATGTTGGAGTCAGATTCGGGTTTGTTGCTCTGTGTTCTACATATGTATATGTGGGCAACTTTGCAACAAACCAAGGCCTTGCTGTTAATAAAGACCGACTGGGAAGTTCATCGATCTCAAGTTTTATTTTTCCTTCTAAAAGTGCCAATCAACGGATGTGCTACAAAACGCAGATAATCAGGTGTCAGAGGGAAAATTCTCTGAACACACAGACTAAAGCCGCTAAACGCTTTCTTGGACAAGTCAGAAGTTTTCAGGGTGGGAGGAAGACTGTCTCAATCAGCCTTAGTGAGCCTTAGAAGTGAGAACAAAAACAGCCTCTCCTTTTGCCTATTATGGCGTTGACTGTTTTGGTCCATTCATGGTGAAGGAGGGAAGAAAGGAAGTCAAAAGATATGGACTGTTGTTCACATGTTTATGTTCACCAGCTGTGCACATTGACACACTTGATGACTCATCAGCGGATCCTGATAAGAGGTCCTGTCCGACAGTTAAGATGCGACCAAGGAACCAACTTTATGGGTGCCAGAAGAGTTTTTGGATCTAATGAAGGATATGAATCAAGAACCACAAAGAACTATCGGCTGTGAGTTTGTGATGAATGTTCCATCAGCGAGCCACATTGGAGGCATCTGGGAATGCCAGATTCGAATGGTGCCAAGTGTACTCACAGCAAAGTTAGACAAGTCCTCGAGCAGACTTGATACAGCTAGTTTACGAACTGTATGAGACAATGGCCATCATTAACAGCAGATCCTTAAGTGTGGAGTATCTTAGTGATCCCTTGGGTCCGTTAACTCCCAATCACATATTAACAATGAAATCGTCGGTCATTCTTCCTCCACCAGGACAGTTTTGCAGAGAGGATTTGTATTTGAGTAAAAGGTGGAAAAAGGAACAGTTTCTAGTGAATGAGTTTTGGCAAAGGTGGAAGCGAGAATATCTGCTGAATCTCCAACAGCGACCGAAATGGAAGAAAGTTTCGCAAAACCTTCACATTAATGACATCGTTATCCTACAGGACGATCACACTCCAAGATGTAAAAAGAAACTGGCAGGCGGCGACGAGGTAGCTTTTCGGCTTTTCAATATATATGTGTGTTTAATATACTTGATAAGATGGGTGAAGCACTGTAATTTGTTTACATAGTTTTCACGGTGTTCAATAAAGAAAGTGGAGTGCCCGTTGTAAAGAAAGCCGTGCCAGTCTGGTCACTCCGGAGTTACAAATACCAAGGTCATGGGTTCAACCCCTATACTGGCCAGATAATGTGAATGTTGTAAGGGATCACTGTCGGCAGGAAATTTTGATTTTTGACCACATTGTCAGTTCTTTCTTAGATGTGTTCAGTGGACTGTGAATGAGTTTTGGCAAAGGTGGAAGCGAGAATATCTGTTGAATCTCCAACAGCGACCGAAATGGCAGAAAGTTTCACAAAACCTTCACATTAATGACATCGTTATCCTACAGGACGATCACACTCCAAGATGCAAAAGGAAACTGGCTCGAGTAGTCAAAACTCTAGAAAGCCGAGATGGCAAGGTTCGAAAGGTGAAACTGCAGACCAGCGAAACTACATTTGATAAAAGGAAATCAATGACAAAGTTGATATTTTTGGAAAGACCTATTCAAAAGGTGGTGACACTACTTGAGTCGGACAAGCAGTGAAACAGACTCTCATTTTGACAATAAAAAAAATCACAATACAAAATAATTTGTAATTTTGGTGGGAGTGTAAATGTCAATGTCAATGATTAATGTGGAGTGATATTTGTTTATATTGTCAATATATTTCGGTTTAATATTTGTGTTTTAATATGTGGAAATGCGTAGTTGGTTGCCTGGGGAAAGTTTTTGTTGTCCCACAATTATCGCGGGGTTAACACCAGAAGCAACAAGACTTGTGTGATAGAGGCTGCAAAGGGACGTGGAGTACAGCTCTGTGCAGCAACACGGTTGGCTTGCTAGCAATGCATGTATTTTGTTAGTATTTTGGTTGACGTATTTTATTGACATATTCTGTATTATGCAGTCTTTGGTGTATTAATTATTTTGTGTGTGAATTTGTAGTGAAAAAGACTGAGTGTTCATTGAGGGACCTCTGGGGTGGCAGGCGGCGACGAGGTAGCTTTTCGGCTTTTCAATATATATGTGTTTTTAATATACTTGATAAGATGGGTGAAGCACTGTAATTTGTTTACATAGTTTTCACGGCGTTCAATAAAGAAAGTGGAGTGCCCGTCGTAAAGAAAGCTGTGCCAGTCTGGTCACTCCGGAGTTACAAATACCAAGGTCATGGATTCAACCCCTATACTGGCCAGATAATATGAATGTTGTAAGGGATCACTGTCGGCAGGAAATTTTGATTTTTGACCACATTGTCAGTTCTTTCTTAGATGTGTTCAGTGGACTGTGTGCTCAAAAACTTTATGTCCAAAAAGCACTAACAGTGTTAACTGCGTGGCGAAATGTATCCACAGGCGTCTGACTTCGAATCAGAAGATTGAGTGATGAAGGTGGTCTCTGGCTGTACTCACGCTAGTTTTTGGATAGCCCAGAATTTTTTCCAGACAGTTTAATACCGTCCCCTGGTCGCTATCATACTTGATAATCACTTGAAGGGTATGCAATGCCAACGATGGTGTTTCAACTTATACTTTGTAAAATAAACAATTTGGCCATGAGTACTGATTTTCTGCTTAAACATGATATACTTCCCACTCATGGTGTTTAAATATTTGGCTGGGAGAAGCTGGGTGGTCTTCAACACATGCTGACATGACTTTTTCAGACCTTCTCGTTGGTTGGAGTGCCAGATACACTTGACAAAAAGGAACTACACGACTGTCTCAGAAAATTAGAATATTGTTATAAAATTCTTTATTTTCAGTAATGCAAATTAAGAAACATGAAGATGTTATACATTCTGGATTCTTTACAAATCACCTGAAATATTGCGAGCCTTTTATTGTTTTAATATTGCTGATTATGGCATACAGCTTAAGAAAACGCAAAAATCCTATCTCAAAATATTAGAAAAAATCCTCAGACCAAGTAAAAAAAAAAAAAAAGGATTTATGACAGCAAAACAAAATCAAACATTTGAAAATGCCCATTAATGCACTCGGTACTTGGTTGGGAATCCTTTTGCATGGATTACTGCATCAATGAGGCGTGGCATGGAGGCAATCAGCCTGTGGCATTGCTGAGGTGTTATGGATGCCCAGGATGCTTCAGAGCAGCCTTTAGCTCATTTGCACTGTTGGGTCAAATCAAGTTGTAGCTGTAGGAAAAATCTGATATTTGGAGAAAATGATCATACTGGGTAGTAATATACAATTCTGACTTTTTTTTTAACTGTTTGTTGCAAATGCACAACTAAGTCCTTCTGTTTTACTTCTGAGTAACAAAAGCTCTTAAAATATGGATGTGGAGTAATTAGCTAAGTAGCATTTAGCTGTTGCAAATCTGCAACATCTGCCTGGAGAAGGTTAAATACCATACCCAAGGAGCAATCATACTTGAAAATCACTTGAAGGGCCAACGATGGTTTTTAGACTTTTGCTTCGTAAATTACAAAATGATCCCAGTAGGACTGATTTTCTGCTTCGACATGATAAACTTTCCGCTCATGGTGTTTAAATATTTAGTTTTAGAAGCTGGGTGGTCTTCAACCCATGCTGACATCACCTTTTCCTTTTGACCGGCCGGTTCGTTCAGTCTGTCAGAGCATGGGGTTAATAACACCAAGGTTTTGGGTTCAACCCCCACAGTGGTCAGATGGTGTGCAGGATGTAAGTTTTTTACTCAGGCAGGAATTTGTAGCTTTTTTTTGGTGTATCTTTTGTCTGTCGTGTTTACTGTCAACCAGTCAGGAGCGACAAAGGCTGAGATAGCAGAGCTGCATTGAGATGGGTGACTTTTCTGTTCAGAAGATGGTCAGCTGACTGCATGCTGGCTATACAACTTGAAACATTTGGCCCGTCAGAAACTAAGTGTAGCCGTTGGCCCTCTGGTTCCCAACCATCCGCTGTTGCTGAAGCAGGGCTGAGTGCTTGGACCCAGCAGCCCACAGAGGTAATGGACACAACCACGATGTAATACCATGAACCGCAAGCAAGAATTTCTTTGATTTGAAAAGTAGATTTGAAAGTAGATATGTGTTTTCATCTCTGAGTATAGAAAGCACTTACAACAGGAAAAGTGAAACAAACAAAAGTTTATCAATGTATAGGAATGGATGAAATAACAATATTTTTGAAATACTTTAAAGTTTCTAATTTCACTTCACTACATTTGTGAGTGTATTGAATTCTCTTTTTCTATTCTGTGTCTGATTTAGGGAAACGTAATTGATTAACAGAATTTTTGGACAAAGCTGACAAGCTTAAGTCAGAGGGGGTTTCTGAGCATGAGGAATAATTTGGGATGGCTGTGGGCCCAGTCAGGACCAAGCAAGCTCCACAAAAAAACAAAACAAAAAAAATTACAAAAACACTGTCCCTGCTCACATTCTTTCCTTTTAGTGTTTGGCACCATCCTCTTGCTATTGGACTGTGTTACTCATGCCTGCTCTTGAGAATCCAGTGGTTTCAATGTGGTGCATACCATGACTAACCATCATTCCACAGGGAAGTGGAATGACTCATTCCTCACAGAGTTCCCCCCCCTCCGACAGCGAAGCTTATTTTTCCTCTTGGACCACCTGTGGTCATTTTGGGTAGGACAGGGTGAAGTTCCTGCCAGTGTGGTTGCTGACCCACGGATTGTAAAAGGGAAAGGACATGCAGATTATACACTTGGCAGGGGTTGGTTTGTGCTCTCTGAGCCCATGTTTAGTTTGGATCAGAAATTTCTGGTGTGGAATATTGCATGTAAAAAACATTAAAGTAACTGAATAATGGCTGTTTAACAGGGTTCAAATGGTAAACTCAATAAACTGACTTTTGTTGTTTTCTCTCTCGGGCAGCAAATTTTAATTGAGTGTGGGTTGGTTATTATATTTTTTTTAATGGATTGTTCAGTCAATCACAGCATATTCAATAGAATACTGAAAAGATAATCAAATAACTAACAGTTGCAGTCCCAGTATGAAGGCTTATGGGCTCATGAAACATTCAGGGGTGCACAAATGATGACCTCATCAGCTTCTGTGTTCATGGTAACACAAAAAAGAAGAATATGCCATTGTACACTTTGCAGGTTATTTTGGATTCACATGCTGCTTTGTTGCACATTGTCGAACAAGTACAATGTTCGACAAGTTGTGAAGCAGTCAAATTTGCCCTATTTGTAGGGGGCATGGCAGGGAGAGTGCAATCTGAACTGATGTATATAGTCGCTCACTGCTGCAGCTGCCAATGACAGAGAGACCACACAGGACACTGCTGCCCAAGTGAGGTCCAATAACCAGAGCCACGCTTAATCAAAATCATCTTTAGTTTCATTCAATTTTGCTTTCATAACCGAAGTTGGTGTGGAAGAGATTACGACTTCACTTTTTTTCGTTTTGCGTTCACAGCCACTTTTGCAACCTTCTCCTCTGGTGGGAGCAACAGTGTTAAGCGCCCTGAATGGCTGATGCCATGCCATGTCAAAGACAGGCAGGTGTGATAGACAGGTGGTTTGTCTAATTACCTGGTATGAGTTTTTTTCTTGGATTGTATAGCACCCACATTTGCCCAAACAGCTGTTCTTTTATTGCTGTCAGGTCCTCATGCACATTTTCTGGGTGAGACACAAACTCGACTTAGACTGATGTTCAAGTTGAGCACAAGTGTGACAGTTTTACTATTAACTGTAAGAAAGTGACAAAAGTTAAAGCTTGTGGAGTTTAAAAGTGGAAATCTGACATGTTGTCCCCTGTGATGTTGAGCTCCGTTTCTACAGTGTTCAAAGATAATATTCTATTCTGGTCAGGCCATATATGCCCTACCTTCCCTTTGAGGATGTTTTAGCTCTATGTCCATATTTGGTTCAAAATGTTGAAGTGTATGTCGGTTCTACTTTTGAGGTTTCACAGGCCCACAGTCTTCCTGGCTGTTTTACTGCTGAAGGACTTACATATTAAAGCTAATGTTCAAGTATTCTGTATTGTTTAATGAAATGTCCATGCCAGAAATTAATTTATTTTTAATTTCTCTATCACTGCCATGCAGTTTTCTGAAGTGTAACCTTCTTTGCCAACAGTTTTTGAGTTTAAAAACCCAACCCAAGCTGTTGATGATGATTTGTACCTTTTTGTCTTAATTTTGTTTGGTTTGAACAAATTGTACTTTTCAGAATTTTCTTTAAAGACCTCCTCCTTCAAAGTCTTGGTTGTTACTTAAGTTGTGCAGATGCTTTATGAATGAATGATAAACTTTATTGATCCCACTTGCGTCATGACCAAGGTTACACACATCCAATCAAAAACATGACACACAGGATAGGAGGATGAGGTAGCAGCCACTTTCACGGCGGCCATCCGCAGATACATGGTGAAAAGACAACATTGGGAGAGGTGGTGGAAAAAAAGGAAGCCTCTGCCATGCCCCCTACAAGGGATGTAGGAGTGAATACAAAAAATACCACCAAATAGTACATATACAAACAAGTTACAACTACGAACGACAACGAGGCATTCAGTCTGTCTGCACTCATCGAGAGCCGGAAGACTTGACTTTATTGTGACATTGCAACACAAGTAAGCAAGCAGCCAGAGCACGTAAACTGTAATGCATGACTGACAGAAAACAAAGAAGAAAATATCAACCTAGTATTATTATGTCCCCGTCTTAATGGTCCCATCCAGCCCTGAGATCAATGTTTCTGCTGCTATGCTGCATTCCTTACAATGACACCCTTTATATAGAAGAGCGCCCAAGTGTGGCTCACTCATAGTTTGAATACTTAATGTTGCCACTGATGTCTGTCTATATTTGTGTATTAGATTTATAGTTTTTAATCCCTGTGTTTAACTTTTTGTTGTATTTACCTATGATAGCTATACATAACATGTCGCATAGAAATAAAGCATACAAAACAGTACCACAGCATTTTTGACAGTCCCACATGATTGCTGATCAGGTTTGCCTCTGATGGAGGCCTGGAGTTGTAGAGGCTGTTTGGCCTAGTTGTTGAGACCTTGATGTTTGTCAGCCTACCGTCTGGTGAGAGAAGATTAACTTTTTTTGATCAGTCACGCTTCTCCTGCTGTTGTAATTATCCCCTTTCAAAGGACTATTTCTGTTACACCTTGATGGTGTTCACCAACTTCTGCTGCTCCCTTTTTTCTTAGCAGCACAGTGGCTCCAACTCCATGTGGTGATAGAAAGAGGGAGCATGTTCTCTTTGCCACTCATCTGTCAGGGACTACTGGCAGTGAACCTCGGCTACCAAGAGGTCAGAAATGTTTGTGGCACACCGGAAGCACCTGAAATGTGGACTCCTCCAGTCAGAGTAAGGTGAAACATTTACTACACCGCACCTTCGATATGTGTTCAAGTACCCCACCAACCCTTTCTCTCCCTCACATTCATGCAGGGGATGTTCTCTGTGCAAAACTCCGCAACAACTTTAGCCTGCTGTTTGCTACACAACACAACTGTTCTGCTGAGCTGGTACTTATGGCGCAGATATGGTCAGCGATATGATTTGGGCAGGTTGTGTTCTCTGATGTCATCTTGTTTGTTGTTCTCTGTCTCAGTCAATTGCCTTTTTTTTTTTTTTAACATCAATTCAGTAAGTTAATGATGTGCAGATTGAAACTAAGTACTGACACTTCCAAGACCAAATTCTTTGTCATAGGACAGAAAATGCTTTTTGTGTGACTCATCTCCTCAAAGATTAAAGTGTTTTTTCAATACTTTGAACCTGTACTTCTTGTATGTTGTACAGTTGTAGAAAGAATCGTGACTGGATTGCCATTGGGATGCCAGCTTTGATTCTATTCAGTCTTCGATCGGAAAGAAAGTTAGGTGTATTGCACTTCACGACTTAAAGCTAATATTTGCAAATGAAGAACCCTTTGTTTCTGCTTAAGGTGTAGTATCACACTAAATCCCTTTTTGAAATTGTTACAGGAATATAATTCAACTCAAACGTAGATGAACGATCAAATGTCATTATGTGCTGGTATCACATTGTAGTGTTTAGCCACTGAGTATTTATCATTTTCTACTATTAAAACAAGTATCACATGACAAATTGCTTTGAAGCACCCAAGGTTGTTGTTTGGCCATGAGTGTGGCTGTTTTGTTTCTAATAGAATTCCTATCTCATTTTGTTACATTTAAAAAAAAAAAAAAAGATTCTCTTCTCCTGCTGGAAATCATTTTCTTCCCATATAAACGTTCAACAAAATTTCATTTATTTCAGTGTGGAAAAACATGCAACCGTCCCTGAAAAGCACCTCAGGATGAATTGTTTTGTTTGTGATATAGCCGACGGATTCCATTTGTGAACAAGGCAATCAAGGCTGCGAGGCGCCGGTGAAAAGCCTGAACGGAGGTTATTTTATTCAGTAGGAGTGTAGGATGAGGAATGAGGAAATAGAAGCAAGGTTCTGCGAAAGGAGGAAACACAACCTTGGTCATGCCCTGATGATATTCAGCAGCTTGAGTTTGGATGGCGTGCAAGCGACTGATAAGAAAAGCATTGTGGCTGTTATGAAGTCAAGAAATTTCACTTCAGGTCAGATGCCACTGTGTCAGAAATCACCCTCCTCCACTGAGGATCAGAGGGCTGAAAGTCACTGCTGTGTACTCCCGGCACTGATGTGGTGGAAGCATTTATGGAGTCATTCAAATGATTGCCTCCAGATTTTATAACTGGCAGCTGCAACAAGTTTCACAACAAACAATATGACATAATAACAAAACTAATTTTTCTCACATTTATCCTCCCACCCACTCCTTTCTCTGACTGCAAATGGTATAGCAGATCTCTCAGAACTTAACATAAACCAAGGTAAGAAAACCCCACAATTCCTCCAGATCAGCAGCAGATCAACCGCTAAAAACCACAACTTCTTCAATCTCGTCAGCCTCCATCTAACTCTTGCTTACCCCAAAACATGAGTAAATTTCACGAATATTCATGAAGTGCTGATCTGGTCTTGAGGCAGCAGATCTTCTCTGGCCCTTCAATAATGTCATCAAGATAATGAATGTACACAGATGGGCTGTAATTTTCATTTTGCAAGTGCTTCTCGCTCTCACACTAACCTATGTAAATGTTGACATATAGTAGGGTCAAATCTTGGACCAATGGCAATTACACAGGGTTGCAGCTAGTGGTTGTTGGGTTTTGTTTTTTGGGGACTTGTGCTGAAGCAGATGTCCAGGAACAGACATGGGTCAAATGTGTCTTTCAGATAAAGTCTGCTGCTGGCATAATGTGGAATGGTTCAGGAGTGCTTTTGTAATTTGACACCACTATTCTGTCAGAAGTAACCTTGAAATTGTCGAAGACTCAGGATCTTTGATGATTCATGGGAGGAAACATTACATCATATTTTGTTGTGTTCTGGCCAAGCACTCTGCCCCTAACAGACTGACAAATACTCCTGTTGGGGTCCTTTATTGTTGCAAAAATGTAAGTGTTTTTCTATCAGGTCATATTGTATGTCATGAAAGTTGTTGCAGCTGTGAGTTGTCAAACCTGGAGGACAGTTGGGCTTTTGTGTTACCTGGAGGATAAGATGTTTTATAATGATAAGTGCTACATCTATTGAACTGTATATAAACCTCAGAATGGTCACAAATCCTCACCTGAAAGGAAGTTAAAATGCTGGTTGGTTGTGTTACTCACTCCTTGCAATTAAAAAAACACTTTTGCAAAAGCCTCCTCTTCTAAGTCTTCTTCACACTGAGTTCATCAATCAGTTGTGGTTCTGAGTTGAATTACTCCATGGGCAAGACCCTGACATCCAAACACTGTGGACTACAATTTAACTTATACAGAATATCCATGAATTGCCAATTTAAATCAACATGCTCGTTAACTGAGGAAAAGAGTATTTGACATTAAATCATGTAGAGTCAGTAAGTCATGTCATTGAGGATCTGATACGGAGATGTTTCACGGGCTGGACAGTTGTAATCTAGTCTTGAAATCCAATTGGGATGTTGTCACTTGCTGACGAACTACCACAAAATAAAACTTGGGGAATTAGCAACTTCCAAGGGCGGCAGCTGTCATCCAATCTTAATTTAAGATGCTCTCATTAAAAATAAAACGAGAGAAGTTCTTCAAGCTTGGGTAATATCAGTGGACACTTTGTTTGCCCCTGAAGGATTCGTAACAGAAGACATGGGATTAAAATGGAAGCCTTTGTTAGGGGACGGGTAGTACTCAGGCGCGACCACAGAAAGCAATGCAAAGACTTTACTAAACACACCAAAAGCAAAAGACCAAAGTGTGACCAACTAAAAGCGAAACCGACGGAAGACAAACTCAGAACCGAATGGAACCTGGAGCGAGTGCAGCCACTGCAAGGCGGCTGAGGTGGCTCCTGATTGGGAACACCTGCTAACCTCGTCAATGCACCCTGTCACACCCACCTGAAAGGGAAAAAGGGAAATACTGAGAGGAAAGGAACGGAGGAGGATGAACTACACCACACTGGAGGCAGCCTTGTCTTTTCTAATTTTCCATCTGACATCTGATGTGTCAGAGCTATACACAGTAATGTTTTTACAGAATCCATTCAGTCCAACAATGATCCATGTGAAATCACCAAGTTGCATCATTTCACTTATTAAAGAGGACAGTAATACAATGCAAATCTTGACAAGGACAAGAGACGAAAGGGAACTTGCAGCTAATGTGCCCCCTAATTATCCTTGAAAGCTTAAAGCTTTCCAGCAGAGCTGTGAGGGTGGAGGCAAAGGAGGAATCACAAAATCTCATCAACTTTTGCTCTTTGCACGGTCAAGCTGCATCAAACGAAAGCAACCAGGTAATAGTCCATCGCTCTGCCTTGTCGCCAAATCATTTAGTGGCTTTCAGATACAAAATTTAAGCTTTGTATGAAAAAAGCAACCAATCAAAGAGAGTGGGGAAGTATTTGTTCTGATTTCATTCCATTAATGGTTAATGAAGCAGACGGTAACTGAACAGGCATTGATTGGAATTTCCAAACGGAAAATTGATGTAGGAAAAGTGGGGGCCACTACTTGTTCTGACCCCAGTCATCACAATTGTGGGCCTTCATGCAAGACCCTTTACCTCTGACTGCTACCACCACTGCTAAATGTGGAGCTCAGGTTTATTTTCAATGGGTCAGATGCAGGGTAAGAATTTTACTGTGTGGGTAATATGCAGTCCAGGAGAAGGAGAAGATGGAAGCAGGATGAAGCATGAGCTTAAGTAAAATGCTAAAAAGCTGGAAACACAACAAAAAAAGAAGGATTTAAGCTCAGAGAACTTCATCAGAGTTTACAGAGACAGAAACGTGGACAGCTTAAAGCACATTTGATATTCAAACTGTGAAGTTTAGCCTGAAAAGTGTTGGCTCCCGATCTCATCATCAGCATTATATTGCAGTTACTGTTGTAGATGTAAAATCTGACCTTTCCCCCCCTAAAACTCAGTTAATGTTTGTGATTTTATTTTTTTTTACGTCAAAAGAGGTTGGCGGTTGAATCCCCTATATTGACCAGTCCATGTTTAGGGTATTCAGCATGTCTTATGTTGTTGTTATGTTGCTTTATAAATAAAGTTGATTGGATTGGCTGAGCTTTAATGTGGTTGGGTGTCACACATGATTGTGTGTGTGGAAGTGATTGGGTGATTGGGAGAGAGACTGGGTGAGTGAAGATCTGATTGCAGGATTCGCAACAGCTGGATCCTGCTCCGAGCCACAGGATAAAGAGGGCTGAGGACCTGCAGCAAGAGGCTCGCCTTTCCTTCAACCCAACAGTGTTGTCCAGTGTTCCTCCAGAGTGTTTACCAGGGTGAGCTTTTTGGCTGATAGGCCTGGTTGTGTGTCCTTTTTTTCCCCCTCTAGTTTGTTGGTTGAGCCTTTTTGGGTGAGTTTTGGGTTTGCTTTGTCCCCCTGCTCTTGTGCGTCCTCACTTTTTTAGAGGATTGTTCTTTGTTGGCTTTTAGTTATATTGTCCTTTGTTTTTGGTCATTAAATACTTTATCGTGACACCTCTCACTCCCTCTCTCTCTTTTCAATCCATTCAGCCAATTTTACCTGCTGTCTCGTCCTGAAGCCCCTTTCGGCTCTTTCAGGACGTAACATTGGGCAAAATGCTAAAATGTGTGTGAATGAGTGAAAATGTCCGATAATGTGAAGTGCTTGTGATACTGCTGAGCAAGAGTTTTATATACATCGAGCCCAGATATGATTTTTTCTCTGTTTGCCCACATAACTCTGCAAATGATGTATTGATTTATCATAAGAATAAATGTCTTTCAATGCTGGATTGACTCTTCATTGGAATTTAAGATAAAGTTCTGATTTAAGTCAGTTACGATGGACCTGTACAGTAACCCAGAACTTCACTATTGGAGATCTGTTTGATTTCTTCATCTCTTTGGCATCCCAAAGTGGAGATATATTTACAGTGAAATGAAACAAAGTTACATGAGCAGTTTGAAAGTTTGTCAAAATGAGAAATTCTCCTTATCCTGTTTTGTGGGAAAGTAATTTCCTTTGGCAAAACCTGATGAAAGTTTGTTACACTCAATTGTTTCAGGACAAACCTGAGAAAGGAAGTGAAACAGTTCCCTGCCAATTAGACAACAGTCAGCTTGATGACTTTTAGGAGGCAGCACTGAAGCAAAGCATCTAAGATAAAGGATGCAAAGCAGCTTGAATGAGTATTTTGCAACCAAATCAATAATTCTCTCTTTGTGCAAAAGTGTTTGAATCAAACCTAGGAAAATGTCTCTACCACCAAATGTAATTACTGTCAAGCAAAACCTGGAGTAAAGCTTTGCTTTTCTAAATACCTTTAATGCCTTCTGTCTGTTTACTGTATGTTTGCACCAGTTTTCAGTTTTTGCACACTGAGCCCTGAGAATCACAGGATGCTCACCCTGTTGTTTAGTCACATTGTATCACACAGAGGAGCTGACAGTCTAATTGCAGCCACATGACACTGAGTGGGCGAGTGCCTAGAAAGTTTTTCGTTTCCCGCGTCCTCCGCGTCAAAGCCTGCATTTAACCTCCCCGGCTCCCACTCTGCATAGCAGGCTGCAAAGAAGCGAGCCAGTGAAAGCATCACCCTGCCGTCCACTGATCCCCTGCTCAGAAGCTTCGCGTACCCCCTCATTCTTCCAAACCAACTCACAAGGTTCTGAAGGATGTCAAAGTAAACATACAAGACATGAACAGATAATTTTCATGTCTGCACCAGATTATATAAATCTTCAGAAATAAAGCGAACAAATAGAGTATGCTCACAAACAAACCCAAAAAGCTCAGTGTTTCAATTTGATTGTTTATCTATTGGTGTGTGTGTGTGTGTGTGTGTGTGTGTGACCGTCCGGCCGGCCGGCCGGCCACCAATCTACCGACCGACCGACCTACCTCTCTTTCTCGCTCTCCATATAAATATGAATATAAATGAATGCGTTGAACCTTGGGTGGATCCAACCCTTTCAGGACTGTAGCCCTCTAGGACCAGGAGTCCCCACTCCCACTGGAAATAATAAACGATTAACTGTGAAATGGTTGCTGTTCAACAGAGCTTTACAAGTAAAATTTAACTATAAAATCTACATGTGTTTTGGCAGGAGTAGATTATTACACAGATTGCACTGACGTCGTATTGATAAAACATTAGATTATTACGACTGTCCATAAATCTTGCTCTTTAATCTCCACTAAGAAGGCTTGTACCCGATTACACCGACACCAGTGATTTACTGTAACAGACCTTGTAGTAAATGGTTAAAACGGCCATGTGGGGGAGAGGATTGAAAATGGCCTTTGCAGGGGTCTTATGCAGAGTGAATCCATTTGGTTGAGGTACAGCACCTTTGGGAATTGATCAATTATCGTGGCATCATCTAAGGGGCCTACGCTGCGTCAAAGGCAGTCATGTGTTCACTCTGCTGAAACACAGCATTAATGACATCAATCGGCTGCTGCAACTTAGCGTTCTTGATTGTATCGTATTTCAGATCAAATGGGGGAAAAAAAGACAGTATGATCAAGTCTGAAGGGTGAATTGTCCTTTTTAGTAGACATAAAGTACCTCCGTGAGGTGAAAAGGATTTTCCCCAACCACTTGCAAAGCTACACTTTCAATTTGAATCCTTAGTGCTGCTTCACTGCTTCACAGCTGCAAACACAGTAGGCATATTTGTGCTGTGTAGTGGACAGCGAGGGACAATAAACAAACAGCGGGCCAGTCAGAGAAATATTGATCTATAATTCCGTCAACAGTGGAAGTTGATGTAGTAAATGTGCTAAACGGCAGCTGATGTGGCCTCATGGGAGAGTTGTAAAAATAAATAAATAGCCCGAGGCGGCAGCTCCTCTTTTGTTTGTTCAGTTTTATGGTCTTTGAATTTGTGGCCAGCCCCCCCCCCCCCAACTGCTGATGTCAAACATGGAAGGACAGCTCAATGGAAGCAACAGTGAAAAAGTGTTTCGAAAAGTCTTTCATACAAGGTAGCTGATCAAAACATTATTGGGCAGAGAACAGGAAGTTCTGTGCCTAATAGAGTATACCCCATAGTATACTACTTCACAGAGTATACTATGGGGTAGTGGTAAGAGCTGGGGGCAGGAGAGGATACAGGGTGGGAGGGCAGGAGTAGCAGGGGCCAGATATCTATTATTATTGTGTACGAGCATGTGTGTGTGCGCTGTATGTCTGTTTACAGCACCTTTGATTTGAGGGAAGAAGCCTGAGGTTTATACTCTAAAATTATACCATACTTTTATTGAATACAACATGTAAATGTTTATTCCTTTTTCTTATTATTCCTGGTTCTTGAGGCAGAGCTTCATTTTATTCAATTGAAAACATATTTTCGACAAAGCCGCTACATTAGCATGATGCACACACATTTGGTTCCTTTGCTGCAGCAGGGACCCCAGGTGGCAGGTGCCCATGAATGGGGGGACTCCCATGGCATTTGTAAAACTACAGAGGGATCAGAAAGCTGCCTGGTGTCTCCGAGTTAATTAGTCTTCATGGGTTTGCAGCAGCTGCTCAGATACCGGGATCGGCCTCTTTGAAGAGCTCAGCACCACCGGAGACCTGACCTTTGACTTCGACACAGCAGCGGTGAGGTGGTTTATCTAAAATTAGTCTTCATAGCTTCCGCACGCTGCTCATTGTCTTAATGTCATTGTTTTTTGATGAAGAGAATAATGGTTTTTGGATCTTTCTTCCCCCTGTCATTCAAATTGTAGGACTGACTCTATTTTCGACTTGATGAACAAAAACAACTGTGAGAATTGCTTCCATAACAAATTAACAGCATCCATGGACACCAGTTATTTACAAGCCGCCAACATTTATTCAGGGGGCTCAGGTCCAGATCTATGACAGTGTTTTAAAAAAAACTTGATGCACTGCACAGATATATGGGAGAATCTGATCTAATAATGGGGCGTAGTGAGGATCGCTTCCGACTGACATGAAAAATAGCATGCTTGGCCTTCATAAAGATATAACAGCAGATTGTGCTGCTGTTATACAACTGAAAAATGTTTTGACACATGTTTTTGAGATTCAAACTGTAGCTCTCAAATGTATTCGGTAACATCTTCACTAGCACCTCCAACCTTTCACTAATACGTATCTTTCTGGGTTCATAAGGATTTTCATCACTGATGGATTCTGTGAACTTTTTTGAACATCTGCGCATCATTATAAGAGAACTGCTTTACAAATCCGCCAAGGCTTTTTATTGCTGATATATGAGGCTTTCTATGCATGCTTCTTCTGTCCCTTACAAATAAATTAGCTTAGCAGGAGTTGATCACCCACAAAACACTCTCCAGACACAAATTATCTTCCTGCATGCAGACACAATTTAGTATAAGTTACATGGAGTCTTGGTAAATCAGTGTCTTATTCTAGAATAGTCAGTCTAATCAACACAGAACAAAGGCCAAAAAAGCAAAGTAATACAAGCAACGACAAAACAGCACTTTCTTAAACTGCGCTGTGCTCTTTGGAGTTCTCATGCACAAGGTGCCAGATCTGGTCTGGCAACCCAAAAGCAGGGCGTAAAAGCAGAACTGAGCTCAGGGGTTTTATTCCAGTAAACAACAAAAAAAAGCTCAAAAGGAAAATGCAAAGAACAAAATTGCTCCCAAGAGGAAAATAGCTGAAAGCACTCACGAGGAGGCAATAAAACGAAAGGACAAAACTATTTTACATATCAGATTAAAACAAGTGTTTTGACACGCAAAAAACCTCCACTATCAGCTATAGAGTGAAACCAGAGTTGTATAAGTAAATGCTGTGAATTGGATGATAATTTAATGGTCAACATGTTTCACACACTTACTGGTAGCATCCTGCATCTCTGTCATTTTTGATGTAGTTCGTTCCACATTTTTGGCAACAATCTCAACTCAGTTACATCAAAATAATCACGTCTATCACACTCAGTTGCAGAACGTCAAAGCTCTGCAATCTTATGTTATCCAAAAATCCTGAAAAGTGCCATTTATGCATTCCTTACCATCCCTTTGGAACTCCACATTCTCCTGTCTATTGGAAACACACATAATCAAACCCCAGGAAACACGGAAAGAACTCTTACTGAACTCAAGCAGTGACCTCAGAAAGTACGAAAAAGCTGAGCAGCAATATACGCTACGGTTGAAAACATGAGAAGGAGAATCAATGGCAAAGACACTGACAAAGCACATAAGTAATCAGTCAAGAGGCAACAAAGAACTAAACAAGGAAAAGCACTGATGGCTAACTAGATCACCAGTTGATGCAAGAATTACTGAGCAAAAAGCCCTTTTCCTCAAAACTCAACATTTAGATCAGGAGAGTCAAAATTTCATATCAAGTGGGTCAGACCAGCTTCAGTATTACATATTAGCCTTTAACTAAAGAAAACTAATGACAATTTATGAAATATTCCCAACCTAAGACCAAAGGAAAACCATATAAATTAAAATGTTTACATACTTCTTCACCAGCAACATCATCGCCAGTAATCACTGATTTCTCCTCTGCTGCCACCTGCTGTTTGGCTTGCTGGAAAAAAATGGAAATTTTGGGGATCAAACTTGAACCACAAATTTCAACATCACTTGGCTGATGACTGATCAGGAAGCTACTCCATCACCAGGCAGACCAGAATCAAAACATCCCAGTCTTGTGACACACAGCAAACTAGGAATGCCAGAGCTCACCGTCCAACTACTAAGACACAAAGGATCAACATAGGTGCTTAAAGGTTCTAGTCATCAGTAGCTGGTAGCAAACACCAAATCACGCCTTTGTCCCAACCTATTGTAACTGCTAAAGCATGTGGTCTAAAGGGAAAAAAGGTGGCAAAACTGTCTGTGATGTACTGAGACTGTGCTTTTCATCTTGCAAATTCAAACTTTTCAGTGCATTATGAACGCTCGCTTTTTCAGAGGGGAACGAGCCCTTGAACAACAATGCCTCAATGTAAACCTTTTGAGATAAAGTTGACATTGATAAATTGGTCCAGGTTGGGAATAGTTTGTGGGGACATGAGAAGGATAAAAAGCAGTAAAAAAAAATCACAGTATCAGAATCACCCCCAGAATGCACATATACGTGTCATTTGTGCATCCTGAAAGAAAGAACAATCATGAGATTAAACTGAGAACATGTTCTGTGCTAACTGAAACTGATCCATAAAAAATGAAAAAAATTAAAAGTATAACTCTCATAAACTGGCACAATAGGATTCTGTTAAATATTTCAAAGACAGTCGCAAAGAACACAAGGAGCATTTATAAAACAACAGCACAGCATCTATTATACATGTGTTGTGGGGTGTGATAAATACTCGAGCTTACAAAAGGGAGAGGGAGCGGAGACAACCAGCCATTAAACATTTCTAAAAACATCGTGCTCAGCTTTTATTACCTTAGCTCTCCTTTGGTCTCTGTTCTGCTCCTTTCCAATGTGACATACTGATCTTTCCTTATGTGCTAACGATGGAAGCATCTTGCTCACTCTCTCACTTTCTGTATCCCTTTACCTTATAAGGGCCGCAGTAGCTGCTGGACTTCATCCTGGTCAATACTGGGTCAACTACAAACACCTTCAACATGTCATCAGTTGAAAACAAAGCAATGAACAAACAACCCCAAAATCATACCAGTCATCGACTGAGTCAGCAGTCGACCTTGTACATGCATGTAAACATGCATATGCATGTATACACATGCATGCTCCCAACAGCAGAGCTTGAACACAGGACGCTCAGGCTGTAAGGCTGATCCACTGCACCCCTGTGGGGACTCCTTCTGTCGGATGACCATGGAGAGGTCCAGGGAAAAAGTGAATACATCTTGGTCATTATCCAGTCATCCAGAGATCCCAAAGGATGGAAAACAACAATTCTGGGACTTATTATAAGAGTGTATATAGAGAGTTTGCAGTGTTCAAATGGCTCTATTTTCCATGTTTTCTCCCCTCTGGCTAATTTGATCTGACAGCCTTTTTTTATTTTAAGGAAGGTCTGGCTTCCCTTCTCTGTGGGCTGTGGTTTTAAGGCTCTGAGGTGTGTCCAGGCTGCAGCACAGCTACGCCATGAATCCCTCCTGACTGCTGCTCTTTCAGTCATGTGTTTACTGGATCAGCAGCTTCCAAGTGACTACTTTTGAATGAGTCATGACTTCCTGTTGAGGTGCGAATTGTCAAGGATATCAGCTGGGAATGAGTCTGTGATGTCTAATCAAATGGTCACTCGGTTTGGCCTCAAACGGCCCAGATTTCCGACAAATAGCTCAAAAGTTTATCACACCAAATATTACATACCTGAAATTGATTTCTTTACAAATAAAGCATTGGCAAAATTCTGACTGTGAGGACAGAGCATGTCCATCAATGTGCTGTTTGTATTGCCGCAGCAGAAACCAGTCGAACCCTTAGGCACGTCTTAGTGGGAACATTGCCGGGCATAGTCTTAACCTGCCTCTATTTCTTGCTGGTCCTTTGCTCTAAGATGATAGGCATCCACTCTAACCCAGATAGATGTTTACCACAGGATCACCTGTTCTAGCAATGGGCAGTTGGATAAATAATCTTTGAATAAACAGGATTCAAACTCCCCCTAAATCAGCCCCCCCAAAATGTTGTTGTATGTTGTTTATCCTACTTGGTATCATTAATACTGTTACATGGTTGTTTCTCACATTGTCTCTAAAGGCAGAGATGTTAGGTAGCTCCTGTCAGTTTAACCTTCAGTTTAACCTTGAACCCTGTGGCCTGCTGTTGACTGCACGGACAGATAAGCACATTGTGGAAAAAGACGATTGAATAGAGTTTTATGATAATTGCACTAAAACAACAAAAACAAAATTTTGCAAAGGTATTGACAGTTGTTATTTATTTACCACTTTTTGGCCATATAAACATTTAAACCATCACTATTTATCCCTTTTGCCTTCTTCACAAATGACACTCTGACTAAATCAACCTTCTTCCTTCACAGTCGACTGTGTGAAATCGTCTTTTAAAGATGACTCTCATCATGAGTTGCAAAACCCTGCTCAACCCTCCCATCTTGAGTGTAGCTCAACGGTGTGGTTATAAACACAACATCTTAGAGCCATTATTCTGACTGAAGAGAAAACGCTCACATGTCATGTCAAATCAGTGTGTAGCCACAGGTCTTGACATCGCAAGATGTGGTTGTCTGTGCCAGCGCGCACTCTGGTATCGAGCGAGTCACTGCCAGGCGCGCTCATGCGGCGCGGCACTGAGGTGTGCTGGTGGAAACATGCCCAGATGAAATGTCATGCCTTTTCATGAATGTGTCACTCAGAGGACAGACTCCATTCCCCCACTGCCCCTTCACATTAAGCTCCTGATTACTGGTAAACTGATTGACCCGAGCTGCCACAGCAGCTGATCACTGTGATGTGTGCCAGGCAACCACAAAGGCAGCAGCGCAGCCCTTCTTGTTCCTCGCATTGAGGTTAAGCAGCTTTCCATTCGATGACAATGGAAGAGTAATAAGCAATAACTGTCCCATCAGACAGAATGACAGCTCCTGCATTTTAAGACAAATCATGATGCGCCTATAATGAGAAATATAAAAAGTTTAAATATCACTTCCAATATGTAAAAGTCCACGTCTTTAATTAAGTGTGTCATCACTGAAGAGGCCTTGTCAAGGCCTTCAGAGCACAGGTAGCATATTGTCTTCACTCAAAGTCCAGTGATGTCCTACAGAGTCCAACTAGAACTCATCCATCCACTATTATGACACCATTTTTTCATAAAATGAGACACTGAGCCAGGCTTGTCAGCTAGCTCCACTAACCAAGTGGGAAACTGGTCATTCCCCTTTCTCTCAAAGCCGCAGAAGTCTGTGAAAGCATGAGGACAGGTTTCAGGATCTAAGCAACACATAGAGCAGAATATGATTGGATGAAACCTCAACAAGAAATGCCAGGCCTTCAAAGATGAACTGAACAGAACAACCAAGCTGCTGTAAAATGGAAAGTGACGGGGTTTACTTTAAACATTTACGAATGAAAGAAAATATCTGTGGTAAAATATATAGGAGTCCAGTTTAAAACTTAGTGAATGTAAACTGGACAAACATAACAATAAAAAATATAATGTGGTCCATAAATGAAGTCGGATGCCTTTATCCATGTTGCAACATGGTGCTCCCGGGAAGTGTGGGAGGCAGAAGATTCTGATCAAACAATCTGTGCAACATGACATAAACACCAAGCTCTGACAACCTGAGCCAACGGACCATTCACTTGATGAAATATAGTTCCTTTTTTTCCCAAGTATTTCTGGCACAAAAACAAATAAGATGGTCTGAAAAAGTGTTGTGGTGTTGAGTACCACCCAGCTTCTCAAACCAAATGTGCAAACGCCATGTGTGGGAAGTACGTATTGTTGAAGCAGTGTTCAAGGGCTCTTGGACTCACTTTGTGGCGATACAGTTGAAACACCATCATTGGCAATATTTACCCTTGAATTTATGCAGCATGATCGCTGCCAGGATACTGTTACTCGCAGTCTGTAAAAAATCTAGGCTATTTGAATAATGGCAAAAGCTCAGACAGACACATCTTTCAACCATGAAGGGAATCTTCACAGTTCAGACGCCTTGTCCACTTGGCCATATGGTCTGTGGTGTGAGTGCCTTTCAAGTGTAAAAAAAATAATAAAATTGAAACACATAGTCTGTGCAACACAACTCAGAAATTGCTGAAAATGTTGTTAACTGTTTAAAATTCCTGCCTGAGTTGATCACTGACATCAGTGTTTCCTAAACACTGTGCTGCGACACACTGCTGTGCCATGATAGATGTTCAGCTGTGCCATGGGAAATTGTCCAATATTAATTACAGAGAGCACTAAAACAGGATTGCCAAACCACTGGTCAGTTAGCTCGAGGCCTGATTAGCCACTTGCTAATCATGAGTGGCTACTGAGAGAATCGTGACATTTCCATTTGTGTTGGTCTGATAATGCTGCATTAGCGCATGTTCAGGTTGTCTGTGTGATGATCAGCTGCTGTGTGCGATCAAAAGCAGTGACGGTCTGACGGCAGTGGTGCGTTTGGGGACGGACCGAAACCCCAGTAAGTAGTTGGACGGGACATCCAGCATTTATTGCACATTTTACAGCAACATGAGGAACACAGAAGAGTCGTGAGAGTCACTGTGAGAACCACTCAGCTGCTGCCAGAACAGCAGGAAGTCATAAATTGTGACTTTGTTCTTATTGTCGTCATATTTATGGAGCAAATCTAAAACAATTAACGCAGTAATGTTTATTCTTTTGGATTTTAACCAAATTCATTCATTCATTCATTCATTCATTCATTCATTCATTCATTCATTCATTTTGTTATCAGTTATCACCCACTTGCTGTACTATTCACTGTGTATGTGTTTATCTGCGGCGTCATAACTTGGAGGGAGTCTGAAGAAGACAATATTTTGGCCTTTGTGCATGAGATTAAAGGATGTGCTCATGCAGGCAACCTCCTCCCTTTAGAGATATGTGTTTTGTAGATGGGGGACGCTTTAAGTGAAAAAAAGATGAGGAGTTGTGGAGTAAAGCCTCAGAGCATGTGTTGACCTTGTGACTGAGGTTTTAACTCCGTGCGCTCTCCTCACGAGTAAAGAGAAACACTCTTGTTCATTTGTGGAGGAAAAATCCTCTGTCAGCCCACAGGTAGCAAGGCCAATATTTGGTTGACAGATAGTGTGGATCTTCAGATGTAACCTATGGCCTGAAGAGCCAAGGTTCATGACTGGGACATTATTGTTGAAACTATCCACTGTTAGTTCTTACTGAATTCAGGAAACGATCACTCACAACCCAGAAAAGACACCAGAGGCAACCGGTTGCAGTTTAGTCGTACGAGGGGCATCAGTTTGCTGGGTCTTGCAAGTGCTCACCAGACGAGTCTCCTCCAAATGCCAGCAATCTGACTGCTCGCACTTCTTTTTATTACAGAATGGGTGTAAACAAGTTACAAAGAACTTCAGTGACAGTTGACTCAGTCAACCTTAAATGTGGGGGAAGAGTGTGTGTGTCTTCAAGGGATAAGAGTGGCTGTTGTGAATGTGTGGGTGTGTAAGTAGGTGTGTAGGTGTGTGTGTAGATAAGAGAAACTGCGGCCCTCAGAAAGAAACAGGCGCAAGTGGGGGAGCACCTCTGGGCACACAGGTCATCTCCCCTTTACAACAGCACATTTTTGGTCAGTACAGAAAATGACACAAAGCTGGTGACGAGGAATGTGGTTCCCATCCAAGACACATAAAGTACAAAAGTTCCCTCTGTATAACATGAGAATAAAACAACCTCAACATTATGACCAGCCAAGGGGTGGTATCTGGTGGGGACCAAGGACGATGTCTGGTGCAGGCCCGATGGGGTGACAACAGCGTGGGACTTTGAAGGACACCATGTCTGCTCGTCCACAATAAAGAGGGTAGCCCTGGGGACACTGATAGAATGCTAGTGTATGCGCCCATATTCACATGCCTTCTCACAGTGCTGTAACTTGTTCAATAAACTCTCTCTGCTTCGACTGGCGAGTCTCCGGCCTCCTCCTTCTGGTGCATCTCCACTTTGAATCCTCACAAACACATTGGTGTCTGTCTGTGAGATTTACGACAGAGTGTCACATCTGAACCTGACATTCTACTTGGTCCTTCGAGACGGATCCCAACAATGTCTGAAAATTCCAGCCGATGGGACAATGACGGTTAAGACTGTGGCCACAGCAGGAGAATTAGATCACTCCTAGAGACCCGTTTAGGGGCCATCCTGGGTCCTGAGCTGGGATCTGACGACTGACGGGATCCAGGAGATGGCCCAGTGACACTGGATATTGATATAGATTTTGGATATGGATTTTGCTAAGAGTGAAAGAGAAAAATAGATAAAAAACCCTGTGAGTCCTAGGCACCGACAGGTAAAATAGGGCTAAAACAGAGTTCTCGCAAGGCGTAGAAAAAGTCTGTTTGAAAGTGTGTGAATGGGAGAAAAGCTCCACTAAAATCCTCTTCTATTTAAAACCTGCGGGAGAAACAGGAAACTTGCATGGAAGTGTTGGAGTTTTCTGAGAGCGGGCGACACCCTCAAATGGAGTTTAAAAGCAGGATTCTGTGCAGGAGTCTGACATGTTTTCCCCCGAGAGGTCGGCATGTAAGAGCCCCTTTATTTCGTTGTCCAGATATATTATACTTATGCTGGTTGGGCCAGATGGATCAAGTACTCATGGTTCAAGTACTCTGTAATGTTTTGTGAAGCATGTAAGCCAGAAATTCATTTGTGATGAATTCGCTTGTGTTGAATTTCTCTAACATCTCCCCCTGCACGGTGTGTAGAGTCCTGAATGAGGCTATACAAAGTAGAAAGGGCCCAGCGATCGAAGGTACATACTCCCCTCCCCAAGGAGTGTCAGTGAGCACCTTCATGCTTTGTGGAAGGGACCCCGTCAAACCAAAAAATGTTGTGAAAACGATCATAATGTATTTTCAACATTGTGGAGCCTAAGCGCTTGTATCCATAGGACTATAAACACCTATCTGACCCTAACATCTGACCCTAGCAACAGCGGTAACATGTGATAATCTTAGCTATCAGGCAATAATGTGCATCGGTGTTTGTAGACCTAGCTAACTACAGGCCAATCCATTGCTCATCCTCTTGGCAGTCCTCCAGGAAGCCATCTTCATCACCAGCACCTGTGGGTTGAAAAAGAACCTTCTTCTTCGCCATCTGATATGGCGGAGATCCATTCACAACCTCCACCACTTTTTCACTCTGCGTAAGCAAATAGCATGCATACAAGGGATGCAACAGCACCCACAAAATACAAAAACAGCCAAAAGTATAAGAACCGTGATAAAGATAGAAGTAGCCAAATCCCTCCATCTGCCAAACCACCTCTTCATAGGTTCACCAAATGGGTTTTCCACTCCAGAGTTCTCCTTCATCTCCTTCGCCAGTGCCCACAGTCAATCCAGCGCTTTGGTAAGGTAGCCATCTGGCACTTTATTGTTGGGGATGAACGTACAGCACATTTTGCCAAACATGGCACAAAACACCACCTTTCTCAGCCAAAACAACGTCCACAGCCATACGATTTTGGAATGCCATCAGGGAGGTTGCAGACAGTTGGGAGTGGATGACCTCAAAGCCATCAAGTGTGTAATTAGTCAGCTGAACATTATAACGTGCATAATTAACAGCACTATATGCCATCACAGAAGTGATGGTCTGACCAATCCAGGGGATCAGATTCCAGCAGGCAGAGTTACCTAAAAGTTTAAATTCATCTGGGATATCTGTAGGCTTACCAAGCACGTCATTGTGCACTGGGGTATTTGTCAAAGATAAAGGGTCTGCAGAACGTTTCATGTGGTTCCAGGGGGACCAGATGTGCCAAAGCTGCACCTGACGTGCAGCCTCTTCGAGGGCGTCAGCTGAAACGGGTAGGATCTGTAGCGGGGGAACTAGAGAAACCAGCCCACACGTCCCTGACCATGTAGATGGCAGGTACCCATAGAGCACACGATTTCCACAATACCACCAAACATCAGACCTGGCAACTGCAAGACTGGTTGTGACAGCATTTGTTGCAAGATTTATGGTAGTCTTACAAAATTCAGCAGGTAGTTTTCCAAAGCTGGGTTATAACTGAGGATTCAGGTCTGTGATGAAAATAGGTGAGGTAATGTGTGAAAACACTGCTGGCCTAGCATCTTTGAAGCAATTGGATACACTGAGTCCCAGGCTGCACAGTTGCTGGAAGGATTATCATTGGTTATATACATAAGGTTGGTTATATACATAAGGTTAAGAAGACAAGGTACATTGTTAGTGGATTTAATATCCTGGGAGCGGTTTCTAGCATATTCAAAAGAAGTGGGAACAAGGAGCAAATTTGGTCGTGCTGTGGCACAGAAAACACAGTCGCGATGGTTAGCCAACTCAGCCTGGGCTCGCACACTCTCCAGCCATGTATTACCCTGTGAATAACCAGTTTCCGCTTGCAAGGAACTGGCCGGGGAGAGTCATTCCGTGTCATAAGCGACAACTCTGCCCGACTGCGGTGGAACCATGTGGACCTGTCGGGAGGGGTAGTTGGGGTAAAAGTGTCGGGGGAGTAAATCAGGTTTATACGTAAAAGTCCTAGTGGATCTGTGCCATCAACATCGAATCCCAATGAAAGATAGAAATAATTAGTGCCTTGTCCCCTTATGCATTTATTCCCGATCCCAGGCATTACCATGTTAAAAGGATTTGAATGGAGGTTCTTAATTGTTAACAGCACTGGGTGAAAAGGTTCAGTGTCCGTTGCCTGTAGTGTCCCCCTAATCAGTGAAACTTTATTTTGGAGATCACCATACCACCCAGTCCTACCCTGTACACCAACCCCCTTAACATACCCAGAACCCCGTGCCCTTGAACACATCAGACCAATGTTTAGAGGGCCCGTTGTTTGCAGGCCACCCTGTGGGCATAGCACACATGTAGATACTCTTGCCATTGTATCCTCTCGGTCTGGATCCACAGTCAAGAACATCACAGAGGTCAAATTGAAATTTAAGGGAGGTCCCCTTAGTGTACTGAAGCTGCAGGCGAGCCCCACAGAAATTTGGTCTAAGATTGGAAACTTTGAGATCAAAAGCTCGGCGGTGTCATTGGAGGGCCCAGCTGAAGGCATGTCAAGGTGCAGGGGAGACGGTGTCAGGAACATTCTCGGCAGAACTTCCCGCGCTCCGGTGAACCTCATTGCACCTTTCAGAACTGGTCCTGGTGCCTGAAATGAGAGGTGTGTGTGTGGTCTTGCCACGTCCGTTGGTTTCAATCTTTCCATTCCACCTCCGTGGGACACTGTGATAAACCGCGTCTTGATGAGCACGGCATGGCGTAGCCAAGGTAGACATCACCTCATCATGTGTTCCCTGGTTAGCAAGGGTCACACCTGCCCGAGTGGTTTTGCGGCTCTTGGGTATCTGTCCACAGCAGCAGGGTCACTGTAATGAGAGCCACCACACCCAAGAAACACAACACCCTAACATTTATCCACAGGCTCACCTCAGGGGATTGGGTCTTGCACCCTGTCACCCCCTGTTGGTTCCATCTCGGGCTCGGAATAGTCATTCCCCCCCTTCAGGAGATCCCTCAAATGTTCCTGAACAGGGACCGCTACTCGCTTGTTCCTGGGATCTGCAAGTACGTACTGAGATTTGTGCCACCAATTACTCACCGATCCGCCCATCAAGGCAACCTTAATGCTGTAGGCGGTCTCTTGGACCACCTGGAATGGTCCTAAAAATCATGCCTCATCCCACAGTCGACGGTGCTGCTTCTTCTGCACCCAGCTCCCTATCGTCACAGGAGGGGGTGTCACGACGTCCTCTCCAGCTGGGAGGAGAACTTACTGTTCTTTTCAGGGTTCATGGAAGTGTAGTTCTTTCCCATATACTCACCTGCTGAGGACCAACTTGGGGCCCTGTCGAGCGAAGTTCTGGTGGACCCTGGTTGCATGGTTGGTGTGGCCATCGGTTGGGGTCTACAGGACTGTCTCAGAAAATTAGAATATTGTGATAAAGTTCTTTATTTTCTGTAATGCAATTAAAAAAACATGAAG
>JASSRZ010000002.1:917877-961649 GCA_032164315.1 Malacoctenus gilli
ACACACACACACACACACACACACACACACACACACACACACACACACACACACACACACACACACACACACCATGATGGATGAGAAGCAGGAACATGTCGTTTGCTGTTGTTACCCTGTAAATCCCCCGTTTTAACTACTGAGCTGTTTGCTTGGTTTCCAGGCAGTGTGTTTGACATAGCTCGAGATGGACCATGACTCAAAGGAGGAGTGAGGGAAAAAAACATGAGCCACCTGTGGCCCACTGCTGCCTGGACTGTCAGCCAAGAGCGCCGTGTTCTAATGTCTCCACCTGAATGAAGACCAACATCCCTCCACAATTAAGGAGCCAAGGGACATGTTGGGTGGCAGTGTGGTTCGCGGTTACACGACAGAGGTTCTGGCTTTAAAGCCCTCTGTTGTTTTCCTTCCAGAGCCCAAACAACAGAGCTAAATTGTGAGTGTGTGTGATGGATTGGTGACCTGCTCAGTGGCCCCTCTGTCACTCATCCTCTGCGTTTATGTGGACCACA
Source organism: Malacoctenus gilli (assembly GCA_032164315.1). Taxonomy (NCBI): domain Eukaryota; kingdom Metazoa; phylum Chordata; class Actinopteri; order Blenniiformes; family Labrisomidae; genus Malacoctenus; species Malacoctenus gilli. The sequence continues at coordinate 918,390 of JASSRZ010000002.1, forward strand.
AGTAATCTGATTGACGGAGCTGGCTGATTGATCAGATCAAAATCACATCATGTAAAAAAAAACAACCTCATTGTGATTAGATTGTTGGAGCCACAGGAAGCGGTGCAGGCCTGTTTCTGGTCCAAGTAAATGGTAAATCAGATCCTGTCCTGCTGTCTGGCCTTTGTCTGTTTCATGACAAAACATGTGACCATGCTTTATTGATGTTGCAAAAGAACAGCAAAAAGTATCTCAAGCTCAACTAGATACCTCAATGATTACTGCTGGGCAGCTTCCAGGTAGAGTTTTGTTTTTGATGCATTGATGAAATTGATTCATTGGCTCAGTGTGATGGCAGTTTCATTGCGAGTGAACCAGCACTGATCAGTCTGATCCTTTTGTTCAGTGTTCATGTAAACGTAAAACATTTGATCCACCAATCAGAAAGTATTCAAATCAGATTCAGGTCAGGCTGGGAACAGCTCCAGCAACAGTAGATTGGAAATGGTATGGAAAATGAGTGGATGTTACAGCTGGTTTCCAGTCTTTTCCCCAGTAAATAATTAAACAAACTTTCTACCTTTAATTGTCACTCTGCATATTTTATTTTCTGGCTTCTTGTTAAAAAAAAAAGAATGTGGTGGAATGGAACCCCCCAGTTCCCAAATCAGTCATTTGACACAGTGTTGACATAACCACTGTTAGATGAGCGTCCACCTAAATGAATCATTGTGAATAAAGCTGAGCTGAGTTCATTTTCCTTCACAGTGAGATGCGTATGCGGCATGTGATTGTTGACAGGTGGGCGGGAGAGGATGGATGTTGAAGGACAACTTCAGGCCATATGTTGTTGTTCTCTCTCCCTTTTTTTTCTGTCACTCCAACACACATGTACACACAAACATTCAGAAACAACCACAGAACATGCACCCCTCACTCGCTGGTTACAGGATGTCAACATATGAGGCAGAACTACTGGACAGGGTCTCATTTGATCTATTGCAAAAGGAGCTCAACACCATGTGCTCTTGCTTCCTGTTCCCAAGTGCTCTTATATACAATCAGTCTGTGTTCCTTTGCTTGGCTTGGGTTAACCATAGCTGGCCCCTATGACTCACGGAGTAACTTTAGGCTTTGGGACTGCTGAATTCACAGCATTTAAGGGGAGTCCATCTACCGTTTAACTCTATTGAACATTCAATATTTGATGACTCATCCTGCACCTACAATATTTCCAAACTTCTGCATCCAATGGAAATGTTTGGCAGGAACTTTAGGTGCCACCCCCCTTTGATCGATTTGCAGTGTCACAGGTGTCATGTAACAGAAGCACTCCCTTTTGGTTGGAGTTGTGTCAAACACATTCAGCACTGCTGGTTGGTGAAGGTGTCAAATGGAAAGAACTTAAAGTGAGAGTCACACATACATTTTATAGCTTTTGTTAATGCACTTTACACATTGTTTCTCCCTGAACCATTTCACAATTTAAAGCTGAAGATGCTGACGAATACTCTTTCCAGCCAAATTAGTATCACAGAGAAACAAGCTGCTCATGTCATGTTCACTGTGCAGCCAGCAGGTATTTCTGTCTCTGTAAATTCCAGTGTTCATTAATTCTCTCAGCTCCAGAACAATAACTTCCCTTTGATGCCTGTTAACACCCTGCAGTTTGAGCCACTGCGCAGGAAAAACCAGCATGACACAAGTATGGCAGCACACCAGCGGATGATGTTGTGGAGTGTATATTTCATAAACTATCAAACACCTACTGTTACTCAAGACAGTTGTCTTTCAAACACTGTGAAATCCAACTCACCAGGTTTGTGTTCCCAGACGGTGAAGGAGTGAGAATATGATGGAGGTCAGGAGTCTGTGTCTGGGCAACTGACAAGTTGATCCAATTCAGAGAGCTACAAAGCGATTGGCAATGCATCTCTGATGATGCATGAAAGAATTTATTTGAAATAAATGACTTCCTGGTCCTTCACAATGTGACTGAAACCTTCAAAACAAGGAGCTTCCAACCAAGTGATAATTTAAAAAGATCAACGTAATCCCATGATTATCGATGAAAACAAATGAAACAGCTATGCCACTGTCAGAAGTAATGTGATTTTCAGTTTTGGATCGGATTAGCCCTTGGTCTTCGCTGGGCTCTCACCATGACCTTTGACCCTCACTCATCACTGACCACATCTCCTCCCTGCACTTCTTTAAGAAACCTGTAACTTTGACCTGCGAACTGCCGTGCATTTGGGTTCTCCAACCTGACAGTACTAATTTACCTTGAACCCAAATAACAGTGTCAGTCACCCCCCCCCCCCCCGATATATTCCCGGCATACGCCAGCTGCAGGTACAGCACCAGGCTCAGGTGACTGAAAGTGAGCAACTCATCTTTGCTTTCAGGCCTTGAGCTCTATCCGGCTGGCAGGCAGTTCACACCCTCCTGTCCCTGCTGCAGGGTGCCATCCCAGCCTCTGACTACGGGATTTATCATAGTCTCTCCAATGTTCTAGCTTTGTATACTCAACCACAGCACACCTGAGGAACCATGCAGGTGGAGAGGACCTTCCTTTTCCCTCAAGTCGGGAGAGAGATGCCTGTGCCAAACATTCTGAGGTTGAAATGCTCTGCAGGAGCAAGCAATCTCCTGAAAACACTGTTGGTTCAACTGGATTGTTTTAACTTTTTTCTTTTTTCCTGAAATATTCCATGAGTTGGTCTATTTTTTAAAGAAGACATATCTCGCAACTATAACAGTGAGAGGGGGAGATTGTATAAGCAAAGGCAGGAGGACCCTCACATCTACGTTATACAGAAAATGTAAAACATTTCAAAGTGATAACAGCAAGTCAGAGGGAGATTGCAGCTGGCAGGAAACCTCCCAGCATGCAGGTTCATCTACGCAAGGACTGGATGTGGTGTGGAGGCCAACATCTGTTACTGACTCTGTATGTGTGTGTGTGTGTGTGTGTGTGTGTGTGTGTGTGTGTGTCTGTGTGTGTCTGTGTGTGTGCGTGTGTGTGTGTGTGTGCGTGCGTGTGTGTGTGTGTGACATACACGTAACAAATACCTTCTTGCGTGTGCGTGCCACGCTTCCAAACAGTCATGTGAGCAGCACATATGTATCTACACATGGCACTCATTGATAGTGAGGCCAGCACGGCGATCAAAGCAGTCACCCAAGAGCCAACTGTTACACAATACACCATTGAGGTATACACAAAGCGGCACTCTTGATGCCTCAGTGTCTGACCATCTATCAGACATCACATCAAGAACTTCATTTAAGTGTGCCCCCACACTGTAAGACCAAACAGTAAAGCTGATGGAAAAAGATTGCTTTGTAGTAACTCCTAATTTAAAAACCAACCATTTCAGCACAATCGGTCGGAGTCATAGAAACAGCAACTCTTCAACAACGTGATGAAGTCACATACGTGCTTTCGTATTTTGACGTGCCTGCCCGGCAAACTGGAAGTTTGTCCTCCATTACTGTCCTACATTACTACATTACTTACTCTTGCTTGCGGACCATGCAAACCACCACACCTGACGAAATCGACCTGCCCTTCTTTTCTGCCGCGGTGCTGACAGTACTGACTGCCATTATTTTCCCTGGCCATCCTGCTCTGGTGAGTAATTTCTGAGTTTGTGTATCGTGATTTTTTGTTCATTTACTTTGTTCAATAAATGCATTGTTTCGAAGCTCAAACTTAGTTTAAGCACTTGGGAAAAACCTTGTTTCTTGACATTTTTTTATATGTATGTCTAGTGACTGGCTGCCAGCAACAGGTACACAGCAGATGTATCCGATGTGCAGGGCTGTAGTCAAGTCCACCTTTATCGAGTCCAAGACCAGTCCAAGTCTAGGTTTGTCGAGTCCAAGTCAAGTCCTAGTCCACAAAGGTTCAAGTCCAAGTCATGTCCGAGTCCACCTGATACGAGTCCAAGTCCGAGTACGGATGAGCTCAAGAGTAAACCCTAAGACAGAAACAATATCTGAGACAATTTTATGAGACAGTCTGTCTAATTACCCAGAAGAATGTACAGTGTAAAAACAGTGCAGGATCAAATTTCATTATTGTACTCAACACCCTCCTTAGACAGCATGAAATCCTCACTCTGAATAGGATATTAAAAGTATAACATTAATCTAGTGTGTGCAGATAAATAACAAAATCATTTTCAAAAACCTTATTGCTTAATTAAGCGTTTCTCCAAGACATCTTTATTTAAAAACATGATTCAAGCATCTGCTAATGGACATGCTAAATGCTAAAGGACATTATCTAAATCCATGCAAAACGACATGTTCATAGATTTTAACAAAATTTCCTAAATGTGTCAGTTTATTTAAAAAAAAACCCTAATCAAGAGCCATGCAGTATTCACTGATAACTGAACAATCTTGAAAAGGTAACAATCTTGCAGTGTTTGCAAGAAAGTGAAAAAATACATTCAGCCCTCCACTAATTTTGGTGAAAATCTCTGTAATTTCTGTAATCCTGTCACACAAACCAACAAACAGGTATGTTGGAAGGGTGATGTTTCATCTTCGGGGAATAAAAAAAAGGCTGGACTCAGTCGAGATGATTAAAATATTTTGCGAGTCCAAAGGCCGAGTCTGAGACAAGTCCGGGTCAAATATTAGCGACTCCCAGATGAGTCCGAGACGATGAAAAAGCATCTCGAGTCCGGACTTGAGTTCGAGTCTGGACTCAATTTCTACAGCCCTGCTGGTGTGTGCCTCCTTGTATCAAACTTCTTCCAAAACGTCCAACAAAGTTGTTTTTTTCCTGAATTAATCTTCAAAATGATTCTTTTAACCTCCTCAATATTAGCCCTTGCACAGGTGACTGCACTGGGTGCATCGAGTAAAAACGCCCGCTGTACTCAAAATGACGGGGAGAAACTCACTTAAAAGTCTCGACCAAGTACTTTTCTGGCAGAAAAAAAAAAAAGAATTGATGATGTTGGCTCACTATGACCATGATTGCGAAATAGTAAAACTTCCCTCCTAAATCATTGGAGTATCAATTCAAATATAAATACGCCTCAGTAAAAGTGGCAGTGTAACAGTGGGCGAAACCAGTATTTCAATTTGTTTCTCCACCTAAATGCTGAATGTTATCTTTCATTAATTGTGCATGCTTTAAACTTATTCAACCATTAAACAGACGCATGTGACAACATTTATATTTAGCCTGTTTCAGCAACTTAAATGAAATGGCTGGCATTAAACTTCTACCTTCATTTATTGCTATAACGTTCCATTTATAATGTGTGGTTTTTTTTAGATAAGGTAATAATAACAAATAAAGATGGTTATTTTTTTTTGTGGAAAAAAGCTCAATCACGGTCACGACCAAGGTCCAGGGTCCATGCTCTGTGCACAGTAACCTGACTTCCAAAGAGTCGAAATGTGAAAACAACTGAAAATCAGTTGACAATATTGCCAAAGCCATTTCAAATTCACAAAGTCTCTTGCTGTCTCTGCAGGCTGAAACTGAAACAGCAGGGCCTTCAATCTGGAATGTCCACTGAACATGGTGTCACGTAAATCTTTGCCCAGTTTACATTCGATAAGTTAAAGTTGAAAATCTTTGGGAGGGTATTGTGCCAGTGGAGTTGGTCTCGTGCATCTGTGAGATGATTTGTCTGAAGTACTTCACACTTGAATATCTAAACACAAAGATTTGCACATTTCCATATCAGCGCTCTGACAGGCTTGACAAACCACAACCAATTCCAAAAACCTTTGCTGCCTTATTCAGCATTGGTGGGAGTGGGCATGAAAATTCCACTTTTCTTAAGTTATTGCCTATTATGGTTGGAAGTAAAGTTCTAGAAGGAGATGAAACATGGACCTTATTGATGGACCTGAAAGCCATTGAGCAGCTGGTGTTGCCTCCATCTTTTACAGAGGAATACATCCATGCAGGCTAAAACAAGTGATCACACACAGGGTCTTCAAGCAGTGTTTCCAGACTTTAAGTCCTGCCCCAAACATTATCACTTTGAGCACTACCCAGAACTGACAAAGTGTTTTGAGCCACTTGTTAACCTGGGGACCATGAGGTTTGAGGTAAACACACAAGCCGCAAGTGTCAATTGTGAATGTGTTAACTGTTCAAAAGTGATTTTTGTACCGTAGGGTTTTTCCGAAAACAGCTTATGTTTTGGAAATAATGTAAAACGAGTAGCTTCTTAGTAGGGCGTCCATTTTTACTATACTGTTTGCACGCCTGCCGCCATTTCTGTGGTATCACTAATGTATGGGTGATGATCATTGAACAGAACTGTTCTTGATAAAATTGAATTTGAAATGGATACTTCAGGTTTTTTGACATGAGGTTGTATGACATCCTTACCATTAACTCAAAGGAATAAGTCACAGCTGTAGCTGCGAGAGACAGCACGAGCAATAAATGGTGGTGCGGCAGCTGAAGGTCCAACCAACGCCAGTACTCAATTCACAGGATACTCAAGAAAAGGTCACTGTTGATGGATCACAGAAACGGTGAGGATGTAATACAACTCCCTCAACTATCCCATAAATGATTTTAGCAATTTTAATCTCTTCAAATTTGTTCGACAGTTTTCTTGATTTACTTTTTTCTCCCCCCCAGAAAAATTGTGTATTTGTGGGATCACATGTTTGTCCACTCCATTGATGTGATGGTTCTTTCCTTCAGCTATTTCCTTAGGCCTTTGAATTGTTCTATAAGTACTACCAGTACTGTATTTTTGATGTTACTGTTGAAGTTTTTGTTCTGAACAGGCTTTCCAAATGTTTCAGATTTATTGCCAAGGAGAATCGTTACAAGGAAATAATGTACCATACACAACGTGCTTTGCTTTTTGTGTGATTACCTTTTAATTAGTTGAAACAGCTGCAAGCAGCCTGTGAGCAGGGTTTTATTGTTCATATTCTCTGCAGTTTCAATAAATTAAAAAAAGAATTAAACAACAATCCAGTGGCAGGTTTTACCCTTCAGCTACACATCTGCTGTTTCTGTTCAGAGTCGAAACCAGATTTCTTTTGACCACAGACTCTTATTCTGTTTAAAAAATATCTATAAAAAGATGCTAGTAAAGCCACAATTGCCAGTTCTCTGCTCTCTGTGAGCCTTCATTCAAACCGCTACTGTACAAACAGAGTGGACAGAACGGGCTCATCGGTGCTTGTGGAACACGTTGGAACTGAATGCAATGCCTGCGTTGTGGCTTTTATCACTGTCCTGTGTCTGCTTGGCCATTTTTTGTCGTTGCTTTGTACTCACCTGTCGCTTCAATCCTGCTGATGTACGGGTGAACAATTATAATATCACAAACAAACATCAATCATGTCTGCCAAGGACAGCAACTGCGATGTCCAGGTTACAATGGCCTCAGTTTAAACATTGAAGAATCTATTCTTGTTGGATTTTTGTGTGGAGGGGGTGAATGTGTCAGGATAGAGGTGGATGCAGTAGCCAATTTGGAGATTTAAAGAGGCAAATGACCACATATCAGCTGACACAAGTAACTCACAGAGAATGAACAGGGAGCATTATGGTGCACCCTGTCACAGATGTAGAGGTGAGGCATGCAGGAGAAAGCAGGAGTGAGATGGAACATAGACACTTTATTGGGACAGAAAGATCCAAATGAAAGCAGTCCACTACTGTATAAACGTCCAGAAACACAAGTCGTTATTTCCAATAGCAACGACAGACAAAGTCCAAAAAGCCAAGACATCAAATTAAAAAAAACAGGATGACAAATGTTGGACTGACAAAAGTAAACTGCACACTCCTTAATCACTCACCCCAGGCAGGAATAGGTGGACTCAATCATTCACTAATGACACAGGAAGGGCAAGGTACCTGACGTAAGAGGTGAAAACAGGCAATGATGAGACAAGACAAGACTTGGCCGAAGCTGAAAACCAAACTAAGAGGATGATCGTAAGCTCAAGACCATAGTGACACAATTCACCCAAAGTCCTGAACTTGAATACTAGAAACAACAAAACAGAGCAAAACCCAGCTGGTGTCATGACATGTCATCTCGTTCTCAGCTCAAGCTCGTCTTCACTCACAGTGCAAGTAAATATAGTGATAATTAGCTTATGTTTCCTTTATCTGTCTAACTTTTGTGAATGCTACCTCACTAAGTTAAGCAGACATTAAACAACAGGGTCTGAATATGCAAACTCTGCACAGAGTGAGAGCGTTCTTTTACGTTGCTGTTGCTATCGAGCATGTGACCGAATAAACAAATTTGTCGCACTTCCTAAAGCTTTTCCTACTTTCTTGAATTGTATGTTGCTCTGGACAAAAGCATCGGCTTAATAAATCTGCAGAACTGTAGGTAAAAAGCAGCTCTCTTCCACCACCTGGAATCATTCGCATGCAGGGATTGCTGCATCTTTCTCAGAGCTTTCAAATGCTTCTCAACTCGATTTCACGACATCGGCAGACAGATGCATTGCTCCCACTGGTATGAGCCACAGCCGCAGTGACACTGTCTCAGAAAGCCCCCAATCTCCAGGGTTACCTTCTGCTGACAGCACGCAAGGCTGCAATTTTCAGCTCTAACTGGAATGATACCAACCCACGGGGAAAGATTCCAATTTGAACCTCGAATTAGTGGTGTGATGCTGTTTCCAAACTGCTCCATCCCCGAAATACTCTGACAGAATGGCTGAAGACAAATTAGTTGTTCCACTCTCCTTCTGCTTTGTTTTCATTCAGCTGAGGTCAGCGCGAGGTGTGCACGGCTCGGCCGAGCGGGGATACTTCCGGAAACACACAGCTTGTCATTAGCTGCAGAGTTTCTTTCTGAGCTCTTTTTTCACTTCAATAGGAAGCTATGGTTTGATGTTTTAACTTGCTTTTGTTTATGTGGTGGAATTTTTAATTTTTTTTTTTTTTTTAAAAGGAATCGTGAGACTTGGAAATTTCCATGCGTCTTCTGTTGCGCTTTCTTGTGGTAGGATCATTCAAGGTGAGGCTCCATTCACACTGAAGGCAAAGGTGACCTACAACTTGATGTTCTCACAACTTTCAGAACTGCATGAATCTGACGTTTTTCAAAACTGACCTGCTTTCTTATGTGCTGTTACATTAAATATGTATCTGATGATTTTAAATATGACAACACTCTGAATGACTATGTCACATTTCAATTGACCTTTACTCCGCATCCCTCCATCACTGACTGAGTCTGTCACCAAAGATTTATGGTCAAGTCCTGCACCAACTCGGCCTTGCACAATCCCAGGCACCAGTCAAACTCGGTCTCTAACCAACTCGGCCCCACTTATTTAGATACAGTGCTTTTATATGACAGTGAATTTTTTCTTTCACATGTCCAAAACAACTTGAACTTTAAATATTAGTCGTTGAGGGTCACTTTGGTGACTATTAACATCACTCAGTGATTTGACATTGCAGCGCAGCATTGTGCCTGGAAACACTGAATCTTAGCTTTCAGAAGCTCCTTGAATTTTTCGTATTGAGCTAGAAAACTCAATGTGAAGCGCCCTTAAATTCTTGAATGGATGTTGCTCGAGCACGCCCATACACTTAGCATAGAGAAGTTGTCCAATCACTGAGCCCCCCACCTTGTGACGTCAGTGAAAAACTGATGTGAAAAAACTCCCTGAAACAGACTGCTTCTACCACCATTGAAGCTGAATGGAGAGGCACGCTCAATATCTCAAACATGAGTTTATGTGAAAAGAGGGGGCACTATTACACTGTGAATAGCTGAAAAAAGTCGAAATGGCAGAATAGGGCCTCTTTAACGAAATGTGTTTGAATGGTCAATAAAATATTGACCATACAAACACTGTCATCCTACAAATAATAACACTCTATTTTCCCACCATGCAATACTTCGAGTTCACACCAACATCCAATGCCTCTTTTTTCTGTTTTTCTGCGTTGAGACCACCGACCCGGATGTCGGTGCTGGTCAGCCTGTGCTGTCAGCACCGACAGACGGGCCGGCGGCCTCAACCGCACGACAGAACACAGTTCAAACGTGAGAATAGTTTACTGGGCAAATGGCAGGTAAACAGTCCAGAGTCCAAAACAAGCAAAAGTGTCACGCAGGTACTCCAGGGACGGAGTTGGGGACAGGCGGGGGTCAAGCATAAGACAGGAGGATCCAGGGAGATGAGACGAATCCGGACGAGAGTCCAAGGGATCATTTACAGGCAGGCAATGTCAAAGGGAAGGCAGGCTCAGAAGTCCAAACAAACAGGTCGGTACACGAAACCATGGCAGGAACAAAGGCTGGTTGCGACTGGCATGGAAACCCAGATGACCTGGCAATGGGACAGGAGCAGAGGCCCACACATGTTGGGGGTACCAGGTGGGTCTGGTCGCAGGGCGGGCACAGGTGCGACACGTTTGGGGGGAGCAGCAAGCAAACAGCAGGAGACGAAGTCAAGGAGCCTGCAACCAGAGACAAGGTGAGCCACCAATACAGGAAACAGACAGGACAGACATCAGGTATGGGACACTTTAGCCTGATAAATACGGTTTTGCCTCAAACAATTCAAGCAGAATGGGCCTAACCAACTTATCATTAAAATGTTGTCACAGTGTAAAAGTAATATTATTTTAAAAGAGTAAAAGCTATTTTTGAAATAGTGTTTGTAATATACAATGAACGCTGCAGCTCCATAGCTCAACTCAACAGAGGCAGAGCCTCTTGGCTAGAAAATGTAAGCTTACAACTAAACTGACAAAATTACCATCATTCAACAAGGCTTTTTAAATCGACAAAAAACATCTAGAAAGACTCAGCTATGCAAACATGGTCTAATAAGCTGCAAACTTCAGACAAAAAAAGTTGCAGTTCATATGTTAAAAAAACAACAAAAAACCCCAAAGCAAGTAGAAATGGTTAAACATGATGGATTATTGTGTGAATGCATTGTAAATTATTTAATCGAGGCAGGATGTCGATGGGTTTTATGGTTCTGTCTTCTGATCGCTGGCTGTATGTTTTGGACACATTTGGGTGAAGAGAGGGGCTGAGCTTTCAACCGACCACCACCTGGTGGTGAGGTGGATCCACTGGCAGAGGAGACAGAGGGAGCCTGACCAACTGGGCAGACCCAAACGTACTGTGAGGGTCTGCTGGGAATGCCTGGTAGAACCATCTGTCAGGGAGGTTCTCAGCTTCCACCCCCCAGGCTAAACTCCTACAAGCTTCCGAGGGAGACTGGAGACATTGAGTCAGAGTAGACCATGTTCTCCACCTCACCGGGACAACGCAGCAGCCCTGGTGGAATCAATACTTTGATGGTCTCCTCAATCCCGGCTGATCCAGCTACATGGGGAACACACTCCTCAGCTTCCAAGGATCACTCCTGGTTGCCTCCGGAGGAAGGTGTTCCAGGCATGTCACAGTGGGAGGAGGCCCGGGGGAAGACCCAGGACACACTGGAGGGACGACATCCACCGATTAGCCTGGGAGCGCCTTGGGGTCCCCCAACCGAGCAGGAGGAAGTGTCCAGGGAGATGACAGTCTGGACACCTCTGCTGAGACTGCTGCCCCAGTTCCTGCCTCCAAGATTATATGACATAATGAATAAAAAAAAGTAAAATAAACGACATATCACCTGACTTTACTTTTTGTCTTGTGCAATTACAAAGTAAAGCCTGTGACTTCATTCCACTTGAGGCATTTTCAGAAAATAACCTATGAATCAAAATATAATTTGTCAAAAGGGATTTTTTGCTTGTTCAATATTCTGTTCAAACAAAATAGTACAAAGACAAGTGCAAGAAGTTTGTAGTTTGCTTGATATCACCATGGGTGTTGGGTTTTTCCTGTGTAGCCTGGTTTCTCTCCAAAGTCCAATAACCTGTATGTAAGATCAACTGTTTTTACAATTTCCGCAGTTTGAAGTTAAGCAGGACAGGCTTATCTTAAAGAGATACTTATTTTATTCAGCAAATTCTGTATTTTGTATAAAAGTGAATTGCTGGATAATAACTTGTTTTCCATATGTTGATGTCACTCACAACTATGCATTAAATTCATGTTAGTTTGAGTCAAATAGTTAAAAAAAAAAAATCATTTCTCACACAAAAGGGTTAAAAAAATTCACGCCAGGAGGGGTAAAGGCACTCGAGTCAGCCGGCCCTCAAATGAGGTGTCCCATATTTTTTTTTCAGGGAGTTGGCAACACTAGGTATAAGGCAGCTTGGAATTGAGGAGAGACTCCAGACAACCCGGCAAAAACATCTTACCGATAAAATTTACAAAGTGTTCAAGTACGCTGTAAGTCAAAAATTCAGATTTTGAATAAATCCAACAGGTTTTTTTTTTTTCATACAATAGAAATAACTCATGTTCTCTTTCAACTGACCTCCCAGAGTGTGTGAGAGCTCCCTCTAACCAGCCAGTCTCTGGAAGTACAGTCTGCTTTCTTTAACAGAACCACTCCAGCCTGTTGGTTTAGATCAAAGCCAGAGGGAAGTGAAACAAAAACAGATTTAACATGAAGGAAAGGAACGACTGGAAGAAACAAAGATCTCAAACAGGACAAGATGAAAATAACACATTCATCATCATCATCCTCATCATCGTCGTCTCAATTCCAGCTGTGGATGTACTGGAAATAATCAACAGTACAAAGCGAGGCAGAAACCAAGTCTGTGGTGCAGGCCAGAGGAAGCTTGTTAAATTTCAGCCGAGGCCCATTGTGTTTACAGGCCGTCCCAAACACTGGCATCCCCCACATACACCTGGTGGGATCACTTTAATAAACCTGCAGTGGTCTGACAGGCGGGGGGAGGAAAAGGGGTGAGTTTATTGCCTCAACATTTTGTTTATTTCTTTCAGTAACAAATTCAAGTATACGTGTTGTTTTTTATTTGCAGCTCGTGAAGAACTTTCATCCATGTCCGTACCCTTTTGTTTGTTTGTAAATCTTGAAGCCCTTTTATTTATTTCTTTTTTTACAGCACACAGGTGCACTACACTGTAAATGCGAACATACAAATTCATCAAATCTGATGAGTGAACCAAACTCAGTTTTTATTAAGTTGTCATGAATACTAATTTTAAATAAGTAAATAGTAATTTTGGGTTGGAAAATATTCTTAACTTGATTTATCCCAATTAAGTCGAATCACAAAAAACAATTTATTGTACCCAGCAAGCTTTGAGCAGTGATGTGGTCAGGTCTGCCTCTACCTCTTGCCCAAAACTTTCCCGCACATGCCCACGACAATCAACTGGTCAACCAGGAGCTCCTTTCAACACTTTAATCTGGCATATTGATTTGGTAAGTAAACAATTTACTCTAAACTGTTGCATCGTCTTGTTTTGGGAGGAGTAAACAACATCGAGTTCAAACATCACTGCAAGCACAGTGCCATTGTTTAAGGCAAAACGTGGCAGGCAAGTTTGAAGATTAAAAAAATCTCAATAGATGGTTGAGTAGGTTTATAATTGAATTATTGATTGCTTATGTTCATACTGAGCTTTAACACTTCCTTCTGTCAAGCAAATGTCTCCTGTTCAATGCCTTGTAGGGCATTTTAAAATAAATTTTAACTCCACTGAGTCAACCCATTAAGGGTTCTCCATTCATTTTGTGTGAATGTGTGGTCGTGTGTGTGTGTGTGTGTGTGTGTGTGTTTTGTGTTTTTAACTATAAAATTAGCATGTACTGAGTAATTCTTTATGGCCAAGAAACCTTTAGCACAAAGAAAGGGATTCCTATATTAACTTGATGAAATAGATGCCGTACTTCATCAGATGGAATTGGAAGGGCCAGAGAGAGAGAGAGGTGGCTCCAGCTGAAGTTGGACCCACAACTGTCTCTCAACATGTAGAGAGAGACAGTTGGAACCATTTCTCTCTCGAGTTATTCGAATCAAATTATTTGAGATCATTTAAGTACTGCAAACTCAAAATATTCAAACTCATATAATCCAATTATTGAAGTTAATTTAAGTACTGCAGACTAAAAATAATTCATTAAATCCAATGCAATTCATCTGAGTTAACATAACTTACTTTTTGTGAGGCAGTAAGCTTGCATATTTTTTTAAGTAAAGTCTACATTTTAAATTTTACAATGTAGGTGGAGTTTTTCAGCACTGAAAAAGAGCAACCAAGATAGAAATCAGTGTTCTCTCACTCCAACTGTGCACACTTGTCAGGTTGAACCAGTGGTTTTAAGGTGTGAGTAAAATTTGGGATGTCAGCCGAGAGAAGCGCACGTGTGTCACAGGAGATCGTTGTTTGTTTAGAAAGCATGAGGGACTTGTGCCTTCAACACCCATGAACTGAGTGCATGTGACACCACGCATCATTCAGTGTACTGTCACTTCCTGATGTATTACACATGCACAGTCCATGTACCTGCATACCATCCCTGACCATATTGCAGATGGTTTGTTTATTAGGAGAGCTCCTGATCCCTCTTTGGCAAAACTATGGTGAGCTTGTGACGATGTCATCTATTGTCACCTGACTGAAAAGTTGATGAAATCCAACTGTAGGATCTCTGTAAAGTTGTATTGCCCAGCAGTTTTGTGCGTCTGATGTACTGTGACACAAGCATGATGCACATTGTTAGCTCGTGACCATTGTTGCTAACTCGTGTGGGCCAACCCACCACTTGCTCTGATGTCAGTTTTCTTCTTCGCCTCTTTTCACTTCATCAAGAGGTCCAGCTCCAGCTTTCCTTGTCACATCTAGAATATAACTCATGACATGACTGGCATGATTTTCATGTCTTGCGTGTACAAATAACATGTATGAAGTTTTTGTGTTTCATGCCTGAGAGGCCCAATTGTACACCACCAGGTGTCACTTGGGTGTGTCACTGCCATGACAAAGCATGAGTGTGGGTCCTGCGTATAGTGTATGTGTTTTTACTCCCTCCAAAGACCTGGATTACATGTGCAGCACCAAAACCAAAAGTCCACACAGGCAGCCTGCATCCATCTACTGTATCGAGTGCACACAGGTGTCATGTGACTCACTTACAGGTTGTGAGTGAGGCTTCAATCAACAGTCCACCTAGTGATATTTCAAGAAGTCAGAGCACTCATTGTTACTTGAGCTTCCAAACTAAAACTCAGAAGTTGATCAAGATTAAATCCTATGTTTTGATTGTGTATGTTTGGCAAATGGTAATGACTTTTAGTCATTTCGTATATGAACCTGTTTGAGCAGTCTCATTTATAAGACACTAAAGTCTCAGATTGGAACTAGTCACAATAAAAGTCGATGGTGAACACGTGTGCGATCACAACTACAAGTGCTCTGACTGAACTAAAATAAAGGGTTCCTTTGGAGGCATAAAGGTCACATATGCAAACCTGTCATTACTGTCTGAGCGTCTGTCTGTCTTTCCATGGTGGCTTAAATGACAGAGATAGGATTAACATTTCATGCAAACCCCCAGTTTGCAAACCCCAGTTTGCATAAAATTCGTCCTTTCATTGGCATACATACAGTGGCCACTATTCTAAGGTGCTCACACACTTTTGGGAGCAACTTGAAGGTTCAGCATCTTGCTCGGGCACACTTTGACAAGGTGAGATGGAGATTGGACCACCAGTCTACAGACCTTAGGAGAACCGGCTCATTGAACATTCACTATTTCACCTATAACAGTAAGTGTCACCAGGTAATGGCAGAATAAACTCACTGGTAGCTTTGTTACCTCACACCTCAGTGTACTCAGGTGCCTGCAAAGTGGCCACAAGTGATATGACTCAATGTATATTCTAGGTCTACTCCAGCCTCATTATGTCCTTCACTCCTGTTCCTACTCGTTCACTCTCTTCTAGTTTAGGTCTTTCTTTTGACCTTCTTACACAGCCCTCATTGTGCACCTCCCCTCCGAATGGTAACCCCCAGCAAGACATTTCGTAACCAATGAGGGTAGATATTGGTAACAACTATTATTAGTACAGAAATAAAAATTAAAAAGCATTTATTGTACAACAAAATGAAATACTTGAGAATAAATGCAGACAAAGGAAAAAAGAAAAATAGTGAAATTAAAGGATGTGAAACACACATTCATGTTGTGCTCTGTCACAAAGTCACACATACACGTTCAATTCAGCATGGCAGCAGTGTATTGTGTGTCTTTCTGGCTCTATCCTGTAGCAAATGGTGGCGTCCTGGAAGAAATGAGGAAACTCTTTTCATTTTCATCATGCAAGAGGCAACATGTGTGCCAGGTTTCAAACTGTGAGACTTGAATCAGGTTACACATCGTCTGCATTCATCGCAGCCAGGAGGGTCTCACGGTTGTGTTATGGGATAGAAATGTTGGAGGTCCTTCAGGGAAGGAAAACTACGTAGCTGCTGCCATCCAAACTTTCACAATTCAACGTTGGAACAGTGAGGTATGTATATTTTATGATCCCAGCTGCCATTTATCAAGAAACACAAAAGCCCTGCCACGTGTGTGAGCTGTGAGTTACCTCCCAACAAACAGCGTTACCACTCCAGCAGAACTCTGGGAGCAGATCAGATCTGCTCTTTGTGTTGTTGTTCCAAGCACAGCACGGACTCACTTGAAAGTTGAGGCAGGCGTGTTGTGAATTCCAGGCCTCCTGCTGCCTTCTCCATCATTATGTCCCTCACACCACACACTTGCATGCGTTTCATGTATTCTTTGTGGGCACTCGTCACCTGCTCTCATACTAAGTGTGCCTCCACAACCTAACAGATCACTGCAGGTACAAAGCACAACAGAGGATCACACTGGGGGAAAGGAGGCAGGAGCTTACTTGTACATGTGTGTACAGACTGGTGGAATATCTCACCATCTCTGAACCACGTTACAAGCATACCAGTTGAACCCTTCAACAGATAGTCACCAAACTTAGCTTCATGACATATGTTTGAATTTTGTGTCTGATGTTACTTGAGTTCTTGCCCACAGTTTCTACCCCACATGACGATATATAATCAGGCTACCTCACATGTAGTACCATTCAAACTTGGCAAGCGCCAAACTGCTACATCAGACCAGACACTTGTTGCAAGTCTTGGCCTTCTTTCAAACTCCACTGGGTTTTAAGATATAGATACAACAAAGACTGAAGACCTGGCAACTTGTGGCATGTACCCCAGCTGAATACTTCCAGGTGGGCAGGGTGAGTAGGGTTTCCTGGACCAGCATGTGATACTGTATGTTCCTGTTGGAGCATTTCAGCCTTTTGAGCTGAGCGTTAGATCACGCTGTTCCTCCATGCATTCACTCACATCAGTGAACATTTGATTGTGGTCACGCTACACATATTAGCTGATGGGAGCTTACAGAAATGCTGTTCCTCTGAGTTAAATGCAGTTTTTTCTTGGTTGTGTGCTTTGACTGAGACTGGTAAACCATATTGGTTGAAAACATAAACATCACCCGGTTTGTGATGCGAGCATATGATTGATTAGTGCTTTACTGTCACTCCACTCCAAGCTAACATCCCACTGAACATACACTTGTGTCTTGCACTGCAAAACAGACACTGGAGGTCATCTTTTTCTGACAATTCGTCCAAACTGTCTGTTATTCAGGAGCCTGAGTAAAAAGTCAGGATGAATAGCAGAAACGTTCGGTTCTCCCAGAGTCAGCAGGTGGTTGTACTTTTTCACAGTGAGAGCAAAGAAAAATATGCCTACTGCAGCTTTCATTGAACGTGTAAACATTTAAGTCTACAAATAAGGTTTATTCGTTATTTTTTGACATTTTAGAAACTGTCTCAGTTATGAGTCTTTTTCCCGATGTGGGTGTTTACAAAAACAAGAGCTCAAGAACATTATGCAGCTATTCACATGAAACAAAAACCGCTGTGGGAACATTCTAATAAACAGCGTTGGAACCCTTAAAGATTAACAAGCCGCGAACTCCCCTGGAAAAGGTCCACATGTTTATCCTTCACTCAGCATAGTGCGCGCTTTGTGCATTTGTAACTTGAAAAAATACAGTGGCAAAACAACAAAGAAATGCAGACACCACGTCAGTGCTTCCACAAACCAGAAAAGTAGTCCTGCTCTTCTGAGCCTGGTTACAAACTGATTGATTCTATTCTACAGTTCCACAGTTTCTTTTCTTGGACGCTTTTGTCCAAATTGATATACAACACAAGCAAGAATTCTGACAGGAGGAAAAGCTTGAGTAAGTGCGATAAAGCGCTTCAAGTTTGTTGATTCAGTTGCAGGTGCTTCATCAAATGCTAGAAGAAGAAATGCCTTACATTTTTTTGTAAATTTTCCATTACATTTTTTTATAACAATAGCAACAGCAAAGTAAAACTAACCATATCACTTCAGTGAATCAAACGTTTATTATTTGTATTTAGTGCTTAATATTCCAAAGAGTTTCCTTCTCTCCTGTGGACAAGGAGGAGAAGAGATAGATTTAGGGCCAAAGTGGTCCCTGAATAGTTGAGTCTTCAGATATCTTCTAAAAGTAGGGAAAGGACTCTGCAGAGTCCAGCCAGTCGTACTGTAAATGCATTTTATATGTAGGATTGCTTAGAGGAGCTTCTGAGTTGGAGACACGACTTTGCACCATCAACTGACTCCACTCATCCACTGGAGAGGCCTCAGCAGAACTCTGTGTATCTCAGCATGCTTCTGAGACAAGGGTTTATTGCTACAGCGCCACAAGGGGGCAATGTTGAATGAAGTGCCAAGGTTTTTTTATTTTTAATGTTTTAAATGGCAGTTTTAAAATCGGCAGTATCCATGTGAAATTTATGTTCTTATATGGTGTATACAATAGGCTTGACTCTGAACAGAGGTTACCCGGAACAGTATGTCCAAGATATCTGACTTTACCCACAACAGCCAGCATTTGGTTAACCAGGAACAAAGGAGGGGAGGCTTACCTTCCCAAGCTCCAGTCTTCACAAAAATGGCAACAATTTTTTTTTCAACTTCCGTTGAACTTTCATTTCAGACCATATGACTTCCTGTTCTCGTGCTTTGTCACCTGTTTCTCCTCCCAGATGTGCCCCCCGTGATGACCAGATTGTATGTACAACACTCCTAAAAACTAAATATTAATGCACAGTGTTGTTTGGAGGTTCAAAACCATGTGCCTCCTGGTGGACTATTGTGACATTTGACATTTGACAAAGTGAATCAGTGTGAGTATGATCCTCTCAGATATGGAGACTGAGACACTGTCCTAATTGAGTCAGGCTCTGTTTCCTCCATGAAGTGACAACACCATCGGACTCTTTAGTTCTTATGATACATCCATGTGTACTTCACTGAACCTGGACTATCCTGCAGCAATCACGTGACAACTGCATTAAACCTGGATAGGAATTTGGTGTCATCTGGTCGGCATTCATGGCGTTGCTTAGTCTGAAATAAAGGCTTATTAGGAGGGGAATACCATGTTGAAGTACCCATTTTAGTTTTTACAAACTTTGTCAATGGAGGCAATTACTAACTTGTCAAAAACAGAACATGATCAGTGAGGCCAGCTATGCATTTTTCAACCTTTTATCAGCAACGCTCTCTCTGTAAGACTTACATCTTCAGCCAAATAACCCCCGAACCAGCACACATTTTGTCACTAAACAGTGAATGAATATTGTAATTTACAAACAATAAATAAATATCAAGTATCTTTGTTTGAATTTCAAAATCATTTAAACTAAATGGATGAGGGGAAGATAAGGTGGGTGGTGCTATGTAAGAAGTTATAAGTATAAGTTTCTAAAAGCTGAGAGATAATCTAAGATCGGGAGGGAGACCATGTCTTGGTTTTAGGAGTTGTGAAAAGTGTGTTGAAGAAAGAGAGAAGTATTAAAACAGAAAGTAGAGGCCTGAGGAGAAGTATTTGGTGCTCCTGAAGTGTTCCCTGGTGTTCTGGATTGATTGATTGATTGATTGATTGATTGATTGATTGATTGATTGATTGATTGATTGATTGAGTGATTGATTGATTGATTGATGATTGATATATGTGTTTATAATTTCTTTATTTTATTTTATTATTTACGTGTGAGCAGTGTGTACCTTAGTATTATTTAGGGTTTAATATATGTCACATTTTATCATTTCTTTTGACGGTATTTATCCTTTGCCTTTTCATTCTGCAGTATCAACCAAGTCCAGAAGGTGGCCGTGATTCACTGGCGTAGTTTGCCACAAAAGAAAAGAAGAAGAAAGAAGGAACGTAATGACGTAGTATCTTACGTACACTTACGGAGTTGTGCAACTTCAGTTGTGTGGTCTCCGGGACGCACGTTGACATTGGAACGGTAACCTGAAAGGATAACACGTCCGTCCTCTGACTTCTTTCACTGGTCAGTCTTTACCGTCGCTACTGTTGTTTTTACCCTTCGTGGAGGTTGCTGGGGGACACACAAGCGGGGCTGGTTCCGGGTTTGGTGAACATTTGAAGCTAGGGGAGGCGTCTACCTATCAGCTAACGTTAGCAGAGATGCTAAAGAGTCCGGCTAACTAGTATGAAGCACTGCTGCTGCCGAGAGCGCTGAAAACTGACAGCAAGATTTCCTTGTCTTTTCTTTCTACTGTACTTTAATCGCTGTGTTGAACCTGGTTTACTGAGGCTGTGGACGGAGTACGCAGCCAGCCTCGAAAGTTATGGCTACGCTATGGCGTTAGCCATCTGTAGGCTAACAGAAGGCAAGCCAGTCGTGAGGTTATCCAAGGATAACTTTACAGCCGTGGAGTCAGGCGTTTAAGCCTCCATTCGCATCTCATGGCAACGAGTGAAAATTCATTTCCAGACGAATAAGCGGGTTAATTTGCAACCACGTTTTGTCATGTTAGATCTGGTTGTGTTAATAAGTGTTCTTTAAACCAATGAAGCCTCATCCAAGGCACTTAGAGTCCCCTTTGCTCGGTAAGAGCTTCACAAACACCTTCTGTCTCTGATCTGGACGTTCCTTATTAAGAGAGGATGTAAGTAGGGAAACCTTCCTGTTCAGCATTTGCCTTATACCACCTGGGCTATTCATCCATGGTTAGTTTGGTTGTTTTTGTGGAACATTGGAGCGAAAAAATAAACTGTCTTGTGACTGGAACACTGCAGCAGACTAAGCGATACTGATACTGCCGAGACTGGTTACAACAGTGGGAGGTCAAAGAGAAACGTAGGGCACAGAGGGAGAAACAGAACACCAAAAAAAAGACAAGGTTGTTCCAGATGACAAGCTAATCCACACTGCAGACTTGAAGGGGACAGGAAGTACTAATCACAAACTGCTTCAGCAGAGCAGAGATGCTGCACAGAGGAGAGAGTGGACAGAGCTCAACCCTCTTCTGCACATTCTGTCCTCGAGTCCTTCTTTGAATTGGAAAACTCAGTTTAGTCTTTTTGTGTGATATTCACATTGTGTATAGTTATGTTATGACAATAATGCAATTGTGACATTGTGCGCAGTCCAACACAGCACACCAGAGCATTGATGATGCAACCAACATCTTTGTTTACTGGGCTAAATGCTCTAAAGGTTATTCTCCTGTTACCATCCCAGCACAAGTGTCAACAAGAGTTCATAAAATGTCAAAAGAGCAATAAGTATTTAAAGAATTATTAAGTAGTAGTACTACAAAATACAATTATTGGGCTAGGTTAGAGCTGGGCGTTATGGGGAAAAAAGTTCTCTATTTCTTTTTCATATTGTTCAATATCTATATATATCTCGATTTAAATCAAACCATTATTCTTGACAATCTTAAATGTTCTTTGTTACTCTTCAATGAGAATTAAAGGTATCAGAGGTTTACTTTTATTCGAATATTTATTTTCTGTCAATGTTGAACATGACTGTAACGTCACAACGCTGTGTCAGGTACATGCAAAACTCCCCAAAAAATTATAAAAAATCTTAATTTTGAAGCTAAAATCTTTAAAGTGTTCAAGTTTAACAGGAGAGCATAAAACAAAATGGACATTTTTTCTCAATATGTTAAATAAGATGGATATTAAATATAAATAAAATCTCAAAATTCCTCTCTGGATTGTTTTAAATATTTTTTTTTAGAACAAAATGGAAAAACAATCGTTTACATGCTCTCTGCAATTTCAGACAGCTTTCAAAGTGAATATAAACAAAACATTCGATAATTGGGTTTCCATCCAAGTCATATTGGATTTAAAAGCGGATTTTGTGACAATGCGCATGAAGCAAAGCGAATGCATTGTGATAGCTCTCTATAAACTCGCCTCGTACGCCAAGCACCAGGTTATCTGGGACACTTTCGGTGTGAGCAAGTCCACAGTCCGTCGTTGCATGTATGCGACATGGGAAGAAATAAATGTAAATAAATGCATTTTTGTAGTGTAGCGTTACTTCACGTCATGTCACAGAGCCTGACGCCACATTTGGGTTTGATTTTTTTTTTTTTTTTTTTTTTTTTTTTTTTCCATTTGCATAACCTGTTTCCATCACAAAAATTCGCATTTCCTTTATTCGATACACTGACAAATCCACCCCCTCCAAGCGAATAAACTTTAATGCTAATTTACTGCCTTTATTCGCATTTCTGGTGTTTCTATCCAAGTATTTAGGTGGATAGAAATGCAACTACAATCGCAGTCACTTGTTGACGGTTGGCCTCTTTCCTCTGTAGTTTCACCGGGAGGGAGCACTCATCTCCTTTTTTTCCCCCAGTGTTGTCGGTTGTTTCACTGCCGAGCTAAGGTAGACGACTGAATGTCTGACGACCTGTCTGGTTGCATTCGTGGCTAGCTTGCTCCAGTGTGGTATACTAACTTGGGAGCGCTCTATTTCAGCCACATGATTGGTTCAGTGCGGGGATCTTGTTACCATTGGCTATTCGTGTTGTCCGTCAAAACCTGGACAAATGCCATCTATCGTGAAGTCTGTCACCTATGTTTCATATCTCCATTGAGGAAAAGTATTTCGTGATATAAATCGCTATCGTTTTTTCGCCCAGCCCTAGGCTAGGTCCAATCTGACATCTGTGTGTGGTTCTTCCCATGCCAGACAGGGCAGGATGGGAGCCTCCGTGTCCACACTGGCTGCTCCCACGGTCCGGGCAGAGGCCATGATGGCAGCTCCTCCTCAGGGCTGCCCCATGCACCAAGAACCTTCGCCCATCAAAGGTACATTATGGGTTTGGATCAACACAACACAGTCCAATATCAAAATTACATGTTGACATGGTTTCTTCTTTTTTCAGTGTCTCCACCCTCAGAATGCCCCATGCATCAAGCTCAACCTGTGAAAGGTAGGGAAGTTATGTTTTCACCCACCCTGATGGATGGTTGGTTGGCTGGCTGGCTGGCTGGCTGGCTGGCTGGCTGCCTGCCTGACTGCCTGACTGCCTGACTGGCTGGTTGGTCTGTCTCTGAACAGAATGAGTCAAAACATTTAAAATGAATTTGGATGATGTTTGCAGAATGGGTGAAGGATAGTATAACAGGATGTGATTAAGTTTTGGTGTTAATAGAGTTATCTGGTGATCCATCCACAATGTGGTGGAGGTTTCTGCTCTCTGGAGTGCTCTCTGTTGTTGTTTTTGTCATAGTTTCTAATCTTCATTGTCTTTTTCAGTATCTCCACCTTCAGAATGTCCCATGCACCAAGCTCCACCAGGTAGGAGTCTGGTCCTGTTTAGAGTACACCTTCTATGAAGTTATTTGCTCAGTCCAAAGTTTCTGACTAAATCTTCCTCACTTTATCGTCTCACATCTTTAACACCCCCCGCATATAAACTCAGCCAACTGTTAGAATCCTCACTCTATTTCAGTGCACTGCTGTTTTCTCCTGCAGTGTCTCCTCCATCAGAGTGTCCAATGCACAAACCAGAACCCGGTCCCGTCCACCAGGACCGCGCCTACGAGTTTGTGGAGTGTCCCATGAAAGCAGGCATGAAGAACGACATCAATCCAGCAAACATGGTAACTGATCCACCAGAATGATTGTGTGGAACCGCAGATGGCAGCAATTGCCACGTTTTCAGTTATAGTTTACTGTTTTATTCGTCGTGAAAGACAGTTAACATGAAGCTATTCTGAGTTTCAACCTTCATTTCTCGTTAGCCAAGAACTCAACTTGGCAAAATGATGTCTTTATGCACCTTGGTCATTTTACCTGTGGCATTGTATTCATGTGTCTTTCTGATGTCCCTGTCCGTGTAAATCTAGATGCCCCCTCCAAACCAGACCCCAGCTCCTGACCAGCCCTTCGAGCTGTCGGTAAGAAGAGAGGAGTCCACCATTCCCCGGCATGGCTCGGAAAATAACTGGGTGTACCCGTCGGAGCAAATGTTCTGGAACGCAATGCTGCGGAAGGGGTCAGTCCATCTTCTGTAATCACTGTGTTCGGAGCAATGCGTCATATATTCTAGCCGTCCCTTTAAAGCTATTCTTGCCAATCTTGCACGGCACACCTCAGCCTAGCTTTCTGCCTCCCTCCTAAGTCCCGCCTCCCTCCTAAGTTCTCCCCACTCACCCCTGCCTGACCCAAATGCAGCCACAGTTGGAGTGCCGAATTTGCTAACGTTAGCTGATAGGTAGATGCCTCCCCTAGCTTCAAATGTTCACCAAACCCGTAACCAGCACAGGGACACAGTGGCAGCAAACAGCAGCAAAAACTCAAAGTGCAAAAGTCAAGTGCCTTTTGAATTGTAGCTGCCACAAATAATAATGTGCAGGCTTATAGCTGACTGGACTGCTGAAGGACTGAAATTAAATACCGTAAAACACCAAATAACAGCCGGTCCCAATTAGCCGCCGGGTGCAGCAATGAATTCGGACAAAGAATCGCCCGTCCCAAATAACCACCGGGTCTAATTTACCGGGAGAGGGCACCAATCACATTGCCACTGATCAATCACCATGGCCTTGGTCTAGCCAAAAATTAAATATGACCTCAATCTCAAACTGGCTTTGTTATTTATTAATTAATTAGTGCTCTTGAACGCACCTTAAGAGTTACGATGCTAGTGAATGTAACATGCTTGTCGGAGAGCTGCCATTAGTTGCTATGATACTGTGGCAGATTGCTGGACAATGTTCATTTTCCTGTTCAACTCACCGTGGTCACACAAAGTACATTCAGAACAAATGCAACTGCAGAAAGATAGAAAAAAAAATTCTCTGTAAGCTGTTTACTGCCTGATGGCTGCGCTGTTTGCTTGCGATCCTTTTTTGAGTGCCGAATTTTCGGTGCATCCTTGGTCTCAGCCTGCTTGCCCGGTGTGCACCTAAACTGGAGACATGGTTCATTCTGCCACTGAACAGATTATCCCTCCTTACAGGAGGAGTCAGGAAGAAAAGGGCTTGTAGTTCACACTTTTTGCCATCAGATGTCAGTCTTTCCATGTGTCAGGGAGGCCTCAGTAGTTTCTGCTGTTGCTCCACTCGAAGCCATACAACACAGGTGTGAGTGAGGGACTAAGATTGTCTGTTTGTAGGCTCTAACAACTGAAGTGGAATTCCTGGCTTCTTGTGAGGCTCATATGAAGGAATTCTCACTCTTATGAGCAGTGTCTGGTTCAAGTGAACTACATGGAAAAGCATTTATTGGAACTACATAACCTCTTGCTTTTACCCCGCCCTCCCCCACTGTAGGTGGCGCTGGCGTGATGATGACCTGGCTGCCGACGACATGTCCAACATCATCAAAATCCACAATCGGAACAACGAGCAGGCCTGGGAGGAGATCCTGAAATGGGAGGCTTTACATGCAGAGTGAGTCCACACTGCGGGCACAAGCAGCCACATTCCCCACATGGTGGCGCTGCACAGCATCTCAAGAGTTCTTCCCTTTGTGTCGTCCCCCAGCGAATGTCCATGTGGGCCCACCCTGAAGAGGTTTGGTGGCAAGGCTAAAGAGTTCTCCCCCAGGGCCCGCTTCCGCCACTGGATGGGGTGAGTTCGACCCTGCAGTGCTTTGTTAGTGTGTATGTGTGGCTGTGTGATGGTCGTTGCTTTGGTTTGCGCTACGAGCCGAGTCTGCCAAGAAAATGTCCACCACAAGACTGTGGAGGTTGATGTGGCTCCGCGTCAGATACCATAAAAAGCAGATTGAGCCTCGATCAGTCTGACTGCAGATCAGTTTCCCTTTTTGAATCAAATCTAAAATTGAAATGGTGTACCCGCATTGATTATTTAACAACTTCATGGTTTTCCTGCATAGATAAAAAAATGTAACTTTCTCAAGTATTGGAATGTGTGAAAGTAACCAGAGAGTACCCAAACCTCCGTTTTGGAACCAGTGACAGAACTTGATATTTCTTCAGAAGCAGGCTCTTAAAACGGTTGAGATCTGAGCTGCTTGAACGCCCACTTGACGCCCATCTCTTTTCGTCTCCCTCTCTCTGTAGCTATGAACTGCCCTTTGACCGCCACGACTGGATCATCGACCGCTGCGGGAAGGAGGTCCGCTACATCATTGACTATTACGACGGCGAGATCAACAAAGAAAACTACCAGTTCTCCATCCTGGATGTGCGCCCCGCCTTTGACTCTTTAGATGCCGTGTGGGACCGCATGAAGGTGGCCTGGTGGCGCTGGACCTCCTAGAGAACTCTTCTCACAAACACACACAGACACACAGGCCCATCACTCCTCATTTGAATATGTAAAGTGCTGTGAAGCCCCACCTGAAACCCCGTGAAGAAAGCAGACAGGCTTAGTTTTAGCAGAACCTCCCAGTGCTCTGTCTGCTCATCATCGTGATTCTGCAGGCAAATCTCATTTCAGGCTTTGCGGGTTGCAGGCGGTGTGAGTCTGCAGCCAGTTGAAGTGTGTCTGATAGGTCATATGTGACTCACTGTTCCTGGAAGAATCTGTTCTAATAAGCTCCAATATAAATACAGCTCCAGCTTTGGATGAGAACACTCTGTTCAGTTTGCTCAAGAAGAAACTCCACGGTATGTTTGGTGTCTCTGGAGGAGCCTCATTTTATCGCGGTTATTAAAGTTTAAAGGGATCACCAATCTTGGAGACGAGGGTCCTCCCCCTTGACTTTGTCCTTAACTCCTTGTTCTTCTGCTGCACAAGCTTGTGTAATCTCAGGCAGATCTGCTGTCTGAGTTCCAATGACTCTTGCCATTAGGTTGTTTGCAGGCTGATCGCATTGCAGTCGGTTATCAAGTTGGTCCCTACCGGGTGAACCAGCTGACAGGCTTGCTCGCAGCAACCTATACCATTATTTTGTTGCAACAATTCAGCATTTCTAAGCTCGGCTTGACTTGGTTTCATCAGTTGCTGTAACAACCGATCACATCCCAAACTGTGGATGGGTCATGGTAGCTGGAAAGACGAGATTTGTGTGCAACACGAGAACTCAGGAGATGGAGGTGATGGCATCGTGCTGGTTTGTGTTGCTAATTCACTTCATTGACAGAAAATAAAATTGTGCAATTGCGGTTGGCAGGTTTTAACCAATTGATGTAATTTTCTGGCCAATCAGCAGCCTGTAGGCTGTTTGCGTCGTATTTTCAGCTCACATTGAAGGTTGAAGTGGGACAACAGTGCTACTGTAATGTTTCTATGATTTCCTTTGAGGGTGGGGTACAATTGTTCATTTTATTTGGCCTGTTTTTTTCTATCTTTTCCAATCAGTTTGTTGCTAAACCAATGAGAAGCGTGGACAGTTTTGGTGATGCGCAGATTGAGAAAAGGGGCTCAGCGGGTCAGCATCAGCTTGCCGTTATCCAGACCTCCTGCTCTCTGTGACAAACTGCTTCCAGAAGAGCCAACTTCTGGTCATGTCATGCCAGGGTGAAGCAGCGGTCTCACCAGCTGCAGGGCCAGCGACTAATGCTGTGAAAGCGTGACCATCACCAAAGACCAAGATGAAGGGTGTAAGAACGGTGTGCTGCAAGTGATGCATTGTTGGAACTGTAGGAATCGTGAATTTGGAGGCTTTTGTTGCCTCCGCTGCTTTCACATGAATGAATCTTTCCCTTAATCAGCACATATAGAAAACGAGTTATGAATGAGCTGCAGCCCTCTTCATGTGAGCAGAGCGTGTTGGCGGCTGGATACATACACATTCATTTGGAAGTTAGTATTGGCACGTTTAACGCTGTGTCACGGTGGTTCATGTGTTAAAGAGTAACCCTCATATCAACATATATTTATTTTTTCTCACCTTTTTTTACTGGCCTATCTTTTGACCATCGGAGTGTAAAACTTGAACCCTGCCAGAGTGGCTCACATAGCCCTGCTGTCCCACTTTGATGTGTTAATGGTCACCTATGATGAGGGTGAACGAGGCTCTGCGGACAAACAGCAGATGTCATTAGAAGTTTTGGCAGGACCTGTGTAGACTGGGGCAGCAGTCAATTGGAGCACTGTATCATTCTGCTTTACAGCATAGTTCACATACTGTCACACCTGTTTTTTTTTTTGCTGATTCACTGCATCTTTTTTTGTCTCCAATAGTTTTGGTGTGTGGATGCTTATTTATTGTTTGCTGGACGTGTGTATTTCTGTTGACAAAACAGAATCCCCGTCCTGTGTAACCCAAAAACTGTCCACGTGTCCTGAAATGACTTAACTCATATGGAACCATCAATAAAGCTCCTGTTTTGCTTGTTCTAGAGAATGTTGTCTTTGTTGCTGCAACAGGAAACGCTGTGGATCATCCAACATCCAGCCTGAGTGAGACTGCTGCAGGGCAAACAAACCAGTTGATTAGGACAGGTTTTATAAAGCAAACTGGACACATATGATTTGTGTCAGTTAGAAACCACATACAGTACATAAAATCTAGACAGAAACCAGTGTGTCCAGTCTTAAGCCAAGCAAGCATCAAGCAGTAACTGGGATGTTTGTGTTTCTGATATATTATTTTCTACTGCAATTACATGACACAGTACAGGATGAAGTCCCTATAAACTGTAATAACTTCAGAGTTAAACTCACTCACTCACTCACTCACTCACTCACTCACTCACTCACTCACTCACTCACCTTCCTTTCAGATGTTTTAAATGCACTTTATGATTTAAAGCACAGTGTTGCATCTGCACAAACGCTATTGGCCTTTTCTTATTTGGAAAAGTGACACCGTCTGCTGGACACGCTGACAACTACACTAGATCACGTTCAAAATAGTCATTGCCATGTCAGTGAGTCATGTCACTCTTTGTGTCAGAAGTTGAATAAATCTTCGTCTGAATCATCTCATCAATCAGCAACTTGGAGACAATGAATTCATAGCATTTGTTTACTTGTGCTGTTTCTTAGAAAAGAAAGAGGTGAAGTTCACAGAGGATAACTGAACCGAATTCAAAACGACCTCACTTTTCTCCACTGAAGTGTACAACACAAACGTGAGAAACATACAGGCCCAGCAGGTCTGTGCAAATCTGACGATACAGGAAGTACACATATTCGGTAGAATTTATTCTAAATGGATAAAAACCAAAATCCTGTTAACTCCACGGGGAGGCAGTAAAGAGACACCAACGCATCTGGTTTGCAGAGCTAGGATCTCAACAACAGGTCTTTTTCTTGGCTGGAATGAAGCGTCTGTCTTTTTCACACTGAACACCAGAGGGCAGTGTTTCGCAAACCTAGCATGCCTCCGAGCTCTTTGTCGCTGCTCCTGTTGATAAATAATTAGAATCGCTTCCTACGGCACTGCCCACACTGAAGCTTGCCAGTTGTGTTTTTCAGAGCCTTTTCACCTCCTCTGATTTTCGCCGCTTCAACTCTGCTTCATCTGTCCAGAAACTACAAAGCAGGTGGATGGAGAGCAGAGATCCACCCTCCAAGCATGTGCTGTGTTAATGTGTCATTCTTGTATCTCTTTGCTTTTATTTCCCCTGACGGAATGGATTGATTTGAAAGAGGTCTGACACAAACGCACCCGCGAGTTGTTAGCAGTGGGAAGGTGAGGTTGTTCTGTGCAGTGTGCATGTTCTCCCTGTGTGGGGGTTTAATTTGGGTAAACAGATTCCTACGTCAGATCAAAGACCTGGGTGAGGGCAGCTTTAACATGATATGAGAAGCTCACATGTCACTGAAACAAAGCAGAAGATGGAAAGAGCTGGTGTGAACCAGCTGGACATAGCCAATGAGCATGTGGATAAGGAAGAAGTATGGCATCCACATATCCTTAACATGGAAACACAAGTTCGATGTTGAGAGACTGAGCCATTGTGTGGACCTGCTCCTGCTCCTACAAAGGATTGCTTTCACTCTCCAGATATACGTCACTTCACAAACCACAGTTTGCCTATATAGACAGAAACAAAGGCCATTTCTCCACAGTTAGAGGCTGCAATACATTTTTCACAATCTGTGTATTTCTCCTTCCTTCCTTCCTTCCTTCCTGATGGGGTCTGTGGGTTCGGTCGGTGTGTGTCGAGGTGGGCTCAGTAGACAGGGTCTCGTTGGTATTCTGAACCACTTGCTATTTTCTGCATTGTTTTTTTTCTTCTGCAGGAGCCTTCGTCTCTGTCCTCACTGTCCTCAGACGCCTTCAGTCAAGCCCAGAAAGATAAAAGAAGCAGCAGCTCTCAGCGGCGAGCACACATATGGCTACACTGAATTTGTGATCCGCTG
The DNA here is from genome assembly GCA_032164315.1 of Malacoctenus gilli. NCBI lineage: Eukaryota > Metazoa > Chordata > Actinopteri > Blenniiformes > Labrisomidae > Malacoctenus > Malacoctenus gilli. The sequence continues at coordinate 948,900 of JASSRZ010000002.1, forward strand.
TAGGTTATTCATGCAGGTGGACGGAGCGGGAGCTGAAAGCACAGAGAGGCCGGCGAATACAACGTGTCTTGTGGCTGCTGCATTGCATGCTGGTCCGTGAGGATCACTGTCAGCAGGGGAAGTCGGCGTCTGGGCTCCCTTACTGATGAAATCTGCCTCGTGTGATTTTGAACGTCAGCGTATCCCTCTGTAAATCCACCGCAGGGCTGACACCTAACATCCATTTATCGTCTGCACGGAGCACAATAAGGTGTCTCAGCGTGACGTCTGTTCTGCTGTAATTGGCGAGTCATCGGAGAGCTGGAGCGCGGGGATGGATGGCTGGAAAAACATCGGGCCTCTCCGGCAGATTCCTCCTTTAAATACATGATGGCGTGGGTTGACCACAGAGCCATGCATATGTTGCCTGGAGTAATGTGTGCATGCTGATTTCCCAGGTGTCTCAGGGAGGCCAGATAGTTGCGCCGCGCACAGCAGATGTCCAAACAGCCCCTGGCATTCTGTGTGAAAGACCGATATTTTATCATATCTGCTCTCTGCAGTAGCATTTCCATACCAAAGGAGGGCCTTTCTACCACTCTGTCTGCCAATGGCTACCCGTTCCCCCCCCCCCCAACCATTACCCATCACCCACCCCTGTCCACATGTCTGCTCACTATCAGGAATCAGCGTGTTATAAAGGGATGTTGCTGTGTTTGCTTTCTCACAAGAACCAGGCACATTCTGCTGTCTTTTTTTTTTTTTTTTTTTAAAGCTAATCAGTGTAACATGCAACCGTGTGTGTGTGCATGCGTGCGTGTGTGCGTTTGTGTAAGTGTGTGTGTGTGTGTGTGTGTGTGTGTGTGTGTGTGTGTGTGTGTGTGTGTGTTTTAGTTGAGTGTAGGCGGTCGTGGGATCCCCGGGTTATTTGCTGAAACGTCTGAGCTGGAGCTGGTCCTGGGCTCCGTGTCCATGCGCAGGAGTTATCAGTGGAGATGCCTCCATTTGCTTTCAGGTTAATCTCCCTTATTATGATTCAGGCATGCTTGGTTAAATCAAGCTATTAAAGTGGATCACAAATCCAGCGAGAGCTGTGAGGCTGGAGTGGGAGTGGAGGAGGAGAGGAGCGCTGCTGCCTGTCAATATGGTGCAGAACTCTCCGGAGCTGCTCTTCGTTGGGAGGACGGAGAGGACCTGAGGCTTTGAGCCAAACTGTGAAGCGCACTCTCAACAAAGTGTGAAAAACAAGTTCACATTTCACCTTCTCAGAACTTCCAACAAAAAGTTCCCACCCCAAATTTACCCCCCCCAAAAAGCACCCAGTCAGACATTTGATTTTGCATCCAGGAAGTTTTATGAGGGCGGAACTGTGCAGTCAATGATTGGCTAAACACACTTGCAGCACAGTAGCCCCCCCCCCCCCCACACACCCACACACTCCTGATTTAATTCTGAAAGTGAAACAGCACCAGAAATGAAATTTGACAGCTTTCTCATATTGACAAGCTTGCTGATAAAGGTCCGACACACTGATGGTGCTGAACCTGCCCCGCACACGGAAACAATTCTGTGAAGTCAAGTTAAGCTCAAACAGGACCACCAAGAGCTTAAGCAGCACCACTGGCTCAGTGCGTCCGAGCCTCAACCAGCCATCTGTCTTCATCTCTCAGTGTCGTGTGGCTCTTTGACTTGCTTCTTTGTCTAATTTTGTATTCATCAAATTATCCTGGAAACACAAACAACAAACATTTCCCAGAATTCTTTCAGACATAAATGAGTTGCAAGTAATAAAAGCTGTTTTCATGATGAGAGAATGATTGCATTGGGCTCTTGGTTGATGATTTTCAATTACCCCTCATTTGAAATGTGCAGCTTACAAACTTCCCGTCCCCAGTGGCTGTCAGGGATTGGCTCAGTCAGTCACGTGTTCCGGGGCCATATGATTCGCCCCTTTCCCGAATTTCTCCGCTGATCATTTGCATACTGCGGGATCCTGCTGCACCGTACAGGCCGTTTTCTAAGAGAACTAATTTGCAATTGGAGAGTTGAATATGGGACCACTGACATCAGTCTTCATGGGACAAAGGGCATCTTTTTCACACATCTCACACTTCGGTACATATCCAACTTCCATTTCATTCCAACTATATATATCAACACTAATTTTTATTTATTGTATATTTCAATGGTGATGTTTAATTTCTTGTACTTATTTGTTCTGCTACTGTAATGTGCAATTTCCCCATTGTGGGAGTAATGAAGGTGCATCTTATCGTATCGTATCGTATCGTATCGTATCGTATCGTATCGTATTGTATCGTATCGTATCGTATCTTACGAAGCAGGTCTATCATTGCAGCTTCCATCAGTACAGCAGAGGCAGTGGTCTGTCCTTTTTCGGGGGGGGGGGGGCGGGGGTGAAGCAAGGTGGCATCTGAAGTGAAGGGCAAGCCATGACAACAGGACAGGACGGTGACGATAAACTGGCACATTACAAACACAGCAGACACCAGGAGTGTTGAAGTTCAAGAGACAACAGACTGTTGGGTCTCCAAAACAGCTGAGAGCAACACGCGTGACAATGACCGCGGACTGGGGTCGAGGTGCTTGAGACAGGCACTAAATTAGATCCGAGAGGACGGAGATCCATTGATTGTCTTCTGTTATTTACCTTCAACTTATTCACCTTTGTGACGGCAATTATGTGCAGTCAGTGTTGTCAATGACCCAAATTTATTGTTTCAGAGATAATCACAGGCTCAGCTTGAAGAGAAAAAAAGACTTCTGTTTGTCATCCAACACTGTGAGGTGTACAGAGACTTGCTGCTGAAACAGGCAGCAGCCCGTAGACTGAACATCCCAGCAGACTCGAAACGATCACAGCCTCATTTATCTGCGTATCAGACTGACAGAGGAATAAGGATTATCAGCGAATCTTGTAAAATGATAAATAAGTGAGTTTGCTGAGAATTAATCTCTCTCTCGATTATGGAGATGAGTTAAAGCCGCTGGTTTACTTCAACTCCCCATTTCATAAGCCCTCAAAATGAGCTTATGTCGTCTTATTTCTGTGAACTCACATTTAAATGAGGGCAACTTCTGTTGGTTTTAGTATCATAAATTCAAGCAAAAAGAATATATAGAAATTGAATTTCTCAGTATGTAATGCAATCGCGCAACTCTGCCTGTGGTGATGTGAGAGAGCTGACAGATAAATCTATTCGGGCGACCTGGAATATCAAAGAGTAACTCCTCCTTGGATCCTTCTATTTTTTCCTTTCTGTGATCTGTGTGCGAATGTACGAAGCAGAAGGAAACAATCACATTTCACACATTTTGTTACAGTCAAGACTCATCCAAAACCTTGGAGATCAGTGGTGTTGAACTCACCATAGTTCAGGCATGACGCCAAATTTGATCCGTGACATTATACCGTATTTGCTTTTAACTGATGGCAACAACTTTTCCTTTTTGCTCAGAAGCAGAAAAATACAAGCACATGATGAAATTATCGACATTTACCAAACATTTATGCCTTTAACTTGTTACAAGGTAGCTAACCCATAGTTCTGTTTTTGGTCTTACGACTATGTTGTGACTCCCACTTTGGCCAGACCACTAAAATAACAACAGATGTTTGTTGGAAAAAATTTTCACTGTCCGAAGCTCATCTTGTTGGCATGAAACCTCCTACTCCTACTTCTGAGCATCACCTGAACAACTGGCTGGGACCTCAAACAGTCATCTTACTCTCGACTCCACCACCACCATTACCGCCGTCTGGAGTCCAGGGGTCCTCCTCCCCTGGCCATTTATCTGGGCCATCACTCTGAGACTGCCTTCATTACCAGGGTCAATAAAATCTCCCCTTCTGGAATTACTGTTACATTTTGCTGAATACTGACAATGATAAATGGACTGCACTTGTGTCATGCCTGGGGCTCATTTTTCTCAGGTGCCCAGACACCACTGGGAATGATTTGGGATTAAGTGCTCAAAAACACCTCATCACATGGACAGTGTGAGAAGGAAGAGCGGCCTTTGACACTAACTCACTCCAGCAAAACGCCAGTCGTAATTGTACAATGGGTCTTTCTGAAATTTAATACAGTCGGGTTTGCAGTTTAAATGAAGTCCAAATAATCTCTACACCAGAGGTTTTTCCAAGGATCATTCAGGTACGTCTTGGTAAATCAAGCTTTCCCGATAGGAAAGCTGGTTTCTCTTTGGCCATCCCACCATTAGGCCTGGCTCGTGAAGTGCTGAGCTGACATGTTTCTTCTGGAATCCTCCCCCCTGCATGTTTGGAACCGCTGATCCCTTCCGTAGGGATCATTGCGGTCTCTGTCCCTCATCCTTCACTCCTCGGTCCGGCCCCAAGATCAGCTCACTGAAGGCTGTGGATCAGACCTCCTTCTATTTGAGAATGCTTTGCTCTCAGGCACTCTTCCTTTTTCCTCCCTTGGACCTTTGCACTGATGCAATCCTGTTTGGAAAGTCAAATGTGTCACAAATGTGTCCGTCTGCACTTGCTGTTTCTTCCTGAATTTTATAAACAGATTTAGAACTTATCTAGAGCACAAGTACATTTGTTAATAAGGATTTTGGTTAATTACAAGCTGGCTTCATTCAAACCGTAAATATTACCGGTTAAATTAAGGTAAAAAGTGACCACTGATCACGCAAATAATTTCTTCTCTGTTGAAGAAACGTGTGATCCTTCATCAATGGTTGTTACACAGTGGAGTTCCACTCCAGGACACATCTCCAGGATGTTGCCAACTTCACATCAATATTAAGGAGTACGTGTAGCTGCCTGCTATTAATGATGATTGATTGCTCTCTTCCTGGGTGGATTGATAGAGGATGCAGCCACAAAGCTGGGTGGGGGCCACCAGCAACTACTGGCTCAGCTGGTGGCCCTGCATAGCTTTGGGTCTCAACATGTTTCCATGACATTTTACACCAGATAAATTAACGGCCACCTCAGATAAAGTCTGAATGATTTGCAAACAACCATCCACGTGAGCACACCAACAGGGCACATCCCAGGTGTCCGGTTATGTTTATACTGACTGTAAGCTTAAGGGACACCCAGGCTTTGATGGAAAGCAATATTGGTGCAAAAAAAGGGCAGCACAATTACACAAAATGTGACTTTGAGTTGTGACTTTGCTGGCCCGTGAAAATTACAGCAGCTTTAATAGCATTGTTGTGAACGTCTCTGTGGGCTCCTCATGAAAGTCCTGATCTACAGAAGTTTTGCACATCGAAACGTGCCGAGACATGTAAAATCTGCTCTGCTGAAGATGCGCTGACAGACCCAGAGTCATAAACCACTCGTTTCTTTTCACGAATTTGCATTATATGCCTTTTTTGTCAGGAAGATTATTATGTTTTATAGATATATATGTGTTGTTTAAGACCGTGAGTGGTTCCCTGTTGAAAAGGGAGGCGTCAACCTGCTCAGGTGTAAATGGACACGCTGCTGTTGTTGTCCTGTGAGCATTTCATCAGCTGTGAGTAACATCAGCATTAGCCTGCATCTCCTGCTTATCAGTTCGATGTCATCAGACTGACCGTCACAGTGCTGACGCCTCAGCTCCTGTGTTATAGTAGCACTGCAGGAATGGAAATATGAGAACAATATTCCCTTTTATTAATCCAGTGACACGCAAAGTAATGGACTACTTTCAATGAACTAACCAGTGCATGTGTTAGATCACTCAAATATCTTTTTTTACAACTTCAATAAGGTCGCAAATAAAATATAGTTGTGATGTGATGAGAGAATAGTGATAATTCCTTTCATTTTTTGTGTTTGCATTTTTCTTCTGGAACCTGGAAGGTTTTAATCTATTATTTAGGTGTGGTTGTATTCAAATGACAACTGTGCAACCAGTGCAACCTGCTGTTTATGATTAGCTCCCAGGGTGGATACCACCAGTTTTATCCCTGCTTTTCACATCACTGGGCTCCTAAAGCCGTTGCATGAAAATTCCTGCACATCGATAGAACTCCTTCACATCCCCTGAACCACAGCAGCTCCGTCACAAGCATTGATTGTTTGAGTGGACCACCACAGAATCTCGCTGTATACTCGCATTCTGCTCAAACGCCTCGGGGCGCAACATGACTTGCACAAATATTATAAGAAGAAAACGAGTGTAGCTGATTATTGTCTTTCACTTGGCTCATTATCTAGAATAAAGCACTGGGAGTGGGGAGGGGGGGGGAGGAGGGGGGCAGCAGAACGCTCGGTGGGAGGCCAATTCTCCAAAGAATACAAAGAAGGCTGAGGATGACAGTTGAATTTGGTGGGCTAATTGGCTCTCCACTGAGGAAAAAAAAGCTTGTTGGTTTTTAATTAGGGGGTAGGAAAGTTAAGTTGGGGCAAGTTTTCTTTCACAAACAAACAAATCAGTGGAAAGTTGGAAACCCCGCATTACTTTAGGAGGACACAGTCAGGATGACGCTCGCTCCCCGACCATTTATGCACTTCGCCGTCCATACTTTTGTTGAATTAGTTGTGATGACTGATGTTCATTGTGGACCTGATGGGGTGTCTTCCTCCACCACGCAGCCTCCTTGTAACCTCTGGAGGCACATGTAGCCTGGTACCCTGTGGCTATATTTCACTATAAAGGTAAATACTTCAATATTGAAGCTTTCCAACAAAGGCCATGAGATCTCATCCTTGTCTAGTTGATTCTATCTCCCCATGTGCCCTGAGGCATTATGAATGTGTGCTTTTATTTTTTTCTTTTCACCCAGCCGAGCAGTGGGACCACACACTACACTGTGCCTGCTGCAGGTAGTCCACTTATGATATTAGGAGCAACCGGGTGTGACTGCAGCGCAGCCAGGGAGGAAGCTCACTCTGCTCTCATGCTGGTTGAAGCTGCATCATTCATGTGTGCTTCCACAGAGACTCTATTGTTTGCTTCTTTGTTCTGTTCCAAGGACAGCAGAGGTAGCAGGGCTTCTGCCTTGCTTAGCTGCATCACTGGTTCTCAGATAGCTAGTGTTTGTCAGCCATTCAGCTTTCCATGCATCCATCCACCCATGCGTTCATCCACCCATGCATCCATCCATCCATCCATCCATCCATCCATCCATCCATCCATCCATCCATCCATCCATTGGTGTGGAAGCTTGTGAGTAAAATTTGTTCTTGAGTCAACGTGTTGAGGTCCTGGATTCTGAACTCCTCATACAAGGCAGCAAGGAAAAGAGGGAATGTCCGGTGAGGTGAGGCCATCCACCACAACCTCAAAGATGGGGGGGGGGGTTGACCTCAGCTGTACCTGTTTGTGTATCACATCGTCAGATGTAAAGTCCAAATCCCATCATAAGTGGTGTCATTATCAGTCTAAAACAAATGGACTCAAAAACAACAAATGACATGAGAAAGTTCATTAGTCAGGTTATCGTCTGACAACATATGGAAGGAACCGAGGTGAATCTATGTGGAATGTGCATGCTTGCTCTGTACCTGTGCTTCATCTCTGCGGAAACCATTGCTCCCGGTTAAATTTGCTCCATCCTTGTTGGGGTTGCTATGGCCCACTTGGTGGAGCAGGCCAGCTTCAGATTCACAGATGGGAGGTTCCACCCTGAATCTCAGCCCATCCAAGACCCTGAGTGTCAGTGCCAAAGATACTGAACCCAAACTTGCTGTGCCTTTTGCGTGGGAACCTTGCATGGGAGTCGTCACCATCAGTGTGTGAGTTTCTAAATGGCTGTGCAACCAAATGGATCAATGTAACCGATCCAGTAGAACACGGCGAATATCGAGTTGTATGATGTGCAAGAGGAATTAGGTTAAAATGCCATTTGCTTGGTGACATTAATTGGCCACACTTGTTATCCAAGCAGGGCTGTTGTGTGATTGCGTCTGATTCTGTACACTGAAAACCCCACAAATAAGACGGGACACAATAAAATAATCCTTATAATGAAGTTTATGAATTCAGTCTGTGAAGATTCATGATGGGCGGAGAAGATGGCAGTCCCACTCCTGGCTAATAGCCCAGAGAATAATTAATTAAAGATGGAGTTAGTGTGCGGCAGAGAGAAGACATGGGCAGACAGGGTGAAGGCACACTTAACTGAGCAGTGATAGAGGAGGGCTGAGAGAGATGGAGCGCTGGATGAAATAGAAGTCGACAGCTCGGATTGGGCCGAGAGCTTCATCACGCGTCTCCTAGGGGATGTAATCAGTACTCCTCCAATTTGGTACTCACCGCTTATCACACAACCGGGAGCCATGACCCACCGACTTTTACTGTGTGGTCGACTGGCAAATAAAGAGATAGGTCCCGTCTGTCTGCCAATGTCTTTTAATGAGTGCGCCGATAAACAGCAAGGAGGAGGACCGAGGTCCTGGCTCTTTATAATTACTTCTCCAATGATCACCCTATTTCACCTTGTATACTAGATCAATATTACAAGACACAGCCTTGATGACTTACAAAGTCACTTAATCTCACTTGATACTGGCAAAGCCAAAGAAAAGAGTGAAGAAACGTCACTTTCATTCATCTCACAAAGGAGCTCCTGTTTCGAAAGACGAACCAGGAGCACAAAACAAACAATGACTAACATTGGATACAAAGTATTTTATTCATTTTGCATTCAGAATTCAGCATTTGGGGTCATTACCAAAAGGTTAATTTTAACACGAAGGGCTGGGTTTACTAAGAATCCAACTATTGTGTGCATTAATTTGCATGTGCAGTGCTGAATTTTGGGTCTGGGTGTGAACTATGGTTGCAGGTCATTTGCTATCAGAAATTTTACAACAGGCAAATGTTGGGGGCATGCCTATTTGAATAAGGGTTTTGGTGCTGGGCAATGATTTAAAATGTTAATCAAAATTAATTGCATGATTTCCCTGATTAATCACAAATAACCGCATTGGATACGCAAAAAAACAAAAATGATTTCAAAAGGAGTGTTTAGTGCACTTTTATTGGAATATTCACCCATTTGAACCAAAACAATTGTTGTCCAAACACTATTAAAATCTGCATTTGTTAAACAGGAACAGTTAAATAACATTTTCAGTGAAATTTACCTAAAACTGCAAATACAAAAATTCAAGCCTATTGCCACTGCCAGTGCCACTGCCACTGTCATTAAAAAATAACCACAATCTACATACAAAATCCTGAGCCTCAGTCATAACATAGAAATGGACAATATCTGAAGAGCCAGCCGAAACATTTCTCTTTTATCAGGGAGAAAGAAAAGGTGAAGCACGAAACACTCAAACACTGCTGGGACTTCCCTTGAATGGAACTACAATGTTGGTCTGCAGCTATCCACTTCACTATGGTGTTTGTTAGCTTCTGTTGCTTTTGTTTATCAATACTTCTCCAACACGCTGCATTTAACGTAGTCTGCCGAAGCCTCGCTCCACTGTCTGCCTCATTGAACGGTTTGCTCATATCAACAGTGTGCTTGCATTAAGGTGATATTTTAGACTGGAAGTACTCCTGTAATAAGAACATTCAGCTTGGCAGTGCCACAAATGACTTTGTTTCTGTCGAAGCCACCGTCCGGAAGTCCTTTATAACGAAATGACTAAGTAAACGTTCTGTAGCATCACCCTTCTCCATGCAGGTTCTGTTTACTTCTGCATTCTCCTCTCTTTTACGGTTCCACAACATTGTTTACAAAACAAAAGCACAAGGTGTTGGGTTGCCATTAATGGAGTTGTTTTCAGTTCTTGTGTCTCTTCACCTTTTTATGACCACCCCCCCCCCCCCCCGCCATGGGTCATAATATATATAATGCACTTCATTATAATGTTTATTCAGAGCGCTTATTCCATTTAGAGTGTTGTTGGGTTGCAAGAGCCAAACCTATGGAAAATTTCGGGCTTCGTTTTGCCCTTGTGCATTTTTCTGCATTGTGGGAAGAAAAACCCACATACTCAAGGAGAACATGCAAACACTCAACAGACATGCCCCACCTGTGTTCAAACCTAGGAGCTTTTCGTGGCGAGGCCAGAACTATAAGTGTGCATATGGTATCAATTTAAAACTTGAGGTTGTTGCATGGTCATAGATTTTCTTGGGAATGTTTTTCAGACAAAAGCACTTAACCGATCCTTTTAATATATCACACTCCACGTGACCACGGGAGCTACCCAGCTGAACACCAGTTGATCTATGTTCCCACTCTCATCTAGGGCATAAACTCTGGGTCATGACCAAAAGAATGAGACTTTGGATACAAGCTGCTGAACTGAGTTCTGCCACCCGGTAGGAGCTCAGAGTAGATCTGCTGCGGATGCTCCCGCTGCTGGCTCAGGCATCTGTTTGAGATGCCTCCTGGTTGCCTCCCTCAGGGGGGTGTTCCAGGCATGCTCCACTGCGAGGAGGCCCCGGGAAGACCGAGGACACACTGGAGGGATTGCATCACCCGCCTGGCCTGGGTCCCCCCAGAGGAGGTGGGGATGGTGGCCTGGGATAGGGAAGTCTGGGGGTCTCTGCTGAGACTGCTGCCTCAGCGACCCGGCTCCGGATAAGCAGTAGAGTGGATGGAAAATCTAGGTTACAAAAACCTCTTCTACCTAAAAAAAACTTGGAGCCATTTTCCAAGCCATAATTGTCTCATTTAGGCAAATTGGTGACTGCAATGGGTGTGTATGATTTTGTGCGTGCCTGTGTTAGCCCTGTGATTAACCAGTGATGCACCCATAGACTATCCAGCCTTTCATCGTACATGAGCAAGGAGCTGCTCAGGCTCTCCAAAGAGAACTGGGAAAAAAGCTGTGGTGCTGTTTCTGTTCTACCACTCCTGCTGTTTATGTGTCTCCTTCAAAGGTTTTTCTGCAACATCTACCAAAGGTTTTTTTTTAGTGTGGTCTAATGTAATCTTCCAGTGATTTTAAAAACTGAAAAGTGTTTCTGAGAGATTCTCGCCTTCCTTTGTGGTTGAATGCAGCGATCTTTGCATGCTGACTTGTTTAAAAAACAGAGACAAAGTCGGTACTTTCAGCAGACTGAACCCCCTCTATCAACTGTGAGCGATTGGATACTGTCAGTGTTTGACCACATCTCATCAGAATGGGTGCAAGAGTGCATCTCCCACATACAGATCGGCTCTGCGCTCACTGTTGACATATAGTCCAAGTGTAATGCAACCAGATAAATGTCCTTCAAATATGTTTTACTATTCATGGATAATGCAACATTTAGGATACCACTGAAGAGTTGTGCTGTCGACACAACCACCAGCTTATCCTGGACAGGTTTCATATAACAATGGAGAACAGATAACGTCCAACATTTCATGGAATAGAAGCCCCAATGGCAGTGTTAGTCACAGTAATTAGACAGCAGAGTTCGAGAACAATACAATTTGGAGACAGAACTGCATACCTGCCACACGCATATTTACATTCCAATTTGTTGTCACTCTGACCCCCCTATTCAGTGCCTGCGTGTGCACGGCGAGCCGTGCATTCACCCACCACCCATTCACATCACCGCAAGCCATTGTTTCTGCTCTGGCAGAAACCACTTGTCTGGCAAGCGCTAATTACATCCTCAATGAGGGAGAGAAGCACTGAAATAAAAAGAGTGCACAGGACCTGACAGGGAGGGTAACTCCACCCCCCCTTGTGGTCATCCGTATGAAACACAAAAAGCGAGTATTTACGAGTCTGTATGAGAACATTTCCTTTCAAGATTTCAGCTCAAAAGTACTGTTTTCCTGACCTGTTTGTATTGCCAGAACCTTCAGAAGTCCCAAAATTGTTTCAAGCATGGTACCAGGAGCATGAGACAGTACAGTGGCCAATGTATTCAAAGCAATAATGTACCAAACTATAACCAGAGCAAACGTCAACATCAGAACCACTGTCACTAACAATGTGACAATGACTATCAGTGCAAACGCCGAAACGAGCACCACTCACCATTGAGGCAAATACAACGAGTTACTATGACTAAAACCATCAAGCGAGTTAACACCACTGTCAGAGGATCGTCAAAGACAATGCGAATTTTAGCAAGTCATGAATGTAGATAATTTACTGTCTATTATTTTTTAAAAACAATTGTGATATAAATAACTTTTTCTTCAACAATGTGTAAAGCAAAAGAGCTGTAACTAAACGTCCATCAAAGTTTTGACTTACAATCAAAAAATAAATATAGTAAGAGAGCCAAATTGAATTCAATTTTACTATAAAGTTTTTGACCTCAAAAATATCAAATGATTTTATTTGTGCTAACAGAAATAAACTTATAATGAAGTAAATATAAGTAAATATAACCCTAACTGTAACTTATACCATTAGGACCACAGGAGTCAAACAGCACATTCTTTAGATTTGAATCAGTGTCAGTTACAGAACTGAACATTTCTACAAGGCTTATAATTGTATCTTGATGCTTTTTTAAAAGAGTTCTTTGTAACAGCTCTGTGCAATCATAATTGTTTATTTATTATCTTACTCCTTTTGACGGCATTTCATTAATGCTCAGCACTCTGTTAAGGATAGAAACTAAGACCCTGTGAGCTTGTGAGCTATAAAACAGCTTTTATGGACTTGAAACCAAACAGTTAGTTACCGTAGACCAAGCAGCAGTTCCACCCACACATCTTCTCCATTGCTGTATTTAACTCCTGAGCTGCAAACGGCTGGAGATGATCACAGCTGGTAAATGGTTGAAGGGAAGGGAACACACACACACACACACACACACACACACACACACACACACACACACACACACACACACACACACACAC
>JASSRZ010000002.1:961749-974704 GCA_032164315.1 Malacoctenus gilli
CACACACACACACACACACACACACACACACACACACACACACACACACACACACACACACACACACACACAATTTAGGGGCACTAATCAAATCAATCTCGTGTGCATGTTTTTATGTTTGTGTAAAGGAAATAGACCAGTTCGAAACCCCACACAGAGAGTTTGTCGATGTTTGAACTGGGCTTCAATAAGCGCAGACCACTTACAACGGGGCCAAGTCAGCTTCATGCATTCTGATGTTTGCATTAAGACATTTTCCGTGATATTTTTTTTACACATCAAAGTTTTATTCACTTGAGGGGAAATACACAAAGAGTCAGAAGAACCAGCAACAGCAGAGGGCCCTCATTTGTTTAAACAGGGCCCACTTACGGGATTTAATGGTTCCCACATTGTCAAACTTACATGTATGACTTGCATGTGTCCTCCAAAACGCTGCCACAAATGAGAGGGAAACAGCGAAGACTCTCGCCTGGTATGTTCATGGAACTCTAGCAATTTACTTTTCCCGCACGCCGCTAAGGGGATTTTTTCAGAGATTAAAAAGTCAAAGGAACCCCCCCCACACACACACACACACACACACACACACACACACACACTCACACACCTGATTTGCTGAAAACTATAAACTGCTAATCAAATCCTGCATCACCTGATGCAGCGTCTCCAGCACGCTCTGAGTATTAATTCTACTAATACAGAGGGATGGCAGAATATCATGGGGGGATATTGGGAAATAATTTCTTGCTTGGTTATTCATTGCAGAATTCATTAAAATCCAATTTTGTGAAATTGAAATAACAATAATAATAAAAAAAAGAAAACAGCCACATTTGCAGCAACAGACTGGCATGCAGCACCGGTGAATATGTGTTGCTGGGGGGAAGGGTGGGGAGGGGCGACGCTGGCGGTAATAAAGTGGGGGCTGAAGAATAGGGGGTTGTGTTGTTAAAAAGTGACAACAGAAGCAAGGTACAAAGATAAACAAATGTATCCTGCTTTGTGTAATGCAGCCAAACACTCTGTGTGTTGCACTGAGATTGGCTCGAGAACGCTGCAACGGTTCCCGATTCTCTCAGTCCTCCTGGAAGGGAGGGACACGGACAGACACCTGTCTCCATTCATTTTTAATGCTGGCCACCACATCCCCGCATTAGCCGCTGTACACACTACTAATTGCAGTAACAGTGGGACTGCATTAGCTCATTAGCATGCAGCACCACGCGCCACCGAATAAAGGCAGAGAAACACACAACTGCTGTGATTAAGCCAGAATGGTTGTTTCGTGACAAAAATGCACAGCCTTGCAATTAAAGCAAAGAGGTTGGCTCAACTTGTCACAGATTAGTGTTGCACTGATCGGAGGGAGCCGAGGCAGAGTGCAGCAAGCAGTGCCTCTGAAACCAGGCTGTGTGATGCAAATACTGCCACGGTGCAGCTATATGTCTCCGCATCTCTATGCTAAATCATGCAAATGTCAAGTGTTGCAACAGATTTCTTTGCTCCGTCTCACACAAGCCGAGATGAAAAAGGCGCCGCATCAGGACGACGCGGCCTCAGGCCACACCCGCTCGCTGAGCCCCGAGAAAAAGCAATGCGATGAAGAATTTATGAGGTTTTATTGAAAATGTAGATGAGTCTCGTGTCAGGGTGTCCAGACTGTTCCTGTCACCGCTGCCAGAAAGGGGCCACGGATACCAACCGAGACAGGCCGACATTTGATAGGTACCAGGAGGTCAACGTTCGCGCAGTTGTGCTCCACAAAGGCTCAACGCAACGAGGAGTCACTGTGGGCGGATCTATGGGACAAAACATATGCTGTGGGATGGAGATGTAGGAGAAAGATGGAACACGTCAGCTTTCGAGATACATCGTACACTGTAAAAATGGCCTTAATAAAGTGATGAGACTCCATTAAAACAATTTGATACAATTTTTAAGGGCTGTTTGAGTGATTAATCACAACCAAGTCAAATTTTATTCCCATTTCAAACAATGAGATGGCCTACTGAAAAATACCGATGTCTGAACAGCAACGTCTTGTATCTTCAACTGTATTTGTAAACATCCAGTGTCTCAAATACAGAAGTATGCATTTAAAAAGCACAGCACTTTCAAAAATGTACCAGCAAAGTGGTGAAAAGCTAAATAAAAAAGATGCAGAAATGTATTCATTACTTTTTTTTTTTTTAGATCAGTTTTGAATGACATCCTTATCAAAATAAATCGTTCAAAAATTAAACATTGGTCTTTTTGTGATGTTTTCTGAAGTGTTGGATGAATCCCTTCATGGTCTTGATTTCTTCCTCAGTCAGCTGGAAGTCAAACACCTGGAAATTCTCCTTTTTCAGATCAACTGTTTAGCTGAGAAGCATGATGGAAATGTAGGCTGTCTTCAGAGTTTTGAGCATGCAAAACTCTTTGACCAATGCTTGTAAGCAATCGAAATAACTATGAACAGTTGACCTGACCCCGAAAAATGCTTCTCACCAGCCAAATGCTTCGTACACATTTAAAAAATAAGCACATTCAACGACAGTCTCACTTTGGAAACAAACACAACCAGTCTTAGTTCACTGAACTACAAAATAACAAAAGAGCGTCACATAAAAATGATTTTATCTGACAAGTTTGATAGTTATGTTCGAAGATTGATCCTAATTTTATTCTTTAAAAAGGTCTCTGCACTTAAAGGTGTGGTATGTTGAATCTGTACAGTTTCATGAAGTTTGTCACAGGAACTGAGTGGGCTGCTGCTGCTTGGTGTAATGTGTTCAAGTGCAAGTAGGAAGTGGAGTGGGGCACAATCACCTGAATTATTGCAAATTTACCCACATGGAAGATAAGTACATAAAACTGAAATAATAAGATGTCTGTGGAGCATTTCCCGCCTCACTGTTGTGTGCTGAAGCAACACACCAGTTGCCTAGCAGCCATATTGTCAGCCTTGTACTATGGGGGAGAATTGAAAGCAGAGCTGAAGCCTTTTCGTTTCTCTTGTTGGGAGCACATCAGTTTTGTGCAACCAGAAACTTCACTTTCGCACTGATGTCACACGTTCGGGTTCATGTGTAATTTGTTTCGATTGGCATTTCGCTTGAGCTGACGGCAAAACGCTGAGGCTGAACATTTGTTAAGGTGCATACCAGGACAGCGGTATGGGCTGAGAACGCACGGCTGGTTAGGACCGCTCCAGGTCAGACAAATCGATCCGTTCAGGTGGATGTTGGCTCTCAGGATATGTGAGGCTGTGGAGGATACACCTGTTGGATCCTCCGTTGTCTCAGCTACAACTGCGGGCTGCATTTGAATAAGCCCACAAATCGGGACAGGCTTGTCACGCGGCGAGGCTCGGCATCGATCGACCTTCGGGCACATCCTTCCGAGGATGCTGGCCTTGAATCGAGACGGATTTTGCGTGTGGGCGGCCTTGTTGTCAGTTGTCAGAACAAGAACAAACTTTGTACTGGTCAAGATTTTCTTTTCAAACTTTGCAAGAATGTGCTGAACTTCAGAGAAGAATGAGGACCTGCCTGCCTCCCTTGGCCAGCTGCTCCTCATCATGGATTCAGTGTGTGTGTGTGTGTGTGTGTGTGTGGGGGGTGCTACATCAAGTCAAAAATATCTCATTACACTCACATATGGTTTATTGTTTGATGTTTTATTTTCTATTTTATAGTTTGTTTTTTTTATTTAAACAGCGGTTTTCACTTGAATATTTGCACATCTCAATTGAAAGATGACTGTTTCAAGATATGTTGGGCTTGAAATATGTGAGGCTACCTGCCAATGAAACAAGTAAAAGCCAAATAAGTAGAGTAAATATCTACTTTAAATGTCACCCTGTCATATATTAAGTGGGATAAGTTCATTTTGCATTGAAATAAGGGAAGTCTGCTCTTCTCTCTGTGTAGAAAGGTATCTGATGATGGCTGTGGTCAGTCCTCTTCAGTCACCATGCAAATCTGAAGATGATTGAAAATGGAGAGCAGTTTGTTTGACTGGCACTCACTGTGCCCCCCCCCACACACACACACACACACAGATTACTCTAGCAGAGAATGCTAGGAGTTGATAGGGCGGAAGCATTCATGGTCCTCCGCCAGCTTCCAGTGGGGTCAACCAGAGTGGACTGACCCGGGGTCACCCCCTGCTCTCCACGGCCTTCATTAATATTATTTTCAAGCGGAGCCGTGTCACTGCCTTATTGCTCCCCTCCACGCTTCACATGTCAATGAGGGGTTACCTTGTTGTATTTTTAGGCGCATCCTTTTGAGAGGGAATTATTCATCTCGGATGAAGAGCTTTGATATGCACATGAAAGCCCGGACGGAAGATGAAGCTGGGCCGTTACAGGGCAACCGCTTGCTGCTGGATCTGCATCCCTGTAGCACTGCTCGGAATGGAAGTATCGCTGTTATGTTCTCTAAGATGTTATTCACTGCAGCTGAACATAAGGACCTTTTATATGAGCATTCTAATCATCAAATAATTTGTGTGATTTGTCCAACAGTGCATCCCTCTTGCCTGACAATCTCTCCTAAATTTACTCTTGTGAGTGTGAACTCGTATGAGTTCATATGCATATGAGTGTGTGATGCCCCAGGAGGGCTGCCTGAAATGCTCTATAGATCAGGCCAAGCAATGTGGTCTCGCCCGTTCCAAGCCTCAAGTTTGTTGTTGGCATGCTATATTACTTATCTGTGTTCAGGCCTTTATTGTCTGGCCCTGAGGTCAGTGGAAACCCACAGGTTGCCACGTAAGGCTTTGAAACTCTGATTCACCAAAATGTTCCAGTGAAGCCAAATGTCTGCAAGAGCACCCACACTCAGCAACATGCAGGAAGGCACCAATGAAGCTGTGGTAGCATCCCTGAGAGTCCAACTTGTCCTCACTTGCTCCTGAATGTGCATTTGGGATTTGACAACTTTTTTTTTTTTTTTTTAAATAAATTTCCGAACCGGTAAGAAAATATGTGTGTGTTTTCCTTGTTACTGTGAGGACGTGCAGTGTCAAACATGTTGTGCCATCACTCATATCTGATGGAGCCGTTCAGGAGATGTCAAACACTAAGGTCTGACCCAATGGTTTGTTTTTGCAGTGAATGTCATTTCGAGGCATTTGGAGTGCGTCAAGCTCAGAGTCAGTCAGCTAATTGTCTTGATCTTCCATAGGCCTTTGGACACGTCATGTCCATTCATGGTTGCTGGGGGTGGGGGTGCGTAGCAGTTTAGAGTTTAGAAAAAAGAAGGCGCTGCTGCTGGCCAGCCAGAGCTGTTCTCCATAATGAGGCAGAGACACAGAGACGTGACATCAGAACCGGCTCATCTGGTGCTGCTTTGAGTGGTCGCCCTTGACAACAGCTCGTCTTGACAGGTTTTAGGGCCCTATTATGTGGACTTTATGATTATGGTATCACATGAGTTCATATCTTTTCTTTTTTTTTTTATCAAACCATGTAGCTGAAACACATCACAAGGAATCTCTAAACTAACAGGTTCTCAAGAGAGAAATCCCTCAAAATATTTAACATGATCAAGCAGGAGTGTTGTTTGACTTCATGTGTTTCAATTAACATTCTCATTTTTTTGAACAACTACAACCTTTAATGGATCCCAGCAGTTTTGCTTTTACTTGGTATTGGATTGAAGGGAAGATGAGTGGTATTGCACATCACTGGTTCTCACAGTGTTTGCATAACAGAGAAAACACACTTGACCTAACACTCCTCGATCCTTCAGGAATATCAAAACTGGCAGTTTCATCTGAGTTATGAATAATTACTGAACAATCATTGTTTGTAAGCATCATGTGGCTAATTTTGGTTTGAAATTTACTCCAAGTGTCAAATGAGTATTTATTCCCTGATCAGATTTTCATAGAAAAGGCACTGTTTTAATCTTGTTGTGAATTTTAATTGATAAGCATCAAAATAGATATATTTTGACAGACAAAGACACATCAAGTGTCCTGAAAGGCGAATGCAAGGTCATCTGTCAGCGTAAACAAACACTCTTCAAGTCCTGTGAATGTTTAGAATGTACCAGGTGGCCAGATCGAAGGAAAAATCCACCTGTTTGTAACTCCACTGGTTTGGAAAGAAGGAGCAGAGCACTTCACAGGAACAGGATGCAATAAACCGCTCTGTGAGATTCAGACGACTTGGAAGAATCTCTTGATCGCTGCGACTTTCGGGCCCTCATGTAACATCAGAAAGAAGAGATATACTGCAGGACATTTATTTTGAAGTATAAAGACACATGTGGCCTGAAAAATCAAAATATTCAGCTCGTTATGACATACTTGCACAGCTGGTATCTGCAACAGCATGTCAGTACAGTGTACATCAGTGCAATGTTTCCCTGCTTCAGCTCAGCAACCCCTGTTATAGAGGGGGGGCAGACACCACTGGGAGGTCCGTGGCAATCTAAAATAGACGTGGACATGTCAAAGGGCACCGCATGTAAAGTAAAGCAGACCTGTGAACTTGCATAGCGTTTCATAGCCTTTCGTTTGAAAGGACCTGTGAACTTGCATAGCGTTTCATTTGAAAGGATCCTGCTCATTTATGTTGGGGTGAGTGAAGGGCACCACTAAATGGGCTGTTAACGGACTGAACTCAACTATTTGCTGTCATTCCTAAGCATTTCACATGTCAAAAAGTTGAGCTTCCTCTGCAAAAGCTGCAATGACATGAAGGATATGTGTCCACTGCAGCCTTGAAGTCTTTCAAATGGCTTAGAGTCACTTTGTACTTCCCTATTCTAAATGTCGTGAGGGGAAAACGGCAGTGAAAAGGATCAGTGATGGTCATTTCTGCACATTTATTTTTCATCTGATTGAAGAAGTGCAATATGAAATCATCATAATGTTGAAGACTGTTTGAAACACGACACCAACAAAATAATTCACAATGTTCAGAGTTATGTGCAGCTGACTCAGCACCCTGTGTGACGCCTCATACAATCAGAACGGGAAGGTTCATATTTCATTATTTTATGGTTCCATTAAAGTAGTTTCAGGGAGTAGTACATTAAAGTACTTTTTTTTTCTCGGACCAACAGATAGAAATTAATTCTTAGAACTCATGAATACATTTTAGGATTTGCAAGTTGAAGCTCCAGTGCAGGTGTCAAACAATGGCCACATGAAATCAATCTGTTAGCTTTGATTGGCTTAAACGACAATTGACAAAGACTTCTTCTGATTGGCTACAGAGACCTCTGGGTTGGAGGTTCAGGTTTGATTCTGACCAGCCAAAACATTACCACCTATCAATACAATGGGAAGCTCACAAAAAGTGAAGATTTACACAACACGCATCTTTTGTATTGGCAGTTTCTATTTTCTATGCACCTCTTATCAGCATCATAAACACTATAAAGTTGTTCTGTGTGTGGATGGACAGATATAAATTTGCAAATACAAGATTTGATATCAATCTTAAAGAAATAGCTGTGACTCAGTTTCACCACTGGCCAGAGATCTGGCTGCATTGTTGGTGAAGCAGTCTGGCATGATGTGCTTTAACTGCAGACTGCGGAATGAACTGTGGATGAGCTGCAGCTGTCTTGGTGGACTGAGCCGTATTAAAGGAGTTCTTTCTTCCTGAGGCTCTGAAAGCTTCGCCAAACAAACTCAGTTTGACCTGAGTTGTATGATCCTTTGACACAGCGCTACATGTTTGACCCCCGATGCGAGTTGAAACCAGGCCAATTAAAAACGGCAGCGCGGTCCACGGGCTACTTCCCACCACTAGAGGCTGCTGTTGCACTGTGCTGGCAGCCGCAGCAGCGGCGGAAGGCATTAGCGAGTGGCCGGAGCTGCGAGAGGCGTGGGAGGGCCCTGTCAGCGCTCGTCTCGCCTGCCTTTCCACGGAAACACAAGTTAATGAAAGTGGAGAGAGAGATTATGTTGTGCATTACATTTAATTGGACTTCTTTAAATAACACTGGAACATTTGTGTTGCAGTGACAGCTCGCTCCCTCGCTCGCTGGCTCGCTTCATGTTCATCCGCCAACTGAATGGACAGAGTGCGAGGAACACGTGGTCTTCCTCGACACATGTTTACTTGTCATCTCTTACACACATGCACACACACATACGCACACGCACGCACGGACGCACACACACGCACGCATGTCAGCTGCTTGTGTCTGAGTATATGTAACTTAATTTCCCTGTAGACACATTGTGTTGTTACTGCACCCAAGTGAGGACAGGTGTGTGGAGAGACATGGTGGCGTTATACAAACACATGTAGCCGTGGCTTTAAAAAGCAGATCGGCTGCAAGAAACCAATCACATCTGCCGCTGCTCGTCACTGTCAGCCCTTCCTTCATTTCTCAACCGGCTGAGCGTGATTTTCTGTCTCTTAACTGTGTGTATATTGTCATTTCATGCATGATTTTATCAATTATTGGTGCATGCAACTCATCCAGAGATATCAGGAGAAAAATGCATCTCAGACACTTTAGGCAACTTCATGAGTGTTTGTCAAGTTTTCGGCAATGATTCTCTGTCCCACCAGTTTAACCACCATTACAGTGAAGCCAAACACCGGCTGACGTGCCCATGTGTCAGCCAGAAGCCTTTAAAAGAAATGCAAGTTTGAATCTGTTTTGTTGACAGTAACATGCACAAAAGGTCCTGACTGAGTTTGACTCACAGTCTGAAAACACAAAGCAGCTGTGGAAAGTATTTAATGCTTTCAAGAGCATATAGAAGAAACTCGTCAGTCATCAGACAAAGGCCACAGGCAGGTGAAGGTAACACCACTGGTCCGTCTATGATGGCACCTGCCGGAAAGTGGGAAATGCGGGAGGTGTCACATCATCTGCTGGAACAGAGACCCAAGACCAAAGACGACTGTCATTCTGACAAAGACATTTTGTACCTCACAAGAAAATCAACTAAGACTTTACACTCTGTCTTTTAGTGTGACAATAAGAAAAACTTGTGAGTAGGGTCTACATTTTTTAGCCGTTTGTTTTGTACCATCCAAAAAACAAAAAAAAATAAACAAACCGTACACTCTCACAGATGTTCACAATAAATAAAGGTTTAAACAAAAGCCCTGCAACAAGTGCTCATTCACAGATAAAAATGATGTCAGGTTGTTTTAGGATGTTTGAGAACTCGAGAATGGAAACCAGAGTGACCGTGTCTATCAGTGTTTGGATTCACTTTTATGTTGTGGCCAAAAAACTGAGATTTGAGAGGAGTTGTGCAGCTCGGTCTTGCTTCAGGAACACGGTGCCAGGAAGCACTGTTCCTCCCTCACATTAACCCAGCAACCTTTAACAAGAAAAGAGGTATCCAGCGGAGACGGGACACCGGTCCACCACGCAGCGAACACAGAGTCACACTATGAAAAGGCAAGACGGACCACATGTCAAATACACCAGCTAAACACGGGGAGCGTTGGGGCTGCCGCCGGTGCCGCTCCCTTTATGAAGCCGGCGCATCACTGGGAGGATAAACGCTGCTCTGAGGTTATTGTGTTTTTAGCTCCTGCAAACAGAGACAGGCGGAAAGCATATTGTTTCATACTGTCTCTCTTATTAAACCTTCCTCTCCCAGCGTGACACTTCCAAAGGGAGGTCATTGTGTACCAAGTTTGTTTGCAAGAGGACTCTTTTCATGGTTACCTGCGTGTGAGTGTGTGCGTGCGTGCGTGCGTGCGTACGTACGTGTGTGCGTGCGTGCGCGTGGGAGAATATTGTGTTTGTTTTTCACATTCTGGAGGCTGCGGCTTGTGGCTCGAGGGCTCCGCGATCAATTCTGTCTCTTCCTTTTCCTCTAAACAGACAGAAGTCTTTGCTTTAATTGCTACACCAATGAGGCGCACACGCTGACTGAACCTTTAATGTCGCTGCCTGTCAGCCTCTTTTTTTCCTCCCTCACCGTGAATCTCCGGCCATCTCTCCTGCTCTTTCTCTCTCTCTCTCTCTCTCTCTACATCCCCCCTTCCCTCGCTCTCCAGGGTTTCTGCGTGAGAAGTCGGAAAAAGCCTTCAAGGATAATTCCAGTTAGTCACATTTTTCCCCCCTGCTCTCGGCCATTATGAAGATTGTATTTGAAATTTCATAATTTCCGCTCACCGTAAAACTGTATGTACCTGCAGCTCTGTGGGAGCACTAATCTCCGATATACACCCACAGGGCAAACACAGTCTCCTGCAGCTGAAGCCAAAAAGCAATTAAAACGCACTAACACTGAGACAATTCTGCAGCCAACCTGTCTATTATTCTGTTGGTGCACACCCAGGCTGCACTCAGCTGATATCAGATGCTCGGTAAACACAAATACCACGCCATTAACAGCTGCTGTGGTGAACCGCCGGCCGCCGATTACCGGGGGCAGACCGGGGCTCTGTGTGGTGACGCCACTGCAAGGCTGAGGAACAGACAGGCTGTCAGAACTCTCTAACACTACCTCAACTCCACTGTTACTTGTAGTTAGACAAAAAAATTTTTTTACTTACAATCATATCTCAAATCACGTTTTATTAAAAAAAAACTGTATTTGACACAGTAAGCAACCTTTTTCCCACAGAGCACAGAACTAAATCAACTAGAAAGCAATGGACCACGCAACAGGCATGTACGGCTGTATCCCAGACCGATGCACCACTTGTTGTAACCCAACCACGAGCCACCTGACGTGACTCAGCCAAACAAAGCTGATAGTCTTTGTCTCCTAACTCATCACTGCTCCGCCCAGTTCCATTGTGCACATGAAATATCCAACGGCACAATGACTTTCACTGTCCACAACACCAGTGTGTTTCAAAAATTAAGGAGGCACATCCAAGTGAGCGGAAGTAAGGTCCACAAGACAAACAAATGTTCCAGTGTCACCTCAGACTGCCCTCCTCCATGGTGATGACGGAGCAACAAGAAACCGGTTTTGAGGAAAGAAGCAGAAAAATATATTGTGAACTATAATGTTCAGTTTCTGTCTGACTCAAAGGGTGCCCTCACACACTTACTGCTATTTAACAATTTTACAATGCTTGTGGCCTAACATAAATAGAACTTAAACATTATTAGCTTCAATAAAATTCAGCCTTTTTTTTTAAACTTTTGATTCATAACAAATACGATCAAAACATCTGAAAAATAATTCAGGAATTTTGGTGCATGGTGCAGTGGGGAAGTGGTTTGCACTCCCACCTCCTCAGAGGGGTAAAGTCCTGGGCTGAATCCTGAGCTCTGTCAATGTGGTGTTTGCCTGTACCTGTGTGAGGCTCCACAGTGATGCCTCCTTCCTCACAGCCTGCAATATCAGAGTACAGTCTGTACACATCAAAGTTAAAGATTTTTAGACACTGATCACACAGTGTGCCACTACATTTAGGAGAGAGCTCAAATCCTACAGTATGTCGGCGGCATCAGCAGAGAGTCAGGATGATTGGAGGTCACCTGCCTTGACAGAAGGACGTTTTTTCCTCCGGTCAGTGTTTCTTGAATAACTGAGCTCTATAATTGCTTTGTTGACTTGAAGCTGAAGTAGACCTCACTTGTTGCCTTCTACCAAGAAGCTTGTACTCTCACGAGCATGCGTCTCTCTCTGGCTGTTAGCAGGACAGAAGGGATGATGGAGTTAGATAGACTTTACACGATGTGTGATGGGTAGCAAAAGCAATGAGTGGTTGCATTTTAGGAGAGATCCAGTGATAAAGACTTTGCGCTCTCTGAGTGCTTCTAGCTGTTCTACTGTATCGCATAGTTTATTGTTTACCATAAATAAATGATCAACAACAGCAGCTATATTGAAGTGTGCACCCTGGTCGCTCTTCTCTCTTCACTGATTGGCAAAACAGTGATGAAAGCACTGAGAAATGTCCTCGGTCAGCTTTACTTCTTAGAGAGTTTCTCTTTGATATGTGGAGTCTTATTGTGACAACGGCAGAGCAGGATGAGTCGTAGCCCCCTACCCCATGATCTTTTGGCCCCACCAATACATACGACCACTGCAAATTTCCCCTCTTGGATTAAGTATCCATCTATCTATGATTCTATCTGAAACACCGACAAAGTTTTGCAGCAGCACATCATCATCATACAGAGGAACTTTTTCACCACAGGTGAATCTGGGTTACCTTTGTCCCCGTTAAGTACCGCTGAGCCGGCACACTCGATGGCGGCTCATTGGAACATGGATCTCAGTCCTTTGTAATGTTATTAATTGAACCTGCGTTTCCGCGCACGCTGTGTCACGCCACAGTATCTGCTGTGACAGAAGACCTGCTGCATCTTCTGGCACAGCTCTTATCAGTCACAGATATCCAGCAGGTGCACACAGTGGGGGAGCCGCATCCACAGCCCGCTCGTACTGATTCGTCTTACTTTTGGGTGTTAGACTGCCCTCGTTAAAGCAAATACATGACATATTAGAAGTGGGGAATAGCCTGACAATAAGCTGCAATGTCACTGTCTGTGTTCCGGTCTCCACCCATTAGTGATCCCATTAAAAGAAGCTATGTCATCAGAATTGGGGGTTTCTTTTTATTTCCAAGCAGTTAGCTCCTGAGGAGACGTATTGATTGTCGCCCCCGAGATCCCAGAAACATTAAGGAATGATCGCACACATCTGGTTCACCCCATCGCTCATCTCATCCTACACGAACGGAGCTAATAAAGAGCCGCCGGCCTGGCAGGATGCAGTGTGACGTATTCCTCCTCCCTCTGTGCTTCGGGGTACGCGAGGACCGTTCACCACTCGTTCTACCTCAAGTAATTCATGAAAACAGGCTGATAAACTTCTCCTAATCCTCCTGGTAGGCTTCGGCTCTCACTGAGCCGCGGAGCAGCGAGGGAGGAGGATTGAATCTGAACGGCGGTTATTTCCTTGACGGTTGGAGAGCGGCCCTGTCCGGTTGTGTGTGTGTGTGTGTGTGTGTGTGTGTGTGTGTGTGGGGGGGGGGGGGGGGGGGGGTTTGGTTGTG
>JASSRZ010000002.1:974714-985901 GCA_032164315.1 Malacoctenus gilli
CCCGGCCCGCGCCCCCCCCCCCGCGGGGCGGGGGTCAGGTGCCTAACACCCTGTTAATGGAAGGCGAGAATACCCGGGGGCTTTTCATGGCCTCACAGGCTTTAACGTTTTGCTGGCCTTCGCTCGGCTCCTCTGTTGTATGAGCAAGTGACTGACAAGAGAGAATAGTGGAGGAGAGTTCCAGCAATAACCCTGAATCTCCATACTGCCACATCAATTGGTGGTAAAATCTCAAAAAAATAGACAGCCAACAATCATGCATTCTAGTCAAATGCTCCTGAAATGGAAATAACAACGTGTCTCATCACATGCACAGGACATCTGATCACGCTGATTTCAGGGGTCATCAGATTTGTTATTGTCCTGAACAGAGATCTGCAATTTTCCAAATGTGACAACTCAAGTTAACACAGGTAGATTTGTCACCAACACTGATGTCTTTGCACTCATGCACATGAAATTGTTTCAGTTTTTCTTAAACATTCGGGGGAGGAAGGACATTTGTGAAAATGACGTGATGATTCCGAGTGAGCATTGTTTTTGGGCCTATAGAAAAGAGAAGTCACACAAAACCTTCTTATATTAAGTAATTCATCTTCATCTTCATCTGAACTGTTTAACTGCTGTCTTGAGAAATGTCCTGTGAGGAATTTTCATTCAGTTGTACCCACCGCAGGAAGCTCTTTTGTGCTTTTCTCACACATTTTCATTTGAAAAAATGACCCGAGAGTGAACACATCAAGACACAGACCCAGTCGCAACAAGCTGTCATGGCGTTTGTTCAGCGTGAGCATTCCTGCTGAAAAATATCCTCCAACGTTTCTCATGCTCAGCCCATGATGCGTTTCATGTTCAACACTCACGCGGCATCTCCAGCAACCAAAGACTGTTGATTAGGTACAATTTGGTCTTTATAAAACCCTGTAGCTCAGCAGATTACAGTTGACTAATATGTGATGGTTGCCCCTGTGGTCCTTAAAGCGATGACATCATTAGCCCTTCTCCCTCTCGCAACCTGGATGCCGATTGGCTGTTTTTAGGTCCGTCTGCATCGGCTCCTCGCGTCTTCCTGTCTTTATTGTGGCATGCTTCAGTGCCACTGACAGGCCCGGCATATATGCCACACTGTTGTCAGAGGAAGGAATATTTTCTGCCGATACGATTCCGCCTGTACAGAAACTTTTTCAAAACGTATACAGCTTCACTTTTTTATGGACGGGGCTGAAGATATTTGGAGGGAAAGATGAGGGGTTCAACTCTGTGAAAGTGTGCGAAAGAAGTGCAACAGTTTAAATCTAAATCTAGAGAAGTATTTTAATTAAACTGATGCGTTGAGAGGAAAACTGATAGAAGCAGGATCGCGTAAGCACAGCTCTATTTCCCTGCAGTGGAGCCCCTGAAAAAAGACTCGAAGGAATAGTAGAAAAAATAGTCCCTTCTATTTCTAGTACAACTTGTTGAGGTGCTCGCGTATTTATTTTGCTGTTTCATTCTTCAAGAGTCTACCTAGGACACATAAATGTGTGCATTTGACCCTCCTCTGGCATTTTCATCACTGCTGTTGAACAGCACTCTCTGGCACAGAGTGAAACAAGTGAAAAACAATCAGAAGACTGGAGCAGATTTTGGAGAGCGAGGCCGTGCTCGTGCTTCCATCCAGGCTCATTCCCATTCACTTCAGAACGCGACTGGTTTGATGCTGTCTCGCAGAAGGACGGTTACGTCAGTTGTAGGATTTAGGAGAACCAATCAACAAAGTTTCTCCTTTGAAGTGAAGACAGTACCACCTCTGATCAAGGGACACTTGCTTTGGTGCAGACTCAGGTCATAATCTCCTAAAGTTTTGCACGTGTGAAAATCTGTGCCTACATGATGATGCCTGATATTGCAAACACATGCTGAACTACTAAGCGGGTGCGCCGAGGATTGTTTCTGTAGATGCTGAAAACACGTCTATCCGTTCAGCACATGTGCCTTCATGAACTTGTTTAATCAGAAACCAGACTGTTTTACTTGTTTGATTAACGGTCGTTTACAACACTGGAGATATGGCTGTTAGTGGGCTGACAGACTACAATAGTTTTGCACCTCCGTTTGCACATAGATTTCCCCCTCAAAAAGTGAGAATGCGGCGTCACATTTGCGTTTTCCATCCAGAAGGTTCCCATCCAAATGAAGTCCATTCGATGGCTTGCAAACCAATCCAGTCAATTGTTTGATATGAGGGATCCTACTTGATCACTTCTGTTGTGTTGATAATACAAAGAAAAACAAATCGTTTTTTAACAGCAAATAAGAAATATGTGTTTTAAAATATTTGTCAAGGTGAGGCTCGGTTATAAATATCAACAATCTGTATCGAGTTTGAATATCAACGTGTGACAGAGGGAGATCAGAACAGGAGTTAACTGTCGCCACTGATAATAATAGTGGCAATAATTGTAGTAAAGACTTCAGTGCACAACAAATGGCATCTGAAAGGCTTGGCAGAGTTTGGCTGTGTTCACTGCGGGAGGCAGTCTGAGCCTCCCAGCAGGAGTCCTCAGCGCTCCAGCGAGAGGAGGAGCTGCCGTCTGCAGCGCGAGACCCCCACACAAAAACACAGCGAGACGAAAGGAGCGGTGACGAAAGGAGCGGCGGCGAGACCACAGCGAGCGCACTGATTAGACGAATGAGATGTGGAAACAGGAGAGAGGCTGGACGCCGATTGTAAAAGCCATTAATTACACAGTCGTGAAATAAATGTGAACGGTTTGAGCACTATAGGGACAATCTCCTGATTACGCACGGCAGCATTAGCATGGCTGCATTCTATTTACGCACTGTTTGGTCCTTCCTTCTACATGATTATTTAGGAGGATTTCCTAGCTTGTGCCAGTAAATTTAATTGTATGGATATTTTTGTGAACACAGCCACACAAAATGTTTAAATAAACAACATCATCCTGTGTAAATAACTAACACCACCTATGTTTCACAGATTTACAGTGTAAATAGTCGCAAATGTACCACAAAATTTGTGCTTTTGTTCTTCTTCAAAACACCAATAAGGAAGAGATGGGAACAAAAGCTGGGTTAAAATTCAAATGCCCAAATTAAACGGCAAAATCAACTCATGAGCACCGCACTCGGACCTGTGGTCAGTATGGTCACCATGTGTGACGTGTGTTAGGCACTTCACAAGCCTGCAGCCTGCCTGTGAAGCTGGCACGCAGCACACACACTCTCATCCTGGAGAATCATCTGATGTACATCATTATGTGGCATCACAGAGGAAAAAGACAGCTGTTGGCAGCATGATATAGGCTCCGTTCACACTGCAGTTACAAGTGACCTGAATCTGACTTTTTTCCACTCAAATTTGACCCATATCTGATTTGCTTCTGACAGTTTGAACAGCACAAGTCACATTCAATCTGACATTTTCCAATCCGATTCAGGCCACATTCAAATGTGGTATTGAATCGGAAACGGATCGAATTTCTTTTAACGCGACTGCAGTCTGAACAGCCAGGTTGCGTAGAGCGCGCCTTTGACGTCACTCTGACCCACACTGCCTGTTCTGTAGATAAAGTTGATTAAAAAGAGTGTCACAGGCAGGGAGAGTAGGCGGGAGCAAGGAACAGAGTAAAACCAAACCTTCGTCCCGAACTCTACCAAGCGGGAAAAAATGTGTGTGGTGGAGGCCAGCTTCGACACCACATCCACACACTCCTCCGTGCGGATGTTGCAGCCACTACACTGCACAAAGCTGTCATTAAAACCTTAATTTTCTCTTCTTCCTCGTTGATAGCACCCGCTGACAAATTCGCTGGCTGCCGCCACACATTGTTTTTAACACAAGACCATAAAGTTCTGTTACCTTTGCCATGCCACGCTTCCGTAAAAACAGTTGTGCATGTCATGTCATCAACTATGAACTTCAAACTAGGTGCACCAGGGGGCAATGCTTCAAGGGTGGTGGGCCCCTATCATGGCACTGGACAGTAGATATGGGCGGTCTGCCCAGGGATTAGTCTGACAGTAAATACAAGTATGGCCCAAGTACAAGTATATTCAGAAGGGAATTCGCCACCACCTACCAGGGTTTATAATGGTTGCACCAGTCGTACAGAGTCATGGTTGGTAAAACAGTTTACAAGACCAACTGACTTTAAGGATGTTGTAGGTGTAAAATATTGAATAAAATGTTGTCCTGCATGAATTTATTTATTCTAGCTCTCATATTCAACTTAATTATGCGAAAATTTACAAGTTGATCACTAATAATGTCCAGGTGTATTCTGGATAAAACTCGTCACCAACGTCTACCAACGTCATCATCAGTCGCTTGTTTACGTATGAATGTCTATGTTGCGAAGTAGTAGCATTTTTACGTACAAAGTTCAAACTAGAGCATGACACGGGAGCGGATTTTCACTCCTTATCCCGTCCCACTCGCGGAGAAAAAATCTTGTCCCGTCCCACTCCCAGAGAATGACTCCCACTCCCATCCCGCGCCCGTTTAAATAAAACTAAACATGTTGAAAAAAGGTTGCATTTTTTTTAATAAAAATTATATTATATTTTATATATATATATATATACATATTTATATTGAGTAGCATCGTCTCCCTTGTGTTGTTTCGGAGGTGACAGGAAGTCAAACCACTGTTGTAGTTCTTTTGGGTTGCTCGTGCGGTCAAGAGTGTTGGCTCTCACTGAAAGATGACGACAAAAATGCACGCATCAGTTCAGCTGGTTGTTTAACACAGCTGAAAAAGATCGTCTATTAATGTTGTTCCCGCTCCTGCCTGCTCCCGTTGATTTTTTTCCCGTCCTTTCCCGATCACGGGATTAATTAAAAAAACGACTCCCATCCCGTGGGACTCCTGCGGGAATCACATGACTCTCGGGAATTCCAGAAAAATGTCATCCTCTACTGTGAACTGCGCATGTGGGTCCGTTCAGGAGCATGAGCTGTTCACACATCAGTCCATAGACAGGCCACATTTTAAAGTGTGATGTGAATGGCCAAACACAAAAAAATGGGATTTGAGCATTAAATCTAAAGCTGGGCATTAAGGCCTACAGTGTGAACGGAGCCATAGTGTAGACAGAGGTCAGGAGTGGCCTGACATGTTCATGGCTTCACTGATCCAGGAACAGTGGTTCCCAAGCTCAGGTGGAACACCCCAATAAGTCACGAGTGAGTCTCATGCACCAATCACCTCATGTATCCCTGATGTCAGAATACTGTAAATACATTGCAAGTGACAAGTAAACCATGCCCACTAAACATGCATTGATTACCTGCAAGAGACATTGCTAATGCAGTTTTGACCACACTTGGAGGATGTTAGGCATGCCCCCTGTATTTGATGAGCACGATGTGGATGTGGATTTTCTGTCCCAGTCCATCCCAGTTCTGTTATATCGGCGTTGCGTGTTGACGGAGGCTGTCTGATTCCTTGGGATTCATTGTCTTGGGGCAGAAATGTTAGGAGCTTTGTGACGACACCATAATGAATACGCAAATCTCACGTGATTGGTGATTTGGTCCGTCACGCAATGAGCATCAAATGTGTTACTTTGTTCTTTCAGAAAAAAATGTGTTTGCCTTAAAGTGAAATCAAAGAAGCTTTGAAACTGCTTGACTGAAGTCTAACCACCAAACGTATGTTTAGCTTTCTACTGAAGAGTTCAAGGTTTCCAAGGAGTCAAAAGTCAGCTGATAATGTGTCTTCGTGGTTGAACCCTCTGAACTGCAAGTGGCAACCTGTAGTGAACCACTTAGACTCATTTGAACATAATTCTCTCTCCAGGCCCCCCCACTCTCTACTTTTACCCACACGTCTCTCGTCTCCCTGTGGTTTTCCTCGCTCTGTCAAGATTACTGGACCGGCCTTTAAAATCACACCTCTGCTTTTTGTACTTCCAGTCCCATTCCCTCCCATTAAGCCCCAAGAGTCCAGGGCGATGCTTGTCTTCGCTGCAGGCTATTGATCAGCGTCAGTGTCGGCCAGCGAGGACTCTTCTCCACCAGATAGATCCTAAACGGGCCCCGCCGCCAGCTTTTTATTAAGAAAACAGCACAGACAGATGGCAGGGAAGAGGTAAAGGGCATCAGGGCTAAGAGTGTGATAATCAAACTTGATGGTTCTCAGCTGGCCGTCCATCCGTCCTTCCTGTCAGTTTATTAGTTAGCCTGTTTGTCTGCTTTCTTGACCCATCCAGCTTGTTTTGATTGAGGGGAGCTTGAGAGAAAAAGGGGGGTTGTAAAAATAATGCCACTCATCACCTAGCGGGAAGCTGTTAAGAACATGCCCGCTCGAGCTTGAAAGGAAGACTTTATTTCCCCTGTATTTGAAGGTCTGTCTGTTCCCAGGTGACATTCACAAATGTTTTAGTTAAGACGGGATTTTGATCAATTTTCGATCTTCTGTTTGAAGTCCCAGAAACACTGGGCTGAAAGGAAGGACCCACGGCGAGGCTAATCCGTAATGAATTTGTCCATATCAGATTTGCAGCTTCATCGCAGCCATCGAGCCACTCGGCGTTGATTCCGGAATTACAAAACAGCAAAAAATGTCACTCTGATAGATATAAGCTGGAATTGCAGCTTGGAGGTGACGCTCGTTAGGTCCGTGATGCCGTTTTCAGGCTCCAATAAACACATCAAGTTAAGCCTCTTGGAGAAACTTTGAATCAAACCTCTCACTCAAGTGGGAATCCAATGTCGCAGAGGACTTGAACAATCCCTTATATCTCTCCATCCTGTTCCTTTTTTATTCTTCGGGTCATTTTTCTTTATCAAACCTCTGCCACCCATGCGTTTGCATCCAAACAGATATGTGACTTTTCTCCACTCTCTGCTGATTGATGATCTACCACCAATCTTGCCAGCACACTTATATCCCCAGAATAAATGTTTGGTCCTCCTGTGTGCCTTTTAAGAGACTGATGTGAGCGGCCCAGAGTGCCCAGAAATAACAGACATCAGTGTTCTGCATCAAAGTCAGAAAAAAAGTGGAATTTGTTGGAGAAAATTAAGCCACGGTGTAAATCACATATCTAACTGATGCTTCTGCATTGTTTTTGCATGGCCAAAGTTCGCTTCTTGGATTGTTATTGAACATCCAATTTGAGGGCCAATTATAGTACAAAAGGCGGTTGTTGACATCTTTTCTTCATCAGAGTTTTCAATAATTCTAAACATGATTTTCGTATTGCTTTCTGGCTCTGTGCACGAGTGTAGTCCCACTTCAGATGTTGGTGTCCTGGTCCAGTTGATCTTACTGTCCAAGCAAGATGTTGACTGAAACACGTGTTTTAATTCATTTCCAGTTCAAACCTGCTGCTGAGCCAAACAAAGCTGCAGGTAAACTAAATGGTCAACAAATACTGAGCAACTGGATGCATGGGACTGCGGCACAATTAGACACAGGAGGTTTACAAACAAGATTTAAACTTAATAGCATCTTTTGGTTTTTTTTTCCTGCTATTTTAGTGTATCTGGTTTAAACTATAGCACCTTGCAGTAATTCCAGTTCTCTTGTAACTGTGAGCAAATGTTAGTTGATATTGGACGAGCTGCAGCCTATTTTTGCAACAGCTCAATCAAAGTAGTTAAAGACAACAAAACTAAAGCAGTAAACAGCATAAATGTGCAAATGAATATGAAATTGCCTCCCAAACAAACCAACCTTTAACTTTTGTGGACAGCAATTTGAATGTTGCGAGCTGCTTTCAGGAATGTGAATCAGAAAACAGCCCAGCAGTTTGTTGCTTCGGCAGTAGAAACACCTCAAACAGATGAAAAAAATTCATGAAAGTGTGGTTTCCCTAAACTAGCAGAATATTTCTTTATTAAGTAAAATAATTACACAAATAAATCGGCGAATTGAATAATAATTAACAAAAAAAGTAAAAGGCAGGAAAACGCAACAGTGTGTTTCGTGTTATTGGATTGGGTTCCTGCATTCACATTTTTGGGCTTCCAAACGAAGGATTCGGTTGCTTTTAATACAACACTGAAGTCAAAACCCACTAAATAAAATAGACTTTCATTTTGACAGTGATGTTTTGGTTACTAATTGAATACTACCCCTTAGCCTCACGTTGCAGGCCTATAGCCATGTGAAGGTGGCATGTGTGACACCACACAGTGATGATTGAAACATGACAATAAGCCTTTCTGAGTGTAGTTTGGTTCAGAGACACAGAAGAAGTGGCTTATTTACTCTGTGGTCCGCAGGGACTGTTGCACAGAGTGACGGGAGTGTATGAAAAAACAGTCCGACATTAGAAGATGTGTCACTTGAAATTGAAGAGGAAAGAGACAGCATCACAGGTGCACTGTTCCAATCCAATCCACTGCATCCATTGCCCCACTATATCGCTTTTAACTGCTACACCCCCCCCCAATCCAAGTCGATCCCTCAGTTCAGCTGACCAGCTGCTCCTGACGGTGCCTAAAGCAAGGCCGAAGCTCAGAGGGGACAGAGCGTTGCCATTTGCAGCTCCGAAACTGTGGAACAAATTGCCACTGCACATTAGACAGGCCTCCTCTCTGTCTCATTTTAAATCGGTACTTTAAAGCTTTTCTTACCGATCTTGCACGGTGCACCTCAACCTAGCTTTCCCCCTCCCTCCAAAGTCCCGCCTTCCTTCTAAGTTCTACCCTCTCACCCCCGCCTGACCTAAACGCAGCCACAGTTGGCTCGGGGACGTGCTGGCGGCGAACAGCAGCAGAGCACTGATGCTTTGTGGTGCTGTAGATACTCTATTCAAGCCATCAGACATCCCATCCATAACCTGTTTAGCTGGGAGTGACAATCAGACACTTACTGTAACAAATGCATGTGTTCAGAGCCATTTTGGGAAATCACACCTATCATCAAATATCTCCTGCACAAAGACATCTATTTACCTTCAACAGACCACAACACAGCTTTAAAACAACATATATTTTGCATATATATTTGCATTGTAATTACAGTTGCTTTTTCAATAATAATTTTTCAAACCCAAGACGGTGCGAGGTGTAGGGGGTGTAGGAAATGCTTGATCCAAAATGATGGACCTAGCACACTGATTCCAAAGGGGAAATCAAAGTATTTATATTTTTGTTGGTGGGATATGTCAGAATGTGGAACAAAGGTAATCTGGAATATTTGCTAATGTTTGGTGTGGCCGAGGCCTCCGCTCTGCCAGCTTCCTTCCAAGGTGATGTTGTAGCTGAATGCACAGCTAAAACTGATTCGTAATTCCAAGCACTGACCTTTAAAAAAGCAATGTTTGTGCTTTTTTGGTCACTTCAGAAGAACATAATCCAGCACTGGCAAAGTTGTAAGTCACACAAATAGTACCTGTTCGTGGATTCAGTAACATAAATGCACAACCGATCAAATCAAGAATGAGAAAGAGAAAATTAAAGAGATTTCTGAGTCGAGTTAAGTACCAAGAACACCTCCCCCCCGCATCCCCCCCTCGGTCCCTCCATCAGGCCAAATTGCTTTTGCTTTCTCCCTGTTGTCACTTGCTGTAATCCTCCCCGTTGTCTTAATATCAAGTGGAAAGAGGGCGAGATAATCGAGCAAAAGGGGGGGGCAGTTCCCTTAAGAGCATCCTCTGAGGAAATAGCCCTTCCCTGTGTCAAACACACTGGACTATTATTAAAATCCACCCCCGCATCCAATACATTTACTCAGCACACATAATAGCTCTCATATACATGACAAAAGGTGGTGCGCAGGAGGAAAACTCTGAATCCTTGTGTAATGGATGTGTAGCAAAGTATTATGCGGTGCTGAATCCACCCTCCACTGCACATTTAACAAAAGCCAGCACTCCGACCATACTGCAGACTGATGCTGTTGTTGAAGCGCACGCTTTTGTTGTCATTGTTGGCCCTGATTGCTGCCCGTGTGCGACGCAAAGTGCTTATAAGAAGAGGACAACAAAGCCCGGCCCCCGATATCAAGGCTGGATTAACCTCCTGAAGAGCCACAGGGTGAAACTCCAGTGCCCTGCCGGTAATGATCCCAGCTACACTCTGCAGCCTCATTACCCCCCCACCCCCTCCCCCAGCACTGCCAGGCTGGCCAGCACGGCAGCACTGACACAAAATGATCAAATCGATCCATTATGTTGGATATTTCTAAAAGCAGAAATTACCTAAATGAAGAAATGGACTTGGTCCCACTGGTTGATGTTAGGTGGTCTGGGTTTGTCACCAAGGTGCTCGGTTTAACATCCTGTGTACTTCACGTTTAACGGTTGACAATTGACTTCAATTTCAGTTGGAAAAAAAATGATGAAGCTCTATGATGTTTTGTTCCGAGCAAAAATAAGTTCAAATAAAACCATAATTTGTATGAAATGACAATTTTCAAAATAATTTTTTTCAATACAGGTTGGTTAAAAAAAACACGTCAACCTCACCGAAAATACTAGTGTTGCTGTTGTGGACGCCTGACTGCAGGATTACAGCACGGTGCTGTAACAAATGGCTCGTGAACCCTCAGTGTAAAAAGGCCTCAGCACTCCTACTGAGATACGAAAGCAGGAGCCTTCAAAATAAAAGCAAAAGTTTACTTTCAACTCTGGATTCTACAAAGTTATATGAACAAAACAGTTCTTGGTTTTCGATGTGGACGGAACCCGTCAGCGAAGGGCTATTTTTCATTTGTGATCGTAGAGAAAACAAACAAGGGGATGACCAGCATCTTTGGAAATTCTCCAAACTACTGACACTGGTTTAACCACTGCCAAGCACCGCGACAAGCTTCAAGTTAGAGATGGAGCTGTCTGACAAGAAAGTCTCAGCATTTAATGCATCAGACTGCATTTAATGCATTCTGTGTTTGTGTGTGTGTGTGTGTGTGTGTGTGTGTGTGTGTGTGTGTGTGAGAGAACATTGGTCCTGCACAGTGAAGAGCGAAGAGCCGAGTCTTATTCCTGCTTACTGTATCTTAGCAGATCAGTGGTCAGTGTAGCAGCATTAAGTCTGCGCCGAGCTACATGTGTTTGTGTGTTGCACTGGGACTGGAGCAGTCACCCACAGAACAGTGTGGGCACTGCTGACCTGCAGCTCACACTCACCAAAACACGCACACACATACACACGCATGCGCACGCACACACACACACACACACACCCACACACACACACACACACACACACACACACGCACACGCGCGCAC
>JASSRZ010000002.1:1001624-1021400 GCA_032164315.1 Malacoctenus gilli
ACACACACACACACACACACACACACACACACACACACACACACACACACACACACACACACACACACACCACTGCCCCTGGCCTCTTAATCCTGCTCAAACAATCAGAGCATCACCATGTGCTTCAGGGCTGACATTGATTCATTGATGTTTCCCTATTCGGGGGATCTATCTGGCCTGGGTTTGAATGATGGCCCAGGTGTTATTGGTCTGCTGGCTTCAGCCCAGGGCAAGGTACGTATCAGTCAACAGTAGTGTTATACACCAAATGGAGATAGTGCAGATAAACGAGTGGGTGGTTTTAAGCCCTGCCAGTGTCACAGACACATTAAGTTTCCTTTCTGGCAGACAAGTGTTGAATGATTACCTGCTCTTCATAAAGAGGAGAGAAATTCTCTTCTTTACCCATAAACTGGATGATGCTCAGCACATATAATGTATACAATAGGGTTGTTTTTTTCTGGGCTTTAAGTACCTCTACAGGTAAACTGAAGTTTTTTCCTCATTAATGTGAGAATTTGTAGAGAAATTGAGTATCACGCAAATCAGCAGCATTGACATTGGAGAGGAGTTAAAGTAAGCGCGATAGCTGTTTGCATTATTGCCTTGCAAAGGACATTTTCAGCTTTGATTCAGAGCTTATGTGTCTTTCTGTCAGTTGATTGCATGTTCCGTGTGTGTGTGTGTGTGTGTGTGTGTGTGTGTGTGTGTGTGTGTGTGTGTGTGTGTGCGCGCACGCTCGCCTAATCAGTCTCGTGTTGTCCAAGCAGGGATGCTCAATGCATTGTAGTTCAGCAGCGACATGTTACTTTATGATTTCTCAAATGGGACACAGTACTACCGGTACATTAAAATGACATGACACAATAGGGTTGCTTACCGCACATTTGAATTCACTTTTCATTTTACAAACCTAAAATCATCCATAAATTTTAATAATAAACATCCACCTCACCAAAGTGACTCAAGATAGCCACTCAGACCTGGTGTGGCTGACAGTCTGTCCAGGGTACACACTGCCATCACACAGTGGACCAGTATGTCAGGATTTGCTCAAGCGCCTGATCACCCTCAGGTGAGAAAGTCATGAAAGGAGATGGATGGGTGTGTCATCATGTGCTTCAGATAACTTATGTATCCTCTTTTCTTTTACATTCCACCTGGCAGAGGTTGGACACTGCCTGGACAGGTTACGTCCATTACAAGGGTTCTTTGACCTTACAATACTTATCACACATACAATTGGCCTTCTCATGAAAGCTTCTGCTGAGATACGGGAAGTAAACAGGAAAACAATGCAGATTGCTTCCTTGCCATTGAACAACAACTGAGTTAATCTTACACCAGCATATCATCACAACTGGATTTGGTTTCGGAACAAGACTTGTGGATGACTCACAAGCATATTGCTCAAGATGCCTTGTGGGAGCTGCATCTGGACCTCTGAGGGAGAAGGTCAGTATGTTTTCATCAGATATAACATGAAAACTTGACCCTTACATGGAGATGTGCAAGTCTCACGAGGTCTTATAAAGGGGAGGAGGGATTGTATTGATGGACTGCAGGTTTAGACCTTTCATGACGTCACTGTAAGGGCACAGAGACATCTCGTCTTCTCTTCTCTCTATATTGCCACTGCAACCCCGTGTGGATTGGCCGAACACAAGATGGATCAATATTTAATCATTACAAGTAATTCGTTTGGTTCCACAAAAAAATGACTGACCGCTTGACTAATTGACAAGAAATGTGGACAACAACTACCCAAAGCCTGTGTATTCAGGGACTCCGTGGAGTCCATGGGGCCCCCGCCTTGCTCAGTAGGTCCTCCAGTAATCCACCCATGGGTAGGGAGATTTAAATATAATGAAGCATTGGACAGGTGAAGGTAATATGAGTCGAAATGCTTGCTAATCCTTAGATACACACAGATGTTGATTGGTAATCAAGGTGACAGCTGCAGATGGACCCGTCACCTCCACATAGAATATGAAACATACAGCTGCCATTGTTGTGTTTTTTCTGAATTAACAAAGTGCATCCAGACTATTAGTCTGTCTTTCCAGGATTCAGCCCAGCATCGATCTTCTAATTAGAGCAAATCACTAATCTGAGTGCGCTGGAAAACACTTATGGTTTCAATCTGTGATATTGCCTATTAATTACATGGACTTGGACCAACCTAACTTTGTACATACAGCTTTGATTTGCCCTGTAACAACACGTTTACTATATTTTCTGCAGTAATTATAGAAGTTGTTTCATTGTTTTACTCTCAGCGACCTTTTAAAATCGCATCCTTTGCGCTGTTGGGTTTAACTTGAATGTCGTGTGATAAAAAAAACCCAAAAACTCACACATACTCCCCTGAATTCCACACGTAGGTGGCTTTATATATGAATCCATTCTTTAATAAAATTGCATTCCCACACTCCGGCAGCACGGAAAGAAACCCATTCTTCAGCATCCTGTATAGAAAGTCTATTTTTGGTGATGACTTTACAAACTCTAACTTTGGTTTTTTACTTGTATTCCTCGGTAGTGAGCATTCAGCGCTGAGATAAAAAGTACACACTCACAATAAAGTCACACCAAAAACAAATAATCCCAAAAAGGTCATTCTGTTGAATTGTGGGTGCAATATTGCGAGGTAAAGTGCAGGTTGAGAATAGTTCTCACCGGAGAACTGTAATCCTTCCAGACTCTTGGGTAAGAGGTACAGTGTACTTTGAGTCATAGGATTGGCAGTCCATCTACGAGCATTCAAAATACACTATGTGTCACGTTTTATTGTAAAAATAAAATGACACCAAATGGTGAAATGATAAGTATTAAATACTTTGAGCATGTTCCACTGCTCAGAAATACAATGCAGTCAAGTGCGAGTTAGGAGGCCACATTGTATGCTCATATCTGCTGCGGGGCCAATTTGAAATAAGCCTGGGGCCACACTCGGCCTACGGCTCATAGTTTGGACAGGCTGATTTCCAACGTGCAAATTTAAAAGCCAAATCAAAACGACTGTCTTGAAACACTTTGATTTTCTTTTTCGTTTGTCACCTGAAGTGATGCCGGCTCTGATCACCCATTGGTAAGATCTTTCCTGCCAATCACCTGACATGGCAACCTCATGATTGAGAGTAGCTTCAGTCTCATCCTGCACTGAGGTCTTTGCACAAATGCCGGTGAGATGTGGACCTCGATACACAAGGTTTTGACACTATGGGACAGATCTACTAAAGTTTGATGCCTGCAAACTGTTTGCACACTCATTGCACATGCAAAAAAAAGTGAGTTACTAACAGTGCACACTGAGGTTTGCGTCCAATATTGTGTGTGCGCATCCAGTTAGTTCATTTTCTGTAGTGTATATGCCATATGGGGCGTTAACACACAAATGTGCATTGTGCTCTGAGGAGAACATGTACAATTATTAATTCAGCACACACAGGGCAATTTCCACCCCCGTGGGTAAAAACATGTTGTCTATCCAGCCATGTTGGTGCTGTTGGAGGAACTTGGGCAGATTTGGCGGCACCTAACTTCATCCACTGTTCACATTGTTTTACCAGCAGCAGTTGGCAGAGAGTACTTAAAAAAGCATTTAGAAGTTCTGGTTTGGGAGGTTTTCTCTGGCTACATATCATCAGCAAAGGATTCTGCAAGATATCAAAGACAGTTGAAGCTAATAGGAGGCTATTCTCGTTTGTGGAGTTTGTAGCATAAGTACAGCTTTCACAGTATTGATTAAAAAAAAGCCCTGGTTAGAATACCTTTGTGCTGTCATTCTAACCTGGGTTTTCCTTTTATATCAACCCAGGAGCCCTTGGGCAAGAAACTGAAGCCCAGTTGGACTTAAATACACTTCTAGTAGCCTACATGTTTGCTGCCATTGGAGTGTGTACTTTTAATGCGACTAAGATAGCATTCACACGTCTGATGTGGACTCAACAAAGCAAACTCTCAAACCAGTCCAGACCTTTGGGAAGTGAACCCTATAGCACCTACTTTCTTTCCTGTGTGAAATGCTAAATACCTGCTGCTCAGTGATGGCTGACCAATAGATCTAAAACATTGATACTTCTAATACTGAATGTGACTGAGAATCAATTCTCACCATAACAGACCAATCACAAGACTGCATTAAGCAAAATACAGGAAAAAAGCAGGCTTTGTGTGATTCTGTTCCTCATGAACACACAAAATTCTTGTGTAGAGTATTGGTTTAGGTTCAGTATCGGAAATGCTGGCCTCGGTCTGACTTGCTATTTGGAGTGAAAAGAAATTAGTGGTATCATACATCACTGTGACTGGGCTGCTTACTGTGTTAGGTGTTGGCCAATCAGTGAGATAGGTTTTCTTCTTTCTGACACTTTGTTGTCACAAGTTAGTGCATAATTCTGGCAACAATGCCCCCAAACAAGATGCTGTTGTAACTGTGTGACGTTTTACAGGTGGTTTGGGCAGTAAAAACAACTGATGTATGAAATGCATTCATCATATGGTAAAAAAAAATATTACACAGATATTTACAGGGGAAAATGCGAATGGAACAAAAAAAGTATAGACTTTTTAAAACAATAACAGTAATTCTGAGTTTATGGGGCCATTTCATGCTTCACGAAGATTTTCTTTTTTGCTGTGAATCTACAGCAATATGGCACTGTGACACACACATTCTGACACACAGGCAGCAGAACTATTTCCATCTAATAGTGATGGTAGCTGGTGGAAACGAGCTGCCATTGGGGCCAGTATCATTAGAGGTGTCTCGTTCTGTAAGAGGGAAATGGCAGAACAAGCGTCATCACAGGGAGCTGTATTATCCTGACGGGACCTTCTAATTAAACCAGCTTTCTGGGTACTTCTGAGCCTTTATTCTCACAGCAGCTCACTTTAACTGTGATTGCTGCTCCTTGGCTCTTTACACTTTATTGTAAGGAAATTGGAGGTTGTTCATTTGGTTTAACGTGTGTGAAGAGATCCAAATTTTTCATAGATATTACACAGTATTTTATTTATATTTTAAAAGCAAGAAAATTCAGTGCACTCATAAAGAGCAAAAGAAAATCTATCATATCACGATAAGCTAAAGTTGGCCTCACTTTTATATTTTTTGATGTATCTGTTGATCATTGTATGATTTAGGCAATTTTGGAAACATTCAGGGAATCTTATGATTGAAGCATGAAAAGAATGATTTACCAATTTCAATCCTCCTAAATATTCTCAAAATGGCTTTTATGGCTACCCTATGCCATTTTGGGCATGGACAGCTCAGTGTGATTGTGTCTACAAATTAACTGTAACTAAAATCTTAAAATTACATCAACACAAGAGTTTACTTTAAATC
Source organism: Malacoctenus gilli (assembly GCA_032164315.1). Lineage (NCBI taxonomy): Eukaryota > Metazoa > Chordata > Actinopteri > Blenniiformes > Labrisomidae > Malacoctenus > Malacoctenus gilli. Next base: position 1,006,978 of record JASSRZ010000002.1, read on the forward strand.
TAGCACTAGAGACAGGCTGGTCTGTCCATCTTTTCCCCTTATTTGTGTTTTTTTTCTGTTAAGAATGCTCCTGTTGTGAGGACCAGTTTCATTTGCATTCTAATTTTCAGAAATGGCATTTGTGGCATGCTGGAAAACTTCTCCTTTTGCGTTTCGACAACGCTGCAGCAGCAACGGCTGGCTGTAGCCCGCGATCATTGATGTAGAGTCTGTGTGCACACCAAGGCTAAAAAAAACTAAGGATTATTAGAACCATACTTCACACTGCGGCTTGTAATAAACTTAAACGATGGTCAAAAGAAGCACCCTCACATTATCAGTTTGGAAATTTACAGCAATACTGTAATCAAGAGATGTAAAATGTGTTTAACACTGGCAGTTCTTCTTGTGGAACAATTTTATTTATTGTGTTCCAAACGATCTATTTCAGTAAGAGCAGGCAGCAGCGTGGGTGTTTACAACCAGGACTCCTTCATTCAGAGTTCCCCCATTCCGCCTACGGTTGTCACTCTCTAACTGCTCTCTCTGGCCTCTGTGTGGTGTAACATGAAGGGACGGAGGGTGGATGTATCTGTGATGAAAGACAGCCAGAGCAGGAAAATGTGTGGCTGTAATTGTGAAGCTTGTGACGCCTGCCAACTCTGCATTCCCAGTGAAATGTGAGCAAATGTGGAACACTTGTTTGTGGCTCCTGCATAATTTAACAGCAATTGTATTCGGCGACATATTGGCTCATATGTCATATTATGGCTTGTGCTTCGGGCTGACACTGTTACTGAACCCCTAAGGCCCATTCCACATCTCTCCCTGTGCCTGCTAGGTAAAAAGGTGAACAGCAGGAACAAACTGAGCCTCTTTATGCCCCCCTCCAGTGATTTATAGACAGAACAATGGATGAGTTAAATAACATTTCCCTGCAGGCTCAGAGACACACAAAAGGTCTACTGACAAATTTCTAGAAAATGACTGGAATACCAACAGAACTTTGATGCGCTGTAAAAGTACGAGTGGGGTGAAGCCTGCTGTGGCTGTAGCTTCTTATTGAAGATTGTCTGTCTGGCTTTCCACTGATGATCAGCCTTTTTTGTGTGGCCATGACTCAGCATGAAAAAATGCATCTCTCATTTATTTCAAAGAAGCAAGTCCATCAGCATAGGGGAGTGATACTGTCAGTTCAAAGACCCACATGCAGGACAACAAGACAAAACTCAGGAATCAGTACAATAATTTATTTCAAACACAATAACTCAGGGTGCACTCGGAAAACTATTTAACCAAACACAAGTGGGAAAGCTCAGCAAAAACACACTACTCAGGAGGACCTAGGCATTGAAACAAGGCCAACGAAACTAGGGCTAAAGACTAAACAAGCAGAGCCGAAAAGCGAAGAACGAAGAAAACATTACAACGGTAGACGACTAGATGGCAAACGCTTAGCTGTGGGAAGTCTGAGAAGGAGTGGTGAAGGCAGACAGTTCAGCAGAGCAGTGGTGTGGGCAGGAATTCAGGGAATCTCCAGTGGGAGCCCGTTGTCGTCAGAGAGGGATCCGGTAGAGGGAGAGGGTGGTAGTGATCACGCACACCCTGGCTGGTGAGGACAAACAGTAGTTCACGGTCCAGCATCTGCTGATGGTCTGGAGCTGGCTTAAGTACTGCCAGGCTGGTTGAAGTGGCAAGACAAGGCCAGGTGTGGCTCAACTGATTGCCGTGCAGGTGTCCACCATCAGTGCCACCTGCACTGCTGCTCACGTCCACCTCGAGGAAAAGGAAGGAAGGGAAAAGGGAAAACAGGGAGGGGGAGTACTGCCACGAGTTGGTGCCAACGGTTATGACAGGGAGGCCTCCTATTCTAAATTCTGCTAAATTAACTCAATAAAAGCTGGCTACTGGATAACTTGTGATGGTTACAAATATTAGATCTATCTAGAAAATTTCACAATTCACAGATCCACAGATTCCCACGGTAGGTACGTTTCATTCAGGGTTTGAGTGCTTGGGTGGGCGTGGGCACAAAGCCCTCAACCAACTTCCTCCAGCACTCGGTCTTAATGCATATTACATTTCGCATCTGGGGGCAGGAAGGCTTCCCGGGAGAGGGCACTCATCTGGTGAGTCCACCCTGCTCCCAATTTTTAAGCACCATGTACACATAAATCTGGAAGGATGGACAGGGCCACACTCAGTTTGCTCACCTTGGGAGGTGAGCAATCCAGGTCATCTCCCCCTGCTTGTTGCAACTATTTTAATGCATCACATAACACATGCACTCAGGCTTAGCCACAGTGCAGGTAGAAGGTTCCTAAGTTTGAACATTTAGGAACTTAGTAAAAGGTTTGGGGGTGGGTCTTGACTCAATAAAAAAGGTTCAGGGTCAGACTGGTGTTCCCCTGTCTTTGACTCACTGCAGCTTTGGCTGTGGCTGGGTGGCTTTGATGGTGGTATCCTTGGGTGTGCGGACGCTGGGTTCCATCCAGTGGGCGGATGGATGTTTGGGTCGGGCTTTGTGGGCTGCACCTCTCTGGTTTTGCGATTCTCTGGTTGTCCTGTCACCAGTGGATTGGATCTCGCCCTGGGCTTTGGTTCTTATGGTTACCCTCCCACCCAGGTCTGGACTAGGACAAAAATTCAGCCCTGGACTTTTTGGTCAAGACTGGCCCACCACAATCTTTGCACAGATACTCTGCCAGCTTGCTCCAATGATGTGCTGTACATATATTCACACAAGCCCTTAATAACACTACTATATTGAATGATATCCCTTTATATTCTGTAGCATTGAATGGGAAATGATGACTAAACAGTATGTTGCTCACTTGCTCTTAAGAAGGATAGTGGAGAAAGGATTTAAAATCCAAGAGTGTACACAAATGCTGATAAAAAATACAAATAGAGAAAATAAATGTACAATAAATAGCCAAGAAAAGAGTGTATTGCTCTGGGTTGGGACGGGTGAAATAATCAATTTATGGGCTGGGGATCTCTGATGAGAGAGATGATATACTGGGCACAACCCCTTGACATGAAAAGAAGAAAAATTGTACAGAAAAAGTTTGAACACCCCTAAAATGTATGCACATGTTTCATTGTAACAGTAGCTAATCAGTGTTTCATTAGTTTTAACTGTATAATGTGAAATGGCTTGGAAAAATGCATTGGTGGGGCTAATGGGCCTATCGCAGGGCAACTGGGCCTCTTATGCGTAAAAACCCCGCCAAAAGAACGGTGAGCCACCGCCAGCCTATCTTCTGTTCCAAGAATTATGAGAATATATTTATAGTGTTTTTCAGTCAAGGAATAATTTACTTATTTTGATGAGACATTTTTGAGGGGAGTCAGTTAGATTCAGAGGATTGAAAGTTCCCAACATTGTAGACATGAAAGAGGTGAAGTCTTAAGTAAATGAGTTATTTGAAAACAGTCATTGCGTATTAAAAGCTTTTCATGGTTGTTAAAAAGGTTTGAGTTTATTTGCATATGTTCACACTTTAAAACAGCACATTTGGACTTGGGGTGTAATTTATTTTACTTTGTGTATCGTAGTTTTCTCTCGATTTTTTATGTTCAAGCATTTTGAAAGCCACAGAATTGAATTTGAGGATGCGTGACTTGATTTGTCTTTGAAACAAGAGAGAGTTTAGCTGGTTGGAAAGCTGCATCTGCTACGTTGAGGTGGAGACAACACAATTACAAATAATCATTATCCTCTCCTTCCAAAATCAGACGTAAGAATTTTTAATTGTGACCTATTTCTTTCGAAACTTATTTCAATAGAAATGGTAACGATAGGACCATGTTAGATAGTTTTCAACAGACTTCCAATGTCAATGAACTAAATGGTCTCTGGCCTCCGGTTTACTTGAAATGTCATGGTGTACATGGGTGCACACATTTCTCAAACTGCAGCTTTGTTTCCTGTGAGCCAAGTAACGCAATCTCGTGAATTTCCCGCATCATGTGTATTCTTGCCATGCCTAACTGGTGACATGGATGAGAATTCCACAATGCTAGAAACAGAAAAAAGGAACTCCTTCCAGTTCGCTGAGGGACAATCTGTGTTTTGAATTTCAAACTAAAGTACTGAGTATGTACACATACCTGTTTAGCAATCATTGTTTTCAAAGAAAGATGTTCATGTCACAGCCTTCACTTTGCGCATTACTTTCCAAATAATCACCCTTTTGGATTGCTGGGAGAAAGAAAAGAAGAATAAAAATTAATGAGACGGGTGTATAGATTTTTCTATGCCCATTATGTGCACTCATAGAGCACACTGGATAACAATTCGTTGACCTCTTTCTGCATCACTTTAAAAAGAGTTCTCATGAGGTTGACAGGACCAAAAAGCATGATGGAGGTCAAACAGCTTGAGGACAGAGATATAGACATTAGTTTGCATCTTTGGGTCCAGAGTACAAGGATGTGACATGAGGTGGTAAACGAGCAGCAGCACCTGAACCTCACTGTGACAGTGACATTAGAAGGCACAGTGATCCTCCCGCTCAGCTTTGCCTTATTTAAGAAGTACTGAAGAAAGATTTAAGCCCCTTTCACACACGGAAATTCTTAATTTAAAAAAAAAAAAGTCCCGTAAACACAGAACTCTATCAGAAAACCATTACATCTCCTCACTCTATTTTTGCTAATGATGTTTTAACCGGTCTAAGCTTTTAGTAATAATTAGCAAGTGTTTGCATCCATAGAGGCTATTATAAACCCATGTTGCACAATGTATCAGCCTAATTCGAATGCAAAAGTGGCTTAATGCTTTCAATGTTAACATGCAACAGGCTATTACAGCAAACTCAATCAACCATAAACTACGAACGTGCCCATAAAAAGCAATACCTGAGGATAAGAAGAGATACAGAACTATTATGGATTTCCTGTAACATACTGACTAAAACCTTGCTTTATCTCTAATTATGAGTTCACAAATCCCAAGCAACAGTGGAGCTGCAGCTCCAGGCACGTTTGCATTCAGCGGCAATATGTGCTCCGCCAGCGAGCCCTGTTGTGTTTACCAGATTAAGCCAACGCAAGCCAGCAGCGCAATGTTTGTGTGACTCAGCTGATGAAGTCGTACAGTGTCGATTCCCAGCATGGCTCTTCAAAGTCATCATTTAGCTAATTATTAGTGATTTATGGTCTCATTTTGTCACCGCTTTCGTTCACTGCCACGAAATCCTCCTGGTCTCACTTCCTGCGCAGATATTCAATGAACGTGTGTAATATGGTTTGCTTTGATCCGTACGGGATCATTTCTCTTCTGCCGCCTCCTTCTATTCGGACTCGTCCCATTCTCAGATTACAGCTCTGCCTTCACCTGATTTATTAGCAGTTGACCTCGCCGTGCTCTGTAGATGGGATCTGCTGCCTCCAAAACTCTGCTTAACTCATTAAAAACTACTGAATGTATAATTAATGCACAATTATGCAAATGTTATTACATTTTCATATCCTTTTCTGAGCAGAATTAAATACATCATATTGAAAGCTAAATTATTTACAAGGCTGGAGATGTAGTTTCACTGGCAGAGAGAGAGAGAGAGAGCAAGAGAGAGAGAGAGAGAGAGAAAGTGTGTGGGTGTGTGTGTGTGTGTGTGTGTGGTGCAGGGGGAAGACGAAAGGGTGAGGGCAGAAGAAATAGAGGAGAAAGGGAGTGAGACAGTAGCGCAGCACATTGTGACCCCTGGCAGATTTAAATCTCACCTAAAATTGTTTCAGGGCACCTTGGAAATCAATGTGGCACGTTGTACAATAGCTTCTGATCACAAATTTTGTTCGTCCCCGCAGAGAAATTCAGACATGAATAATTGCAATGAGAAATCCATGAATGTCAAAAAATGTATGTGAAATTTAATTTCACTTCAAATGGTGATGTGTTCCAGGGTCCGTGCTGTTAATTTATACGAGCGTGTTCAAACATATTGGGTTATGATAGTGTGTGACAGGCCTATTCAGCCTACTTAGCACTGGTTTGTCAGCCTGTCAGTCACAGCAGCTCCTTCTGTCACAGTGCTGTTTATACCCACTTTTTCTGAAGCCTTTAAAAGGCAAAATCTTCATCACACACGTTAGTGTACACTAGCAGTTTGAGTCAGCGAAAGGTGTTCCGAGAAAATAATGAATATGTTCCAGAATCAATGAATAAATAGACAATTGAGTGAAGTGATAAAATAATGCAGTAAAATTGCATAGACACAGTGCAGTACACATGTGAAAAAAATTACAATCACCTTTGTATCATTTCAGTGTCATGTATCCACACTCTTACAAGTGTTGCTCATGGGATATTTGAACGTGCATTTTACTTTTGGACATATGTTTTCTGCTACTATGAAGACAGTAATTTCAAAGCAATTTGGACTGGTATATTTTGACAATATCTTCTTGTAAAAGCTGCATTTGGATCTGTTTTTTTTTGGCTCTTTTATTAAAGAACTCTTGAATGAAACTTGATTGCTACATCAATTTGAAAGTACATTTTCGCAAAGTTGTGTGCTCACATTGTGCCTAAATAAGAACATTCTTTCATGTCTTTGTGGCCATACTGTAACATATGGCCATATGGACCTTGCAGTAAAAAAGTGCTCTCATAACTGCAGCCCAGGTGCAAAATTAGAACTGGCAACAATAGTAGCCTCAATAAACCCATTTACCTTACCAAGTGTCACTTGCAATGAAACGTCATCACGTAGAGTAGGGTCACATGTTCCATGACATATTCCGCATGCTGACAGAGCTCAGACATGGCCTTTATATGTAATCAGATCAGCATGAAAAAGGCTCCTCAGATCAAGCTGTTTACAAAATGTGATTTGAATAGGATCTTTGAATCAGACTATTTATGCTCCTTGTAAATACAGCTGGTGGCTCCAAACTCTTCATGGAGATTGTGGCTGCAACTGTCCACTATGTGTCAAAACATTACAGAGAAGCCAAAAGCTGGCCAACTCAACCACTCAAACCATCAGAAGATTCCAAAATAAAAGCAGCACATGACACCCCTGCCCCCCTCTGTAAACAGAAAAAGCAAGAAACTATTGGTCCTTTTCACATCTGCAAATCAAATGTTGGCAATGGAGCAGCCAAAACTTAGGCCTCTCTGTCATCTCTGATATCCCCCTCTCAAGTAGCTCTCGGACCCTGAAGTATAAACCATTGTTATTTGGAATGAAGTAAGATCATGAAAAACATGTGCAACAAATCCAGAATTGTATCAGCAAAGCAGTTCTTTCAGTTCAGCAGACATTTGTATAAATCCAAATTTACCTGAACCTTGTTTTAGGCTCTGCAGGGTCATGAGATTCTACAACCATCAGCATTCACATGCAATGAACCAAAAACAAGTTTTCAGGTGGACCAGAGTTCACTTATTTGGTCAGCAGCAGACTGCAGGCACGCTTGCACCGAGTGGAGCACTTTCTCTGGAGGAAGAGACTCTGGCCATTTTCAAGTCAACCAAACAGGTCCAACGTGAAAGGACTTTGCTCTCTGAGAACAGGCCTGCTCTTGCTGCAATAAACCCAGTGTCATGTACCAACTGCCAACTTTCACAGAGCTTCAGCTGGTATAAAGCCACTCTGACATTACGCTGAAAGGAATACTGGACAAACGCTGGAATTCGTTGCAGCCCATGACTGTAATCGGCCAAGGCCCTGAAGCAGCACAGCGACTCCAAATCATGTTGCTCCCTGGGGATGATATGCTCACATTCTAATGGGATGCCTTTTGTACAAAGTGCTACATTTTCATCCTCGTATATTAACCTTTACATTCTCCAGCCCACAAGAAAGCCCATAGTTAGATAGACAATCACGGCATTGCACATAGACGTTACACAGATTGAATATTTTGCTGATGGTAAATGGATGTTTGCTGTCTTTGTTGCCCCTCCCCACTCAGCATTCTGTATGTGGTAAGTTTGCTTTCACACAAACAGAGTTGTTTAAATCAGAGTTTATTGTATGTTCAAAGTCTGTTATGGACAGACTGAAGAGAGCTCCACTGAGTGTCGAGCAAGTGCAGAACAAAGTGTGATAATTTGCTGCCGTAAACCACCTTGCTCATGCTGTGGAAGAGTTTATCTTTTGATGGACAGCGAGTTGTTTATCAGACAGAACTCTGGCAAGCTGAGCTAATTCCTGACCTCGTCGTTCATATATGTTAATGGCATAAAATTGTGGTATTTAGATGAACTTGAGACAGCAGAACTACAAATCAAGACTGAAAGTTAAAGTGAATGCAGACAAGAGATCTACAACACAGTAGCATAATCACTTTAAACATTCTGTGTCTTGGATCATGGATGCAAAGTTCAGTGAAACATCTGGCCCTCTCTCTGGAGTAAACCGTCACCTCCAGTTATTTCTTTACTTACTGTTCAACAGGCCGATTCGTCTGAAATGAATCAGATTCCAGCTCTTTGTAACATAAATCTTAATAACTATCAGGTGTATTAGGAGACGAGGGATTGTGGAAATGTTTGCTTCAACAGTCAGGGCCAATTCACAGTCTTTGCACATTCCCCTCCTTTATTACAAATACGTCCTGCTGTGTCCTTCATTTAGTGGCAGACATGTCTGCAGGCAGATTAAACAGCGCATGTTGGACATGTTGTCTTTAAAACCAATGAATGCAATGTGTCTTTTCTCTCAGTCCAACGGGCCCTGAAAGTATCCCCCACCCATCACCATGACAACTAGGCAGCCAGAGGGTGTAACATGATCCACCAGATCCAATTAGGAGTATGGGATAGGATTAGATTTGAATAGATGTGATTGCATTAAGGATAGATTAGGTTTATTGCGTTATTAGCTTTAGAAGGGCAGGACGACTAAGCTCCAGACAATTGGTGGGGTGGTGCTGTGCTCCTCTTCTCATCTGTTCTTTCAGTTTTCATGGCAATCAACTAGCAGAGGAGAGAAACAATTGCCAATTCCGTCTGATGCAAATTCTATTCATATGCGACTAATCTGCAACAGTGATTTATTGCATTTATTGCCTTTAGCCACAATGCTTAGGACCAGTGATTCATGTTCCTTCTCTACCACAAATGAGTGATGATAATTGCAAAAGATAGCAATGACCAATACCTTTCACCCACTCAATTTGGCTCCCCGTTAACTATTCCATGTCCGTACACTCCCTAGAGTCAGGCGTGCGTGTGTATGTTCCCCACAATACTTATGACAGGCCCATAAGTCAGGAGTGATCAGTCTGGACGCGGCCACTGTGAGGGAGTCTTGAGGAAAGATGAAGGAGGCACTGTGCCCGGCACTCAGTGACATGATGTCAAATTAGCACAGTCAGTGACCACTGATATAGCACATGCTATAACAGCCATGTGCTAGTTCATAGTCGGTCCTAATGCTTAAGCCATGCAGAGTGACTGAAAACATGAGAAACTCAGAAAACAAGTCGTGAAATGATGATAATTTGGAGAAAGTTATAGACAATCCACCTGTCGGGTAACTTGTCATGTTCGCATTCCTTACAGAAATGAGGGATTGTAACATAAGCCCTTTTCTGTTCACAATAACATATTTTGTCGTGATCACACCTCTTGGAATACAGCCTGTGCATTTCATGACAAACCAGGACATTGAGTTGAATGATCAATACATTACTTTTGTGGTGTTCTGAGGTCAGTCATGAAAGACACAGACTGCAATTAAGGGGACTGAAAGAACATCAAACAATGTTGCCAACTCACAGTGACTGTACATCACATTTCACTGCCAAGAGTCCATGTCTGACTGCCTAACATGCTCACTGGCAAGATGGGTCACAGTGGTCTGTGGACCACTTCTGTGGGAGGTTTGATCTGTTGTTGTGTCCTTCTTGGCCTGTGATATTTTATAGGAAAATTTACCAGACTGCTGAAATGTATTTGAAAGTGTGTTGTCCATAACACACATATGCACACAAAACACCAAGTCGTTCTCTTTTCACAATTATGGATTCAGAGTGACATGACTTTTCCGGTTAAACATTATTTTGTCTGCTTATTGATTCACCTTCCAGAATCTGTTTTGGTTAGGAAACATTCTCCCTATCAATGTCTGAAACGACCTAATTTGAAAAAAAACATATATAACAAATATATAGCTTGTGAATGAGTGAACTTTACAATGTTGTTTTGCATCACATATTTTTACATTCACAGCCAGAAAGTAAAACCAGTTTTTTGCTTGGTCTGCTTTCCTACTTAGAATTGTGGTTCTATAGTGGACGGCTGAGTTTCCTTGCAAGCAAAATAGTGAAATCACAATCTACCATTTTCAGCTGGTGAAAATTGACCAGGGTCAATCATTCTGGGAGCTTGGTGCTGAACATGTTATTAATTGTGAAAGCAGGAAGACACTCATACTCCTGTTTTGTTTTTTGTTTTTTTTTCCAAACGAATGTTGCTCAACAATTAAGAAGAGCAGTGGACAGCACTAAAAAATTTTGCCATTCTCCCAACCAGTTTGACAACGGCATGTCAAAGAGTGACAGACAGGTGGTTCACCCAAACACCTGCCAAGCAGTTAGTTTTGTATGGAGGGGAGTCAGATGGCACTGCGGACATAAACCACCTGGGCTGCCAGGTTACCTAATGCCAAAAAGACAATCAACTTGCATGCGAGCAGCAGTGTTGCCAGATTGGGTGAATCTTCTGCCCAAGTGGGCTGGTTTTGAACATATCGGGTGGGAAGCAGACGGAGCACACAGATACAGTAAGGCGACAACACATCCTGCCATTCACTAACAGATGGGAAGTAACTGCAAGACAATGTATTTTTTCCCTCTATGAGCAGGGAGTAAGCCCAAACCAGCATGACACTTATATTATGCAAATTTTTCAACTGTGGTTTTGACCGAATACACAAACTAACTCTTACAATGGAACAAATATGTGGTTAAGTGAAGGGGTCAATGAATTCAACTCAAAAATTGGAAGATGATTTGGGTGTTTTTTGAAATGCTTCATCAGGACATAATTACCAACAGGGCTAAGTGATTTCTAGTTCCATCATAAGAAAACTGGTATTATCTGTCTGATACAAAACACTTAAATTCTGGAACCAGGAATGTTTCTTCAAGCTGTCAGCTTGTTATGAGTGATGGTGATCATCCCAATAAAACCTGTGAGCACCAGCCTGGATTGTGGAGGTGGACTGCTTCATGGAGTAACAACATAACTAAATGGTGATCACAACAATATGATCGTTTCTTCTTTAGGAAAATAACATTGCTCATCTTGTATCACAACTTAGCAGCTTTACATCCCACCTTACAGTAAAACAATAAGTCCTCAGAGTATAAAATGAAGTTAAAAAGTCAAGTTTTCAAACTCTTTGCTCATGCTATCAGCAGTTTTGTTTTTTAATCAATGCAAAAAAAAACCAACAACTGGGGGTCACTGTAAGCTTTTGTGTAACTGCTGACTTCATGAGGTGTCTCTACGGCTCACCGTGTGCGTGACATCAGTGTGGATTTCTGTATGTATTCATACTGTAGCCTCTAATTTAGAGGAGTGTGATTGCACATAGGTCTAACAGCTTGTGTGCCTCCCTTAATTGCATAAATCTTGCAGCCCAGCAGTCGGCTCCAGCTAAATGAACACACTAAATTCTGGGCCTTCCTGCAGGACCAGCAAGCTGCTGGAGACCAACCAGAGTCAAACTGTGGTCCACAGGATTTAACATGCGAGGAGGTGAATTATTCATATTTAAGAGCAAAAAGTGTTAAACCAATAAATGCGCCACAATTTTTCTAAATATCTGCCGTTGCACTGTAGTGGACTTAAATAAGGAAGGGCAAGATGAGATACTCTTAATTCATCCCACACAGAGGAATTAAGTTGTCACCCTGAGATTTAGAAAAATAAAGTTAAAAAAATACACAATCTATACACAATACATAATCTTAAAAAATTCTAAACAAATTAAACTGAAAAATATACAGAGAAAAAAGAATCAAATTTTAAAAAAATGCTCACAGTATTCACAGAGAACAGACAGGAACACTGCACTATATGATGTGTCAGCTTTTGTTTGTGCTGGCATTTTTCACCATGTATCTGCAAATGGGCGCTGTGTAAGTGGCTGCCACCTGTCCTGTAAGTCATGTTTTTGTTTGTATGTGTCTAACCTTGGTCAGGAAACACAAGTGAAATTTCCCCATTGTGGGATCAATGAAGGCTTTCATTCATTCATTCATTGGTGACCGGTGTGAAGGGCTACGCTCAGACACCAAAATACAAGGAACGACAAATGTGGAGATTTTCCCAGTGTTACGGAGACTCTGTTATGAAAGCACGTACTGTTCTGTCACTACCTGAATTGGATCACCTACTTGATTTGTAGCGCACACATGCAGCAGGTTTGCCAGCTTGGAATGGGTACAGCAACACCATTTGAACAAACATGAGTGTGTCCGCTCCCAGCTGCAAACAGACGAGAATGGAGATCCTCGCAGCTCCATGAACAGCCTGCAAATAACACCACTGATCAACAGTGGGATCCCTCACATATTATCAATCATACAAAATAGGTGAAAATCACTTATCGCTTTAGGAAAACCAATTGCGACAAGTCACTGAGGAAGTGGCAACACAGTGAAAGGTACAACTCTTAACTAAACCTAATTCAGAGTTAATTTTACCCCTAAAAAATTCTACTCAAATATCATTTCAACTTCGGGTGTGTTGAATGTTGATTAGCAGTTGTCTGGAGATGTCTATTTCAGGTCCCCCTCCCATGAAGTTCCAGAGGTTTCACTTCGAGCTGTGTGAAAGGCCGTCCCTTGTGATGGGAGGAGGGGGCTTGCTAATATCTCTCTCCATCTATTGATCGGGAGACAGCCTGCATGAACAAATGGCACTATTAGTGGAACAAGGGTCTGAGGCACCGCAAAATAACAGACTGAACATCAATTCAAGCCAGTCAATCAATTTGACACTCCACTTGTCAATCCCAAAGCTCCTCTCAGCCGGCGCGTCCATGTTTCTTGCTTTATTCCCATGTCACGAGGAAACGGCCTTGTCCTGTGCAGCTGCATTGCTGAAACAAACAAGTAATCATTGCAGCAAGTGGTGATGGTTTGATTTTTTTTTCTTTCCCCATCACAGCTGATTCACTCTTCTATTATCATGGCGGACACAATTCAGTTTCGTGGAAACATGCTGAATTTGCAGTGCAGAAAAAAAAAATTCTTAGAGTGTGGTGAGAGCAGTTCTTTGGGGGCAGGCAAAAAGGTTGAAGCTGTGAACAAGGCAACATCATAGTCTAATAAAGAGATTCCTATGGTACAGCACAAGCCATTAACAGTGACCAGTGGTAAATAAGCTTACTTCCAAAGCACTTTCTCACCAAGCTTTCTCCAAGCATTTCACATTTGAAATCAGTCGTGTCAATCTCACTTTGACACTGACATCAGCTGCATGTGGCCCCTGAAAAACAGTCCAGGCAAGTGGCATCATACTGGGTTTACCTTTAACTCACAGGAATAAGTTTAACTTTTTCACATACTGCAAGTACACAGATAGTAAGCTTTAACTAAACTCTTAGGTGATGGCACTACATCTGCTGGTTAGTTTTTTGGGACCTCCGACTGTACCACGTTTGACCTCTCACCCATTCAAACACACACACACACACACACACACACACACACACACACACACGCAGGCACGCACGCAGCTTCATGAATAGTGGAAAGTGAATACCACTGATTATGTGTTTTTGCCATGAGTAAGTGGGCTGGATTTTTAATGCAGCAATAATTTGTTTTTCTTTAAGTGACTTTGTAAAATGCAGGGGTGAAAAAGGACGAGTAAAAGGATTATTCACGAGTCCAACAGGTGCCAAATTGTGAGGGCTGCTGTATCGGCAGAATTGCAGTCTGTCTGCTGTGCTCCATAGACGCAGGATGTACACCTTTATGTTTTAAGTGCGTCTTACAGACTGCAGGCTCAGATTCACGTTCAACTTTCTCACAAACATCCAGAAAAGAGTGGCACAAGAGGTGTGCTGGGTGGGGAGTAATTGTGTCGCTTCACCCTTTCTGCAGGGTTGAGATTGCTAACAGCTTTCCAAGTCATCCCGACTGTCTCAGCTGAAGCTGCAGCTGGGGCCAAAAGTCTGGCTGCCATGTTTTTTAGCTTTTTCTCAGCAGTCAAGTCTGCCTGACTACAAATCCTAACAACAGCACGAGCGTGTGCTGCTCTGCTTGCTGGCTGCCATCTCCACTTGTGTACTGAAGCTTCACCTTTCACCTCACAGCCTTACATCCTCCACGATGGAGCTCACTGGCCCCCACTGAGACAGGGGGGTGGGGGGACTCTAATAGTCTAATGTCCACACGTACACACACACACACACACACACACACACACACACACACACACACACACACACACACACACACACACACAC
>JASSRZ010000002.1:1021500-1038073 GCA_032164315.1 Malacoctenus gilli
CACACACACACACACACACACACACACACACACACACACACACACACACACACACACACACACACACACACAGAACCATTTAGTGGCTCGTTGGGGCCACTAAATGGCTCTGATGGATAGGTGTGGGAGAGCTGCCTCATTTTCTCTCCTGGACCATAAAGGGCTGCTTGGCCATTTTCAGCAGCCCACTGGTCAAACAGCCATCTATCTCACCCTCACACTGCCATAAATCTGACTGCTCCTTTGGCCAACCTCTCTCCCTGCTCCTCTCCATCTCTCTGCCTGCCGCTGTGGTTCCTCAAGCTCGCCTCCCTTCCTCGAGCGCCTTTCTTTACATTGCCCTGGCTCCATCTGCTCCCCAGCTCACACCAGAGACAAAGCGCTTTCAATTGCAATTAGTCGGCAGACATTGATATGGTAATGATACCTGATCATTGGCAGGCACAAGAAGACTCACTTACACACATTTTACTTAATGGTGCCAAAGAGCTCTTGAGATTTGAAGTTACGTTCGCGGGTGAGTCGAAACTAATTGTGGAGCAGAGAAAATAATCTTTTTTTATCTTAACAACAGCAATTATGTTGATCTTTTCTCCCAGTTGTGCCTGTTACTGCTGTCAAATTCATTGTTTTTAAACCTTATTAGAGTCCACACACATCTTTAACAATGGAAAGGTCCAGCAGCACATTACCCATTAACACTCTGTATACATGTTTAAGTAATGACATCATCCCTTCATTTATTTATTCACACAGAATTCGAATTTTTGTCTTTAATGTATGAAACTTTCTTTTGAAGAATCTTTTGCAATGTGTCTATTGTAAAACACACATTGACTGTGTTTCCATGGTAACTTGCTATGGAAGTTCTGGATATCGTTATAATTTAAGTCATAGGCATAGTGGTGTCATTTAAACATAAGGTGTAAACCCACAGAGTGGTTCCTCACTTGCTCGGGCTCTTGAAATCTTTAACTTTCAAAGTAAAAGCCAATCATTTATACATCAACTAATCAATGTTGTTGCTTGTGAATCAGAATTTTCCCAAACCTTTTTTTTTATGGAATTACAACACATAAGGGACTCAGCTGAAATTTACTGGCCATAAAAAACAAAAACAGCAAAAAATGTGTATTGTCCTGCCACAGGATTTTGCTTTTTCTACAGATCAATACAGGTCTTACACCCAGTCTAACTCCTGTTTGTGCAAACATTTGAAATAAGATGTTAAAAGTCCAAAATGAATCAAACAGTTACAATGATTGAAGGACCTGTGGATGGAGTGACTCGAGTACGATGGTTTTACAGCCGTCATACGAGACAGCAACTCTTAACAGTTTCGTAAGACATCTCATGTGCACATCAGTACTTGTCAGAGGGCAAAGCCTATTGATATTGGTTATTTAATTGCCCACAACTGGTGAATACAGGAGCTCCCCTGTTGAACACCCGCTGATGAACCCAAAAAATTGGTGCGGTCCGACAGCCGTCTGTGTTTGGGTGTGTTTGGGTCATACAATCAGTCTGTGCTAGTCTGCTACACAGTCAGCTGCTCTTTCTAGTCATTCAAATAACTGGCAAAATGATACAACCATAATCAAGCACTGCATGAAAAATAGAGGTTGACGTTCACTTTACTCTCAGACCAGGCAAGCAAAGTGGAATTGGCCAGCAGGCAAACTTTCTCTTTGGTACATAGTGTCATTTTCCCTGGTGCATGATGAAGATCAAACGTGAAGATACATTCCTGGAAAAGAGAACAATATTTCATGTCGATAAGCAGCAGAGGTTTTGTTCACCCGCTTACGTGAGCCCACAGCTTATATTTGCAGAAGCGCTGACAAGTTACCTGACAGGGAAGTGAGCGAGAAGAAAGGGAGGAAAGGAGCGGTCAGATTTATGGGCATTGGGGGCACACGGCTGAATGAATGCAGCACTTTATGGTGAGAGGACGCCTTCAGAGAGGGATTTCTTTCAGAGAGGGAACCGTTTTCTCAGCTACACCTTTATTCTCTGACTGTCACGGTGTCCACACAGGAGGAAAAGCTGGGCTAACAAAGGTGGAAGCAGAAAAAAAGCTGGTTCCATGCCTCATTACCAATGGACAGAGAATAAAATCTGTCTTCAAAGGCTGCCTTATTAACCCCTTTTATTCCAGTCTATCGTGGAAACTGAGCGGCTACAAACATACTGGTCGTGGACTTTCACAATGCCCCCCAAATCTATGCCTTTATTGATTGAGTAATGCTTTATTCAAGACTGACACGTAATAGTCAATGATAAAATTCAACCATTAATTTCTATTGTTGTTTTTTTCTTTTTTTCTTAAAAAAAGCAGTCCTGTTTATGAAATGAACATCTTACTTTCCATGGACTATAGAACTGCTTCTATCGATTGCAAGGATTTGTCTTCAGACAAATGTTCCAGGCTAATGAGTGCTCACAGCTCTACTGGATTCCATCTCTTTGTCATTTAGATCAGCGGGTCCAAACTTCTTTCCCCTGGAGCATGCTGACTGCCTCAAACCACTGTGGACCCCTCCGTCTGATCTCTAATTTGTTCAACTGCTACAGTGAAGCCAAGCACTCATAGGCATAGGCTCTTCCACCAACATGCACAAGCAGACGCCTTCAGAATAAAAGCAGAGTAATATCCCATGTCTTCTTTACATTTTTGCCTTGTTCTGGTATTCTTCGACTATCCCCCACCCCCTCCTGTAATCTCCCGAAGGAGTGCCCCCCCAGGCTGGGGGCCACCAATTTAATTTTTCCCTATTATTTGCTTTCCTTTTGGGGGAGCCTCCGGTCCGACTGTGTTGGAACAGTTTCATCAACACTTTCGGAACATTGAATAACAAATGACCTTGCTTGGTCTTCATGCGGCTGCACACATAAAGAACAAACTGCTTGAGCCACAAGCAGATATCTGGTTTCTAAAGCGGTGCACGGCGAACCTGAGCTGGCACAGCTTGCGTGTCACTGATGCACAAAGAGCCGCTGGAGTGTTTTTGATTGGTGGTGACAGCCATGGTCAGCTCATTTTCAGCTTTACACCACATTTTGTAAACATCCTTTCAGTTGGACACTTTTTTTTCTTCCTATTACAACTCTAATTATGTTGTGTGGCATTCAGGCTCTCTGGCTGCTTCACTCCTGCAAACATGCTTTCACAGGGCTTTGGTTATGCATGACGACTGCCTTTGGGAGTGTGAAAGGCCTCCCCAGTCACGCTCTCTCCATCCAGGAAAATAAATCCTCTCCTTTGACCCCCACAGGCTGTTTGTAGTCACCACCATGTGGCATGAAGGAGGCAGCCCTGCCTCCCTTTGATGCCACAGTGTAAGGGCTGCACATGCAGCTGTTGTGGGTCTCTACACCATTGTAGAGCTCTGTACTGTATGTTTGAGAAAAGTTCACAAACTTTTATTTTCCATTGGTGTCTTTATATGCAAGCAGTCGTCAAGCTCAAAGGTTGATTGATCTGTTGAGTCAGACTTTCTCATTTTGTCGGTTTTAGCATACATTCAGGGAGAAAAATCACATCTAATCACATGTGACCAACAAAGAGAAGAGAACGAGGATGGTGGAGATAGATGTTGCTGTCAGACTCTGCACTTTATTTACTTATGGATTTCATCTTGTTCTGCTTTATTGTTATGTTGTTGTTTTCTTTGGCGAGTTTTTCGGCACTCAGTACACCACTAAAGACTGAAATGCTGTACTTTCTCTCCTTCTTCTTCCAGGTGGAGACCCGCATAACAAAAAGTGGTGCTTTTGCAGGATGCTGATTATAAAGCCACAACAGCTGAGTGGATTCCTCAGAAACAGCTTGTTTGGATCTCGTTCTGTAACAGTTAGATTGAGCTGGTCATGTGCAAAAGAGTTCATGTGTTTCAAATGACCATTTCTGTTGATCTAAGTGAATATTCAATTTGCTATACAAATTGAAAACCTAGTTAAATTGTATGAGAAAAAAAGAATTGACAACTGATGGATGGATGGATGAAGTACTGACATTTTTTTTTGTCTGTTTGTCAGAAATGCCTGTTGTCAAAGATCCCAACAACTCTTTACATTACATGGTAGGACATTTCGACTTCATATTCTTTCAGGTTGAATTATCTGTCAGTAAAGTCAAAGTTGAGTTGACAAGTTGTGTGAGCCACCACTCTGACAGCAGGGGAACACCACAGACGCACACCGTTCACCAATGAGCAGCGGGATTTAAATTTGGTGTGGCAATAACAATACACAGTGAAGTGCAGAGAGTAAGGCTGTTTCTTTTTTTAATGGAAACCTTTAAACCAGCAGAACAAGCGCTCACTGCGAATGCTACATGCTTGAACAGACACCAGCACTATGTGCGTCTCCACTCAGTACAGAAATTCAAATGGAGTAGTGAGAAAGACAGAGAGAGCGAGAGCGAGAGCGAAAGAAACAGAGAGAGAGAGAGACAGAGACAGAGACAGAGACAGAGACAGACAGACAGAGAGACAGAGAGAGATGAGCAACATCCAAAGTTATGTTGACTTGGCCACGATGTTGACATGTCAAAAAAACAGCTTTTCTTTTATTTGCCTACTACAAGGTTATCAGCAAACATCCTGTGATCCTTGGCTCAACATTTGGTTCTCAATAAACATTCAAGAGTTTTGGTGTTTTTTGGACATGATTCCAAAAGGAAACTCACCTGAAGAAGAGTGTGAAGGTTAAAAACAGGGTGTTGGAGAGATAGAGAGGTTCTGGCTGAGCTCTGACCTTGGCAGAACCTCATGGTCCAAAGATAAGGGAGGATGGGCACTACTCAAAGGAATGCACAGTAGATGTCACACAGGACACATCCTCAACTGGTTAATGTTCAGTGGACACACGGCATCAAAGTAATTAGACCTCAGATCATCATGAGCCCCTTTCACATAAAGGATTTGTGGAAAGGTGGTATCGCAGCACCTCGTATACCTGCGAGCAGGCACACAGAAAAGTGATTCGCATCCAGCTGAGGTGCGCAGCGAGCTGGCTCCACTAACTGAGGAGGTGGCAGATTTGGGAATGATCAGTTTGATTCGGATCAAGTCTTGTTTCTCTTCGACCTCATGGAAGACAGAGACGGAGGGGAGAACACTTGGGGTGGGTCTCCTGCTGGCGTGGTCCAAGTTGGCCATTTTTTTCGTAAGAGAGGATCTATAGAAAGGTTAAAGTGCCCCTTCTTTTCTCACTCACAGCTTCTGGGGGCAACAATTTTCCCCACACAGTGATATGACAAATAATAGAAACCCGTGTTGCACCGCATTTTCTTTTCTCCAAGCACTCGTGCCGTCCCCATTGTGTTGTGGAAAAAATGCCGCCCCGGGCTACTGCCCGGTTCGCCCATGCCTAAAACCGCTACTGGTCGCCTGTCTCCCAAAGCTGGAGATGGCCCTGGCCAACAGAAAAAAACACAACGGAGAACGAGAAAAAAATGAGGTGGGAGCTCACCAGCAGCGGAAACGGACCCGGAGCGGACGTCACCGAGCATTGAGCAGAGCAGCTATTACCGCTGAAGTTTCATCCAAATCACATATCCAGAATTTGGGAAAAAAGGAATTGGAAGGTGAAAAATCCCTCTTTCTACATAGGGCTGCCTATAAAAAGTGAGGAGTCTTAGGGCTGCTGTAGCAGAAAAGTAATCCTCATATCCCTCCTTTTTTGTTGATTCTGACTCCTTTCAGTATAAGGACGGGATTTATCTCAAATTTATAGAAAAATTACAAATAAAAAAAACGTTTTTGAGCCTTACTTATCTAACTCAGAGTTTCCCAGTGTCACAAAAGGTCAGACAGTTTTGAAAAAGAGAAGTACATCTGTCACAGTCAGTGATGGGAATAAGTGTTCAGGGAAGTTTTAGTGTCCAAAGTTCATGGAGAGGAAAGGATTCTTTATCTTATATTAAAAAGAAATATTGAAGTTATTTGATCGGGGAGAGTGGTATTGAGGAGTGATGTGAACTTGAGACATAAAGATGCCAACAGTGCATTGTGCAGCTGGAACAGTCCGAAGTCGCATTCGCTCATACAGACTGCACGTTGCTCGGCCTGATGAACAGAAAAGTTTCTGCTAAAAAACCTCAAATGAGAAGCTCTGATGTAAGTTCAATCCAGATGACAACCTCACTCACAAGGGTTGTTTCCCTCACTCCTCCACACTCTCTTTTAAGTTGTCATTGAGCACCATGGGCATCATGTGACCTGTCTCCTCCAATAGTTCAGCTCCCTGCTTCGTGTGCCACCCTATCATCTATCAGCTCTCCCTCTAAATGTTGTACATCTAGTTTCCTACCCCTTTTTCCCATTGTTATGCCCTGCTGATTTAACCACTTTCCCTTCTCCACCCAATGATGACACCCAACCTCCTGGTTTCCAGTCACAGTGGTCTCCTGCCATCATCACCAATATCCAGTCCCAGACGATCTCTGGCCGTGGCGTTGAGCCAAAGTCCAAGCGCAAAATCACATGCATCAACTATCTCAGCTGTCATAAATAGCCTTCTTCTTTTTGGCTCACTGGTCTCGCCTGCATGAAATACAGTCATAGTGAAAAAGAATGAAATGTGCAAGAAAACATATTGAATTCCAAGTTTCCTTTATTACCTCAATTATAAACACCATTGTTATCGTTGGAAGATTTTTAAAGGAATGAAGGGAAAATGTGGATTGTACAAAGACTTGGCTATTTCCAATTTGGCACCGTTTAAGGTTTTAATTCACGTCATTGCAGCAGGAGCTGTGAAACTCTACAGAAATCACTGCGGAAAACTGATGTGCTGCTGGAAGCATTTAGAAAATCTTTTGGTCCTTGAATTTGTTTTTGTCAGTTCTTTCACTTGAATCCCTCTCAATATTCCGACCTTTTTCCAAGCCAAGCAATAGCAGACATACTAGTTTCTGGCTTTTCCCCCACTATAAACTACTTGCTGTATAAAAAAAAGCCTTTTGCAACTTTCTTTTTACACTTCGGAGGCAAATAATTTTGTTTTCATGCTGACATTCTTGAGGTTTTTAATGCATCCTGTGCATACAAAAAGTTGAATACAATATCTGTGGATCAAACTCGTCTGAGGTCAAACACTTTTTATTCAAGCTTCAGTAAGTCTGTCGCTGAAGAAGGGCTGCAAAAATAAATAACTTGTGTTTTGAAGCTCCAAAATTACTAAAAAAAACCCATAATCAACATTTCTTCCTGAGAAACAATGTCGCATCCACTCTGGGTATTTCAGCCCTCTGCACGGGATCGCACATACCCCGCTTGTTTGACGAGTTAACACCTTATTGAGCTGCTGATTGAGGTCACGTTCCAGTCAGATTCGCTCGCGGTTCGTCCATGATGTGGTAACAAAAGGAGTGCAGATGTGATTTCCGCACAAACTCAAAGGCTTGATTGTGTGAATGAAAGGAAAAAGCACCTATTTAAATTCATCTGCCCATTAGTGAACCTGGAAGCTCCATGTGCGGCACATTAACAATGTTCAGAGCCAGCCCTGAGTGTTGGCATCAGTGCCGCTCCAAAATCAACCTGCTATGATGAAGGCCAATCTGTGTGGCCCTGTGGGAGCATTCCACTGTCCCCCTCATTAAACTGTTAGTCGCTCGGTTTGCTTTGTGCCTAACTGCTACTTTAACCCCATGCTTTTTTTTTATACAGAGATCTGTCAATGCTGGTTAGACTGAAGAAATTCTCCTGATATAACTATCAAACGTGTTTCATTTTTGGAATGTAGCAATGACAACAAAAGAGTCGAACTGCAACAAATGTGTAAAGGGACATCAAGAGGACAACATGGAAGTGTCCTCGAAATAGTCCTACCAATTTTTTTTTTCAAATTTTCTGTCTTCTCTGGTCGACAGGTGTTTAGACGTTGTTCCTGAACTGATCATTTTCACTGCTGCTATTTGTTCACATGGCCTACTGAACATTTTGTCAAAGTATTCATTCATCTTCTTTCCCCGGGTTGTCAAACATGTGTCCTGTGCACCAAATCCAGCCAACCAGTGGCTCTGCAATATTATGAAAGGACAGTGTAAATTTCACAGGTGAAGTGTTTCCTGCTAATTTGGGTCACAACACAGTGATAAAAAACAAAACTTAACAGCAGTTAGGAGCAATGCCATTGAACAAAAGATCAATTCAAGTTAACAACCATATAAATAGCCATAAGTTAAAAAAATAAATAAATAAAAACTTTTCATCACTCAAAGGTAAACCTGCATGTTGTCCCTGAACTAAAAGGGAGTTTTCCACTCATGTTTCCAACTTCACTGCCTTGCAGAAAGGAAGGCAACACCATCACGGGGCAGACAGAGGAAACATGTTCACATGTTTTCAAAACACTCCCACATGCATCTCAATTTTGAGTACCGTTTTGACATTATTACACCTCAGGAGGAAGACTTGGGTGTTGGCATTGTCACAAGTAGCAGTGAATCAGAACATCACTGCTTAACTAAAGCAATGGGTGAAAATTCTACCCGAGAAACATGTGGCAATCCTTCAGATGGGGCTTTCACGGCAGTATGTTTGGATCAAAGTGTGTTTTTTACAGAAGGTGCAAATGCAAAGAATTGAAAGCCAGCCGAGATAGCTGTCAGGCACCCCCCTTTTTTAACCAGTCTCATACAATCAGTTGAGTGTCATGTTTCCATGACAATTGTGGGTGACGACATGAGAGCAACAGCGCAGTTACAGAGCGGAAAAAATCAAACTGCCCTTTTACAGAAGCTCCACAAGACACATTCCTTGCCAGACACTGGGACTCTAGTGGTCCCTCCAGCTCTCTGCCTTCCGAATGTACTTAGGGCAAATGCATTGGCAATTCAAATTTTCATATTGGTATAATAAGCAGGCTTCTGGATACTTGTCTCCCTCAGCAGAGTGATCTGATGTGCTGTTTTGTCTTTTTCACATACTGATGACTTCAATTCCTCAATTCCTAGAGCACAAAAAGAAAATCACCATTTGGGCTTGTTTCTGGATAACAGGTAAGTTAAGGCCTCCATCTGCATATTTCCGGGTGCTTCAAATATCGCAGGTTGCTCCCAACTCACTTCAGATGGATGAAGCGTTCTCAGCTTGTATTGTATCAGCCCAACTTCAAATCCTCATCTCTGATTTCTCCTCAGCAGGCAGTCGCAATAAAATTTCCAATCTCTTTAATGTAAGCCTGCCTGGATCACAGAGCATCTGCTGAAACGTCTGAAATGTGAAACTCGGGGCTCAGAATGAAGTGTGTCTGCTGCCTGTGCGGCAACGCTCAGGGTTTAGCCATGTGTCTTGTGTTGTTTGACAACTGTGCAGGATAAGAGGCGGCTGTGTATCAGTGGCGTTGGGCCATAAGGATTCAGTGTGATTACATTTAATTAACAGCTCCCTCATCTGGGCCTGATTACTGACCAGACGCTGACGTACAAGAGGAGATACTGTTACTGCCAGGTGTGTATGCCATCAGTGTTTGTCTTTGTGTGTGAGCACTGTGTGTGCGCCTGGGCAGGTTTCTGCAATGACAGGAGAACCGTTTCTCTCTCCTAATCTTTACACTTGTAGCTCTTTGAAATCACACAGAGTTCAGATTACAGCACAAATACAATCCAGCTCAACATCCACCCTGCAGGCATTATCCCAGGATTAGTTTTATTCTGCCAGTTAGCAGTTACCATCCTCATTCTGGCATAAGGCTAAAAGAAGAAAACAGCCAGCAGTTGTGCGGTAGTGGGTCCTTCAGACTAAATCATTGCCAAGGCGACAAATGGACTAATTACACTGATTAAATTATGACTGGAAATCAATGTTACTAAAGGTCAGACTAAGTGAGGACTGGAGTGTGTGGACATGCTGCAGGCGGAATCATGCACCTCATGCACCAGTTAATTCTCAAGGAAAATGTAGAATATGAAGTCAAGGGTTTAAAAAAAACCCCAACATAAAACATCACACTCAATTTAAAATCCCATAATATGTCACTAAAAGTAGTTGCTGTTTTTCTTCCCACAGTATTCTTTAGAAAAACTATCACAAGCTGAAATTCCGTGCATTTTTAACATTTTTCAGGAACTTCAAAAAAGGAGTCCTTTATCTTAATTCTGTAAAAAAAATGTTAAGACTGCTTTTTTCGTGTCTGAAGAGGGTTTGTGTTTATTTTTATAGGAAGGTATCAGGGTGGTGAAGGTGCTCTCATCCATGGTATGTTTGACCATGGATGTCCAAAGACATGCATTTGAGGTCAACTGGTGTGTTGGAGTTTACATTTTCTTTCATATTTTCTCTGTTTTCTCCTTTTTCTCAAAGTTTAACATTGTTTATCACTTTAGGTGACTTGACTTCCCTTCCTCATGTCTGGCAGTGGCATATAATGGGCTTAATCATGTGGTCATGTGTTCCTGTCAGTCCAGCCTTTGCTTTCAGATTTTGCTTTATTCTAGTTTTTTGTTACAGTGCTGGCTGTCCCCAGGTACTTCTTTCCTGCCTGGTTTTGGCAGGGGTCAATGTACAGAGTGGCATGTGTTGGGTGATCTGGAGGTAGGAAACTGATGCGTTCAAACTTATGCATTCTTCTTTGTGCCCCAAGTTGAAGTCCAATGGGTTGTTTTGTCCTCTCTTAGACCCGAAGCTCAGTCTTCAGGGAGAAATATTGCTGTCTTCACAGAGGTCTCCAAAGGGACCATAGGATGGAGGCTGTGAGGGCTTTGCAGTGGTCCAGCTCTGGTTTCAAGTCAGCGGTTTTGGATACTGTTGATCCAAGGTGTTTAAAGGTTGAGGTGAAGAGGACTTTAATGTCATTGCTTTATGCATAAGTTCAGTCTTGGCTGAGTTGGTCTTAAGGCCTGGTTTATTTGGTCTCTCTTATCAAGGTGCTGAGTGCAATCAGGAGATAGTTGAACTCTGAACAGTGTGGTGTCATCAGCACTGGTTTAGTACCCAAGGACACAACAGGAAATTTTCAGGCAGCAATGCAAAACTGTCAAATGCTGCAATTGAATCAGTCAATGTTAGAAAGTAAGTCTCTTCTGTGAACATGCACACAGCTTTCAGCACTGTGGTGGATGGAAGATGTTTGTTTATTTTCAAAGTTGGAGACTGACTGACATCAGGATTATTCAGAAATTTTCATGGTTTTACTGTGTCAAGGAAATGTGATCTGGCAAAAATCCACGAGGTATGCATCCAACCAAGTGACAAAGTCACCCCTGGCAGTGCTGAGGATGGCGTCTTCTGTCTTTCGAGGGGGGTAGTGCCTGGGCCCAGTTTTCACGAGGCATAGGAGGCTACAGAGTCACCGTAAGTTGTCACTCCAGGGAGCTGACACTAATATTGTTGCCTGATCACCCCAGGACTTCTGTCCCTCATGTTGAATAGTTTTGTAGCCTGTAAGGAGCACCTCAAATTAGGAAAAGATGCCAGTCAGGCAGAGGCACCATTGAAGCAGTGTAAGATGGCCCAGTTGTACATCTCGTTAACCGTGGGATGGTGGAAACAAAAGGAATCCAGTGAAGGGTTCCCTCTGGCTGATGTCTTGGCTTGCTTTTGCATTTTTACCAGAACTGAACTGCAGATGTCAATGCTTTGAACTGGGAGATCGGAAATCCATGTATCCAAGCTGGCAAGTGTATGGCTAACAAAATAGCATAAGCAAATAGTGCATGAACCATAGTATGAAGATGAGTTTGTTGAACATACTAAGGCTGACAGAAATTATGCTTTGATAAGCCAAAAGGTGATGTTGAAACTGGACTTTATTAATTCCAAAATGAAGAAGAGTCCAGTGCATTAAATGTGAAAATATTTAAAGTAACATATTTTCCGCACTATAAGGCGTACTGGATTATAAGGTGCACCTTCAATGAATGGCCTATTTTAAAACTTTGTTCATATATAAGGCGCACCGCATTGTAAGGCGCATAGAAAAGACCCTACAGTAGAGGCTGGGGTTACTTTATGCATCCAATAAATGGAGCTGCGCGAAAGGGAATGTCAACAAAACAGTCTGATAGGTCAGTCAAACTTTATTAATAGATTACAAACCAGCGATCTGACAACTCCGTTCACTCCTTAAATGAATAAACAGTATTCTTTACTCGGCGCAGGTCATCTTGTTGCTTCCTCCACTTCCGCACCATTGATTCGTTAATGTTAAATTGTCTTGCTGCTGCTCTATCCCCGTGTTCTACTGCGTGAATGATCGCTGAGTTTAAACTGCTCACCCCCTGGCTGGCCACAGGCAGTGTCAGCGGCGGCTCCTCGCCGGTGGCCCCGCTGCAGAGGAGCTACCCGCTCTCCGTCGTCGCCGCGCTCATGCTGGCACTGCTCGGTCGCCACCACCTCGCGCAGTCATATATCCCAGCATGAACCGCGTGCTTGAAGTCGGCGGCTGCTTACCATAGTTGCGAGACCTGTTGTTGCTCAATATTGGTCCATATATAAGGCACACCGGATTATAAGGCGCACTGTCAGCTTTTGAGAAAATTGGAAGTTTTTAGGTGCACCTTATCGTGCGGAAAATACGGTATATCTCAGTGTGTTTCACTCACGTCACATTTGTGGAGTTGGATTTAGTGTTTCTATGACATGAAGGTTAAATTTGACCTTATTCGGCTGAATTGCATCAAATTTGTGCTTTGTGGTCTGAAATATGAATTCAAATAATCAAAATAAATCATCAAACTAACAGAGGATGGAGCTTTTTCAAAGTTCTAACTAACAAACTCTGTCAAAACTCAAATGAGCTGGACTGAAGTGACTCAGCACTGCCACTCACTAAACAAAAGTGCATTGGTCAACATTTCATGCTGCCACGACTAATTTAGCACTTACAATCTGATACATCTGGTTACACTCGCACACTAATCAAAGAAATTAAAAATGTACTTTTTGAAGTTATTTTTCACAGGCACAGAATTGTGTGCGTTTGCATAGATGACTCACACTATGAAACACTTGCAGCAGGTTCTCTGCAGGCTAAGCCTGTATGGTAAATGTTTCCCTGCAGAGAATCTAATTACAACTGTCACAGAGGCATGAAGCAGACATAGAAGTCTGCCGCATCAGACTCAAGCTGTGGAGCCAAACATCACTCAGACCAGCACAGTTGAGTTGTGTTTGTGTAACAGGAAATCACATGGAAGGTCATCTCAGGCCACGAGTTATGGCTATGTCAAGATATCACAAAGAGATGCACTATAATGCATTACACAACACATGAAGAGTATTGATGTACTGTGCTGCATTGTTGGGCAGGGTTTCCCAACCTATGTGGCTGCACAGAAGCAACCTAAGGCTGAAGGCACACTCAACCACACACGGCAGTCGACCCAACACCTGACTTTGTCCAACCCAAATGGACCTGAAGCCGACCAAAACAAGCCGTCCTCTAGCCAGCACCAATGTGCATGTAAGAATATCAAAAGGATCGGTTAAGAATCACAATCTATAGAGCGTTAACAAGAAAAACGGGGTCAAATGTGAAATCAAGTGACAACTGTGAATCCACATTACCTATCTATCAGTCCGTCTGATCTTCCACCCATCTATCGACCTCACAGGACACAGGACCTACTAACTTTGTGGTGAGCTTAAACTGTGCCATCATCAGACTGTCATCAGACTGTCACTGACTGGTCAACAAAGGATTTCAACAAGCTGTGATGGAATTGAGTCTCAACAATCAAGCACACATGTTTACCCTTCTTGCCAAAGAGGTAGAGTTCCTACATATACACTAGAGTGATAACATCACCTTGATTTGTGTTGTCTTGTTCTACAAATCACAACAAGTCACTCTCAGGTTGACTTGCTGTGACAACCTTGTTATGTCCCCCCTTTGTCAACCCATTGCTCGACTTTGTTTTCAAGATTTCACACAGTGTTCATTCTCATGAAGTTCTGATTCCCAATATAATCATTTCATTATTTGTTGTATTGTTACTGCGCTTGTGTTTATACTCATGCTGCTGATGGTGGAGGGTACTCAGCTCACCGCCATGATCCCGAATCCCACCTGTAAACGTTAGCTGTAGGTTACACAGTGATGATGTTCTGGGGCTTCGAGTCCTGTTCAATCACTCTGACAGTGCCTCTTCCTCCCACCTACACCATCGCCAGACATCAGGAGCTTGTTGACTTGAGCAGTAATTCCAATCCTGAGGGTCAAGAACCCTGTTGGTAGCGCACCAGAAATTACAAAGGCCCCAGGCTCTGCTGCTCTTGTTTGTTCAAATTGGATTTGCATATGTTGAAGAAAGCCATCACAAAACACTCACTAGATTATGGAGCAGGGCTGGAAAACTGCCTCTCTCCTTTATTTTCAGCATTTTGGACTATCAACTGCCAAGATGGATTGACTGCAGATCTCTACAGGCTGACTGCAGGTGAAAACCTGAGTATTTTTAGGATGGTAATGTTTTTTGTTGCCTGGCCACCCTTTAAAGGCATGTACAGCCCAAGTCTTTTAAACTGGACGCATGGACTTGCCAGACTGTTGTGAGTGGCCATGCTGCTTGGGCACCTGAGGAATTGTCGCTCAAATAGTGGTTTAATGTAATTTATTAAGCATTTTACCAGTCTTGCCCTGCGATGGACTGGCGACCTGTCCAGGGTGTAACCTGCCTTGAATGAATGAATGAGACTTCTGGAAGCTAGTTGCACACACACACACGCACACGCACACGCACATGCACACGCACACACACACGCACACACACGCACACACACACAAGCACACGCGCGCACACACACACACACACACACACACACACACACACACACACACACAAAGTCACAGATTCGTTTCTTCTGTTGTTTATCACACACCATTAACGGATTTTTTTTTACTGTCAAAGTTGAATGGTTGATACATCTCTTTATACAACACAGCACAAAGGAAAAAAAACACAGATCCCCAGGGAGGGCTGCTTTTTTATTTTCTTTCTCAGTGAGGGTCCACAGCACAAACACAACCCTGAGGACACTGGGAGATGTGGACAGGAACACTCCTGCATTATACATTTGAAGCCTCACAATGAAAAGAGTTCTACTTGTGTCATTTTGGTTTTTTTTTTGCAAGTGGTGTAAATACTGTCTAATTTTCAATTTTCACATTGTCCATCCACCTATTTTCTAAACCACTTCTTCCAATTCAGTGTCCCCAGCTGGCTTCAGGTGAAAGCAGAGTACACCTTGGACAGATCAAAGAGGGGGACAAACACACATGCATGCATGCGTGCACATTGACTTTTTTTTTTTTAACTGTGGAGGGTGAACAGTGACAAGGACAACAGTAGTTTCTAAACCACCCAACTACCCCGACAGCTTTCAACAATTTCATTCAACCAATACTCCCTCCACAATATTCCCTTCCGCATTCACTCACTGGTTGCACTCTCAGCGCACAAAAAACTGATGTAGCGCATGAAATAAAATCCACCATGAACGTAGATGTAGACCTAATTTAGGTCTAATATTGGATATTAGTTAATATGTTTATGGTGAATTTTATTTGATGCACTGCATCGACATTTTGGTGTGTTGAGAGTGTTGAAGCAGTGCGAGATTGCGCAGTCGCGCAGCTTTAGAGGGAACATCGCACTCAACCAGAGTTACTACGGCTGTTTTCACGCCAGTTTTTTAGGGCCACCCTAACAGCTGGCTGAATGCTGCCTGCTGCTCTCGGAGCAGCTCTGGTCGCATTCGATTTCAAGGAAACCGCAGTGCTGACTGACTACAGTTCCCGTTGCCAGTTTTCTTCTCCTGCAGCCACACTTTGTTGAAAACCCATACCTTTTACAATGACACACAAACAATATGGAGAGACATGCTTCTGTTTCCTGAACTTCTAATCCTTTAGAGCTTCCTTTTTCCAGGTCTGCAACCATGTGAACGTGACACTCCTCGTGTCATCACGCACAGTCGTCATGGAAACGTAACGATCCACCTCATTAGTGCGATTTGGTCCAGAGAAACAGGAGTGATGTGAAAGCCGACCACTCTAATGAAGACAGCTCATTTCCAATTTGACCCACACCAATTTTGCTCTGTGGTACTAACTGCAGACCTGATGTGTGTAATTCAGATACCTGCTGAAACACGGAGATGCAGGGGTTAATGAGTCATCCTGCTGTTGCGAGGTTGGACTGATTGGGCATTTTTATCGACAGGGGTGTGTATGCATTTCAGGTGACATGAGAAAGTCGCAACGGCAAGTGTCAGGTTTGTAATTTTGAATATTTCAACCCGTGAAACTGTTGAAACATGAAAATCATTTTTTTGTGTGTCTGTCTTTGGTGTTTGGCACATCATGTCGTCTGACGATGGCAAAAGTAAGGATGTTTATTGTGTTTGGGCAGTGATGCAGAGTCACTTGTTGCCAGCAGAGGGTGCTCTGGCTATGTATTCACAGCAGGGCCTGGCGTTCTGATCCAGTTGTGCAGCTGTGTGTATGTTTGTCTGGATTTGTGTGTCAGAGCCTAATATCATTCCTGAAACTCTGTGTGTGTGTGTGTGTGTGTGTGTGTGTGTGTGTGTGTGTGTGTGTGTGTGTGTGTGTGTGTGTGTGT
>JASSRZ010000002.1:1038173-1071893 GCA_032164315.1 Malacoctenus gilli
TGGTAGTCCATCTAAACCACCACCGGGCGGGTTTGGAGAAAATGTCGGGCTAAACCATATAAACCCGTATGTGTGTGGGTGTGTGTGTGTGTGTGTGCGCGCGCGTGTGTGTGTGCGCGCGCGCGTGCGCGTGCACGAGCCAGCATTAGCACGCAACACGGCCCATCATACCTTCACTGCATGTTTCATCATGTGTGCATATTAGTTCTTCGTAACAGTGAATAGATGAGAAGCTGGAGCATATTATGGTGTGTGCTGTGGTGTGCTGCTGTTCCTGTGCAGGCTGGGCTGAATGAATACTACATCCAACATACCTTCAGTTTTTAACAGCCAACACCAAGGGATGCATGTAATATTCAGCACAGCCTGTCAAAGGGGATTAAATACGCTTTGCCAACCTGTTTGTAGCATCTCTATTGATACTCTATCACACATGCACGCATGCGCGCGCACACACACACACACACGTGCGCACACACACAGACACACAGAGACACACAGAGACACACACAGACACAGACACAGACACACACACACACACACACACACACACACACACACAGATGCAGCACATGGAGTGTCTCCATGCACCCTAACTACACAACACACCCACTTGCAGTCTCTTTTATCTTCTAAATAATAGTGTTGC
Organism: Malacoctenus gilli; assembly: GCA_032164315.1. Lineage (NCBI taxonomy): Eukaryota > Metazoa > Chordata > Actinopteri > Blenniiformes > Labrisomidae > Malacoctenus > Malacoctenus gilli. The sequence continues at coordinate 1,038,823 of JASSRZ010000002.1, forward strand.
CAGATGTGGAGCTGTCTCTAATATGGACCGCAGGGGCCACAGCAGCACCTGACATGAATACCACTGTACTACAGTTTACAGCCAGGATTACACAGAGGCACAGTGCGGCGCACTAGGAAACACTACAGCTGCTGTCTGCGGGGAGCTCTTAAAACAACAGCGCAACAACTGAGAAGTGAGGCTTTATACGAGGGAGACGGTTAGCACAGACAGGCCTGTAACTCATACTCTTTTCATTTTACCACACTGTTTTATCTGTTTGACACTTTCTTAACCTCCTGTGTGTCTTTCCTTTTTCCTATTCGTAGGTTTAGGATATTATGGTGCCACAACAGGAGCAAAGAAAGGATGAATAAAGCCACAATTATATCTGAGGCCCCGTCTACATGAAACGAAAAGGCATTGTGAATTCAGAAGGGTGTCCTGTAAAGATGGAGCCTCATTAGGAAGAGTTTTCCTCCACTCCAACACGACACACCAAAATGCTATGGTGCCTGAACAAAACTCTGCACAAGGTAACCGTGAAATGTCAAGAAAGTAGTGAAACAGAATGAAAGAGTGGCAGGAATATGGAGTGCACAAACAGGAAAGGAAATGTATGTGTGACCTGATGGTCTCTGGTCATGTTAGTTTAAAAAGGACAGAAAATGAAAGAACAACCATATGTGACAGTATGAGACCAAATACTTTCAGCGTAGTTCTCAATGGGGAGTCGGCAAGCTTTACAGTAAAAAAAAAGCAACAAGTACCTCACTGATAAATTGATGTGTGTCATTATAGGTTGATCTGGTATGATGTCTTCGTAGGTGTGTGTGTGTGTGTGTGTGTGTGTGTGTGTGTGTGTGTGTGTGTGTGTGTGTGTGTGTGTGTGTCCTGTGAAACCATTGTTCTCCTGATGAAGTCTAATGAAACATGGAGCACTGAGTCTGCCTGTGCCCTGCTACTCTGAGATGGTGTTGTGTTCGCCTCCCTCTTTAACCCACAGGACTATTTGGCGGCCAGTGTTCAGCACCCACAGAGCAAATAAACTCCTGATGGGTGAGAATGAACAGAAGTCTTCCCACGGCGTCTTCAGCACAGATGTAGTGCCACGAACTAATCACCTGTCAAGCAGCCAAAAAGTACAGCTGCCACTGAATGTCATCATGGGTTTCTGAGGCAGTGTTGGGAACAAGCTGAGAGCCACAAATCATTCTGTCTGCATCACACATTTACACGCATTTTATCCCTCACATATGCAGAAGAAAATAAAGAGGAGACTATAACTGCAAGGGCCTGAATGATCGCAGTGCCATGTGGGTACATTGAGGCTTGTAAAAGAGACGGTGAAAAACATTGGGTATATTGACTTTACTTCTGCGATGCACCAGGAAAAACTTGACCATAACACACATTACATGATTGGTTACATTTTCACACACAATCATTCACCAACGGTGATGGCTACCATGCAAGGTTGGGTTTCAGTTGCCTAGATGCGACATCTAACCCCCAACCCTCATGTTCGAAGGAGATGTGCTCAAGCAGCTGAGTCATAGCCTCTCAGAGAGGCCTCCTAAGACTGATGGGTGCTGCCTCTCACAGAACAACCCACAAAGAGCCCCATTTCTGTCAGGGACGTGGTGAAGGCCACAGGATCCGGCCCAAAGTCTCAGAACCAAGATCACTTGGCACATCCAGAACAGATGCGGGAATCCCACGCAGTCGATGTGGTGAATCAGGAGGGGTTTCTGACCACCATGGCTCGAGTGAGGGTCCACTTCAGCCCACCAAATAATCCCACACACTTTTATAATGACAAACAAGACATTTTTAATGAAGCCACCATACGTGTTATGTTCCTGGTTCTTTTCTCCAATCAGTTTGTTACGCTTTAAAAGCATTTGGGCCCCGATCAACTAAGATCTTGACTCATTTTTGGCAGAAGTGCACAAGACTGTCCTTCCATTTTGAGAGCCTTTCGCATCTGAATAACATGAGAAACAACACACAGAAACAGAAAGCAGTTAAGGAACAAAAACAAAGCTACTGCATAAGTGGAAGCATTTGGAGAGCGCAAACCTTCCCCAAGAGTTTAACTCTCAAGCTTCAAACTCTTGCATGCTGAACTCTCTTAAAAGGCCACCCTCTCTTATGATGCAAAAACCAACAGACATATTGTTCTTCTTTATTTTAGATCACTGGGTCACCAGAACACCACTAATGGGTGGTTCTTTGTACCATCCATCACCCATCCAGTAAGTCCCATCGAAATATGCAGAGAAATATGCTTAAAACAGGCAGACCTACAGACAAATGCTTTTCACAAATGGAGCTAATGAAATCAAACTGTTCAGATCCACAAGAATTAATGGTTTTCAGAAAAAAAGCAGAACCTCTGGTAAAGACTACAGTTGCAATTAAAAAGAAAAATGCAAACACCAAATTATGAAGTTAATTGATCTATTTGCACAAACACATTTCACAATTTGCCTCAATCCAATAAAAATGCTCGTTGTGGTATGAATGCGGAGGCGCTGAATAGAGAGCGTGAGAATCTGACAGACGCCATCTTCAGCACTCCACGTTAGGGGAATGGCATTCACTGACATCTGCATACAATGTTAAATTCGCGCCCCCTTTTTCTTTCCTTCACAATGTGCATTTGGTCGATGAGGGCCAAGGACATAAGAGGGAAAACAGAGAGGATCTCTGCCTTCCACTGTTGTTCTTTGTTAGCGGCACAGATGGTTTGAGTGAGCAGGCCGGTCATTTCTAAATCAATAGTCAGGCACATGGGAGTCACTGTGTGCACTCGGAAGAAAAAAACCCTCAACTCATGCACTGTGGTAGGTACAAACATGCACACAGAAATGCACACCAGTATGCATTTTCAGCTCCACAAGCACACAAGATCGCCATGCATGGTGAACACAACGGCAGCAATAAACACACATGCGTGCAACTCACATATGCAGGCATGTACACATGCGCATAAAAACAGAGACACACAAATGGGGAATTCTATTTGTGCGCACACACAAACACACACACACGTGCACGCACGCATGTTTACGTGCGCACGCACACACGCATACCAAATGGGGGAAGCAAGAGGAGCTTGGGAAGGAGAATGAGAGTAAACCAATAGCCCTGCAGCTTATTTCTGCAGACAAGCTGTTGTTTAATATGACTGCAGCAGACGTCGGCCCCACGACAATCATTTAAACCTCCAGAGTCTGCTCCACTCGAGGAGATGCAAGCATCTCTCCACCCCCTTCTCCTCATACGTTACACTTTTTTCGCTTCTCTTTCTCTCCTTTTTCCCACCTCCTTCTTTTCCTTTCCGAGCACAAGCCAGAAGGGCAAAAAATTATATTAAAGCTTCATATATATTCCACAACCTGTTATTGTCCGGCTCTGTTGTGAACTGAAGACTTTGGGTAAGCGGCGGAGGTGTACCAGGAGACAGCCGCAGTCCTAAAGCTGTCTGTGGTTTGATTTTGGCTTCCACATGCTGCTGATTGGTTGGTGCAGTGTCTTCCTAAGTTTGCTGTTTCGCAGCCTTCACAGGGGAGCCCTGCACCACTGTGTTGCCAGTTTCCAGTCCAGATTCCGAGGAACAATTCCGTCTTCGTGGTTGATTATGTCCTCTTGGAGGACACAAGTAACAAATTCAGCGAGTGTCCCATGCAGCTTTTTGGCTGTGATACCTGCACCGTATAAAGAGAGCTCTGTTTCCTGTTCCTGAGTTTCCTCGTGCTAAGTGGAGAGCATTGCTCTGTGCTGGCTTTCCCTTATGAGGAGGATGTTTGTCCAACTTAAATGTTCCAAATCTAATTACACATTTATGGCTTTTTATGATACTGAAGTGAAACATTATGTTGAAATTGCCAACAATAAACTGTAAATCTCGCCGTATGGTCTGTCCAACTCAATGATATCTATTTGTCGTCATAGTGTACCAAAGTAGATGAGCCTCTTTTGTACTGGGGCTTTTTCTTACTTTGCTGACAGCATGTGACGCTTCCACTCAGACATTAAACAAACTGACAGTTGGCGAGGATGAAGCTGCAGGTAGAATTTAAGGGTGACAAACCTGATGAACCTCCCATGGATGCGAGAGCTTCGAGGCCGGCCTGCTCTCACGGTGTGATCAGGTTTGCTTTATTGTAGCACAGCAGTTTTGAAAGCATCTCACTGTGGTTAATGTGATTTCCTAACATTATCCTATTATTTCTAATCGTTAAGTAAGTGCTGTTAAAGTGTATCTGACAACTCTCATCAGGTTTGCCGTTCACATGATCACTGAAATGATTCGATAACTCCAGAAATCGTACATCAGATGTCATGCCATTATGAAAGCTGCTTGTAAGGAGCACTTTTGCAATAAACAAACATGGACTGCCAACAACAAAGCATTGGAAAAAATATTGCCCGCTGATTGGTCGGGACTGCACACAAAGAAGCTCCCGCTGATACGCTAATCCACTCATTCATCTGTTCATTAGGAGGTTTAAATTAAGAGAGTGGCTGACTTTCACATATTTGAATGTTGGTAGTCACTTACCTCATTGGTTGGTTTGACCAACTGATTTACTTGCTTTGAACAACAAAAACAAAAAGAAAAGCTGCAACATAAAGCAGTACAAAAGGCTGACACCGTTTTTCAACACAGAATTTGTCGGAATGCCAAAAGTGAGAAAAGGTTGAAAATGGCCAGAACAATTCTTTGAAGCGATTCCATGTCAGCCTTCTTTACTTTAAACGAGAGGAATTAAACAGTGCTCAGAGTGCCACTGGGGAAGTGGCACAATTGGTGAGTAAAGCATGTGAAAATGAATTGAGACCCAGAGGAGCGTCTGCCGAGTTATCAGACCACCTCTGAGCCAGCTGAATAACAGGCGGCATTTGGGTCTGAAATTAAAACCGAGGCTGAGGAGGATCACCGCCGTGATCAGCCGACTGGATTCAAATTAGGAAATAGTAATTACAAATAATTCGTCTTCAGCGATCCCCTCTGAATGGTGTTTCCGTTTACTTTGCCTAACCTTTCTGTGGGTGGGCGCACTTCCTATCTCCAGGCTGGCATTATACCCGCCAGGATACAAGACTTCACAATTCAATGTTGAGTAAAAAAAAACCAAACAAAACAGCAACTAAGAATTGAAATTTACTGCTGTAATCTCAATTCATTAATTAAACGGACAAAAAAAATAATGTGGCAACAATTACAATAATTTCTGGATGATTTCTTTTTTTTTTTTACATTCTGGACAAGGAATGTTTCTCAGTGCATTTGAGGAACATATTCTTATCTCATCTTGTACCGACACACAAGATGTGTCACAGCTGGGTGACATGAGACCATGAAGCTCTGACAGCTGATAAGCATTGTACCACGCTTATACATGGAGCAGCCTGACTAAGCCCAGGAACATGTTTGAGGAGCAGTCCAAGTCCTGAGGTGACCTAAGTGCTTTTCACTATGTCAGCCCTCTGTGGTTGTAGTCGGAGGTGACTCGTTCCATCGACACAACCACGCTCAAATGGAGCTTACGAAAAATGAATGTAGAAACATTTTGTTTCTGTAACAAGATTTTGTTGTTCACATATCATTTGCTGACCGATTTCAACATCTGTCTGTTTGAATTGAAAAATGTTTGTTTTGTTTAGTTTTTAGTTTCAAGTACTGATTCCTCTAATTCATTCGGTCTCAATTGGGGGTCTGTGTACGCCTTTTGGTACTTTAAGACATTCCAAGGGGTACATGGAGAAAGCCATCCATAAATGGTTGTGATTTTGGGGGGAAATTATTTGATTTAGGCGGAAAAAAAAATAATGTTGAGATTAAATTTCTAGTTCAGAAATTTTAAATCCCTGAAAAGACACTTTACATGCACATTTATTCACTGTTTATATGTTTAATAAATCAGTGGCACAGCACTGTGTTTCACAATGTTTTGCAACTAAATATTATGTGCTGGTTGAGGGTTATTCTGGTGAAAGAATATTTCATACAGGGTTTATCACTGAAAAAGCAAACTACTGCTCTTGTCAAACAAAGACATTTAAAAACTCGGTGAATGAAACTTCAGGAGTGAGTGACTGCTAACAATTTCCGCCTCTCACCCAGAAAATGACTTCAACCTAACACTCGTCACCTCTTTAATGAGGGCCGATTAATAAAGCATACAGTTGCTTGTGCCTGCATCATGCAGCATCTATTCTTAGGGATAAATCAACAGCCTTACGTGGTGAAAGATAAAGAGGAGAAAAAGCCGTCTGATGGATGCGGCCATACTCAGCTCCAGGCAACCTAATTGTGAAGAGGCAAGCCAAAAAAGGGAAGATGAGGGGGAGAAAGGGAAAAAAAGAGAGAAAAAAGCGAGGCAATTCAGCCATTACTTTATGAAGTTGTTCTCCCTGAAGGTGTGAGGATATGATTGGAGGTCACTGACTCTGGATTTTGTGTTTGTGCTGAGCTGCTTGTGGTGTGCTCTTGTGTGCTGCTTTGCTCTTAACGAGCATCTTGTTACACAAACTCAGTGTTGAAAGTAAGAAAAGCTTTTATAGTTATCAGAGCAGAACAAAGAATTTAGATGAAGTCGTTCAGCTGTCTCTTTGCATGACAACTTGTTTTGTCATTTGTTAAAATTATACAGTTTGCATTTATTTACCAGGATAAAATTAATATTTAAGTCTGATAAAAGCATTTTGTTCGAACTGAACCTGATGCAATTTTAATTACGTCAAACGAATAAAGAAGCTCTAATGCAAAAAGAACTAAACAGGCACTACAATTGCAAGCAAAACACACAATAAATTCCGGAGAAAAAGCATTCATTTTTATAAAATCAAGATACAGTGTTTCAATTCGAAACACGATATATAAGGTTATTTAAGGACTTCGGGCAATCAACAAACAGTTGCCAAGTCAGCCTGGATTTCCTTAAGATCGACACATGTAAACATCTGCAATGTTGATGTTGCAGAAGCTGATGTACTTTTTTCGTGCAGCGGGGAGTGTCAAGCCAAAAATGTGTGTCATCAGTTTCAGATGTTTGCATTCATTTTGTAGAATAAAGTTTTTCAAATAGACTGGAAGGAGTTTATACGAGTAGATTGATTCACATCATACAGTGTCATTTTTGTTCGACCTGCATTCACAGAGGTGTCAACTGCCTTGGCCTTTACTGGAGATATTGAGGTATTGAGAGGGGGCATAAGTCTCTTTATGCCCTGTATGCATGCACCTTATCACACAGATATTAAACTCATTCATTCTGTGCATTAAACCTCGGTGTAAGTGTTAATTCCCTTGTGGCATGATATATTTAGGACCCCTTATAGGGCCGAATGATTTGCATGTACTCTGAACCACATTAAACTTTCACGGTATTGAAGTACTATTTATGGAACAGAAAGAGGACTCAGTTAGGAAATTTGATGGCTCTTCCATTCAATTTTTTGGGGGTCTGATATCACTCTATGGCCTGTCTGTGTGGAGTTTGCATGCACTTTCTACAAGTATTTACACTTTTCCATCACCCAGAGAAGTGCTTGAAAGCTCAATGATGTCCAAACTCCAACTAGGTGTGGCTGTCACTGTTCATTGTGTTTCATTCAGCGTCATTGGAACTGAGTCCAGGAACCAAACAAACCTGGAGAAAGTGGATAGAAATAGCAGGCTGAAAATGGATTAATATACATACAGCATTTTACAGTAACAAAACAGTTATTATTGACAGAGACAAGATAAGAAAAAGACCTCCTTTGAGTGATGAATTGCTTTTGCAGATCTAGTTTTATGAGCCCCTGACTCCACATCTTCCACCTCAAACGGTCTGTGGAGCACACTGGCTCGTACAGTTTGTATGGGTGATTACATGCTTTTACAAGCACTGGTCGGAAGACTGGGGTGATATGATGATATCAATTCAGTGGCAGTAAACAAAACACAAACACATCGTGCATCAGTAAACTGTTGCTCTCACAATATGACTTAATATTCAGCGCTGACGAACTGCAACTTGAGCTGTCATAAACAACAGGGTCGTGGTGACAATCGCTCAGCGCCAGCCTTTTGTTCTAGAGCTGCTACGTCTTCAACAACACATGTAACCACAGTGACTCTAGAGGACCACAGATGCGCTCCCAGTGACAACCGGCAGCTACACCAGACTCCCCCGTCTGTTCTGTAGTACAGCTGCCTCCCAGCTGTGAACTCTTTTGCTACACTCCGCAGTTGACGAGCTGTGCGCCTTGTCCACCTCCGTAACAGTCGTTAAATTACATGTGTGATTGTCAAGTCTGCTTTCATTCTCAAGGTGCCTCAATCATTTTGTGCAGAGGATCAAAGCAGAATCTTATATTAGCACTGTGACTTAGATTTATCATGTCAATTTCTTAACGTTTCTGATAAAGTACAATGACCTCATCATGAGTTTGAGAACTCGATGTGGTTTATGTGATTGAAACCTTAAAGGATTGGAGGTTGCTGTACTAATCCAGCTCTATCTTAGAAGGAGGGGTAAAGCCTGTGTATTGTACACTGTAAAAATGTGAAATATAAAGTAATTTGCTGTGCTTCTGTAAAGTAGATTATTGTGAATGGTTTGAAAGCAAAATATTGCACAATACACAGTAATTGGCATGATACATCACATGTATAAATCACTGTAATAAACATAGTAAATTCACAGCAGATAAAGCTCTATTGTAGTAAGTCACAGTAATATTACCCATACTGTAAAAACCAAATCAACTGTACCAAAGTACATTAGTGTAAAATTTCACAATGACATCATGTGTACAGTAAAACATCACAGCAACCATAACAGTACTGTAGAACAGTGTTTCCCAAACACTGTGCCGCGGCACACTGGTGTGCTGTGATGGATGTTCAGCTGTGCCGTGGGAAATTGTCCAATGTTAATTATGGAGTGTGTTAAAACAGGATCGCCAAACCACTGGTCAGTTGGCGTGAGGTCCGGTTAGCCACTTGATAATTGGGAGTGGCTAATCAGAGAATCGTGACATTTCCAGTTGTGTCGGTCTGATTGTGCTGCATCGGCACATGTTCAGGTTATCTGTGTGAGGATCAGCTGCTGTGTGCGATCAATAGCAGTGGTGTGTTTGTGGACAGACGAAAACCCCAGTATGTAGTGCGATGGGACAACCTGCATTTATTGCCCATTTTATACCAACATGAGGAACACAGACGAGTCGCGATAGTCACTGTAAGAAGCACTCAGCTGCTGCCAGAACAGCAGGAGGTCTTAAAACGTGACTTTGTTCTTATTGTTGTAATATTTATGGAGCAAGTCTAAAACTGAAATTTGCAGGAACATATATGTGTATGGTTGGAAATGGTGGTTGCAAGTACAGGACTGTTGAATTTCACAATAATGTATTGGAATTTATAGTAACTTATTATTTACTGTAGGAAATGGTAATAACCCGTAGTGTTAGTGTACCAGTACTGTAAAAGCTCACTGTAAAAATTTCAAAGTAATGTCGTGCATTCTGGTAAATAACATGTACTTTTCAGAAATGACAGCAACCAGTGCAGTATTGTAGAAATTCAAAGTAGCATATTGTGTAGGGGACTACTGTAGCCCATCTCGTACTTTAGAAATTCAAAGATACTGTAACATAGTGTGTACTCTAGGAAATGATTGCAAGGGTCAGAAATGGCTTCTTTGCCTCAGCCAAATATTAAAGGAGATGTTGTGACACAGGTTTTTCTCACAAACACTCAAATGCCTTCAGCTCGGAGGTTTAATGTTAAACATTGGCTGCATTGTGGCGCGGCGGTTCGTGCTCTCACCAATTGCCACATTTGCGTCCAGTTAATCACTGCGATTGCTTTTTTTTAAGATAACTTACTTGTCAGTTGCTGCCAGTTTATTACTTTAAAATTCACAGTTGTTTTGTTGCAGAATAAGCTATAGTGTGACCTCCAGACGAACTTAGAAATGTCATGCTGCACCTTTAAGGCCTCCAAGCAGTCAGTATAGTCAAAATAGTCTTTTTACGGAACTGAAACACATGAATGAGAACGCAACTTTACCCAGGGCTCAGCCTGTGCTGAGAGGTTAGTTTACGAAATGAACCAAACGTGTGTTCATCTTCATTGATTTGTTGTGCTGTTTGTGCCATTATGGTGACGCACACCAATTTCGATGGTGGAGAACAATTGGCTGTGCTGTTTAGATGGACTCTGGATCCAAAGCAGGGTCTCACCCACTACTTCAATTTGACATGATTTTCAGTTGAACAATGATGACCAGTTAAAATTGGTTACATGCACATCTTTACATCCATGCAACTGCAGTGAGTGATCTGTTGCCCAAGTGAGCAGCTATTCGACCACGCAGAATCATTCGATTTATTTATAGGACACCAATGCATGACACAGATTTGGCTGAGCATCCAAACCATTCAGGCCATCCTGAGTTTGCAGGAACATGCAATGCTTGCCGGAACCCAGCAGTTTTCAATGTGCCAAAGATGGAGGCTGAATCACCTTCTGGCTGTCATCTTTCTCTCTCCATCTCACATCCATCTCTTGGATTGCTGCTTCCATTTGAGGGTCGAGCATTTTGGAGCTGATTCCAGCAAACATTGGTTTGGAATGCAGTGTTCACCCTGGACATCTGCCAATCACAGGACAAACATGCAGACAGATGGACCCCACCTGGGTTCAAACCCAGGACCCTCACGTTATGAGGAGTGTGATGACCGCTGTGGGGCCCTGTGTCGTCATCCATTGCATTAAAGCTGTTTTCCACACCTAAAAAGATTCTGTCTTTGGATTTTGTTTTTTTATTAACTGCATACATTAATTTTTTCCAAACATCTTCATTGTTCTTACATCATCACCATTGCATTGAGAAATTACTGAGTAAAGAGAGAGGTTTACTCCTGCACACAGCTTTATGTTTGAGTTCACCGTAGGTAGGGTGAATGACTCAGTATGTGTATAACAGCAGTGCCACCCATGAGAAAAGGAGAGAGCGATTGAGGGGACAGTGAGGGGGAAAGAGTCAAAGCGCAGGAGAGTGAGAATGAGAGAAAGAGAGAGTAAGAGAGAGAGAGAGACCGAGAGAGAGACCGAGAGAGGAGAGAGATCCCAGAGGAGCCTCTGGGTGCCTAATAGTCTGAGAGATTCTGTCACAAAATATTGCCTCCACTGTTCTGCCAGGGAGCTTTGGGGAGAGGAGGATGATGAGGTGGGGCGAGGATGAGGAGAAGCAGATTTGTGTGTGTGTGTGTCTCCCTCTGTGGCTCCCGGTTTCCTCCCGGACCAATGAGCGACAGGCCACATCGTGGACAGCTTGACAGAGCTTAGCGGAGTCCTCAGACAGCGGCGCCGGCTGCCAGCGAGAGCAGCCTGACCTCCCAGAGGGCACTTCAGCAAGTAGCTGACATCTCTGGAGGCACCGTGATTAAAATTTTTCCCTGGCGATGGATCAATAGACTACATGATGTCATTCTCTCTCATAAAAAGTTTGATTTTTCAGGTAAAGATCAGAGGACACGATTGTGTGTGTGTGTGTGTGGGGGGGGTCTCCTTCCTTTGTGTGTGTGGCCCACAGTTGACAAGAAAGGCTATTTTGAGTCCAATGCAAATGACCTGTCTAAGAGCGCATTCAGACTGACATCTGTGCAGGCCGCACTAATTTAGTGACACATCATGTTGCCATGAAAACTGGGCACCACTTATGTAGTCAGAGTCTGGGAAAGTGAAGTTCATGGGAGTCAACAAGAAAGACAGTAGCTTGTAGGGTTTTAATGGCGCTTCTTACTTTGTTTATATACCATTTGTTTGTTTGTTTGTTTTAGTCGTTGCAAACAAACAAACAGGGTTGCTCCTCTTTTTACTCATATTGACTCTGTGATCCTCTCACAAAAACATAACAAGACATATAAGAGCCTTTCCAGCTCACACTTCAGTCTCACAAGAGGGACTCCCGCACTTTTCCCTGCAGGGAGGCAAGCTGTATGTCCTGCATCCATCTTTGCTGTCAGTAACTGACACATGTGCGTCCTGCTACCCACCCAGCAGAGCTGCCGCTGTGCAGGAGCCCCGGCCATTCATCCCACCATGACACATCTCTCGTCGAAGTCTCTGCAGGTTCTTGCACCTGCCCGTTTGATCTGCTTCGAAACACATCAGCTTCATGAACTGACTGTTCAATCCCTGCCTAATACATACGACCACTGACAGGTGCCATTATAACAAGATAATCAATGTTATTTAGTTCAGCCATCAGTCAGATTTAAAGCCGTGCCTGCTGGGCTGTTTGGACTGACGTGGCCTGGACAGACAGACAAGCTAATGATCCTCAGCCGATAAAGTAACGGCACAGACAAAAGAGCGGGAGGCTGATGAAATAGCCGAGAAAGGAAAGAGACTCGAGAAAATAAAAGAAATGTTTAGAGTAGTCAAAAAATGAATTCAACTGATGCCACACACTGGCAGACAATTACACATATTGTTGTTGTTCAAGTGTACCACATTTATGCTTTTACAGCAGATCAATTGTTTGCTTCTTCAAATATGTCAAACAAGGCAATAATTTCGGCACGGAAACTTGTTTTTGCATGACTCTATCAGAGCTTTCAGGAGGAAAAAAGCCACTTTTCCTGTCGTAATTATGTCTGGGATGTTGTTTACAACGGGGGGAAACTGGCAATTATAGTAACTCCGATATGATGGGGAAACAATGTCCTGCAGCAACAGAAGAACTGGATCTATGAGGAAGGCGAGGGGTCGATGGAAGTTCAGGAAAAAATGAAGCTGTGTGACTGTGTGAAGACGCCTTTTGGCACTTGTCTTTTGTGTACTCAATGTTCTCACTCATCATTTTCAAACCCAGATATAATTTCAGTGTTTCATGTGACACAATTTTTTGCACTTTTAGAACTGGGAGTTCAACAGAACACATTCAAATTTGTGATGATTCCTAGAAAAAAATGCAACTTTTTCCTCTAACATAACTGTGAGCTATAAGATTGAAATTTCAGAGTCCCACCAGGAATAATATCCGCTGCATTTCAAGCTCACATTGGGTTGGGGTTGTACATCCAAACTGTGCTGAAGTAGCCATATGTGGGTAATGAAAGGTACCGGGCTACTGCTAGCTTTCACCTGCATCCAGCATGGCCACATCAAGATCTCCTCTCTCTTTCTCAGACCCCCACCCCCACTTCCCACCCCTCTATCTACTCCATCTCCTCGAGCCATGGATCAATAAGTGCAAATGAGATGGACAACAGCAATTTCCTTCTCTCTCGCCCAGATAACATGTATCAATCACCCAGCAGGCAGCTCACTTCATAGCTCGTCACGCCACATCCTCAGCACGTCCTGCTGAAAGCTCAACAGGCTGCAGTGGTTGGAGCAGTTCCAAGCACCTAATGGACACTCCAGTCCATCTTCACAATATCCTTGTTTGCTGCACGCTGCCCCCGAAACAAAAAGGCAAATGTGGTGGACTGGAAGCACTCAAGGATCTGAAAGCCATGAGGACTGAAAGGCTTCAGTTATGAACCAGGCAAACCGAGAGAGAGAGAGAGAGAGAGAGAGAGAGAGAGAGAGAGAGAGAGAAAGAAAGAAAGAAAGAAAGAAAGAAAGAAAGAAAACCTTTATAACAACTGATCCTTCAAGGACATTTCAAATAACTGAATCTGTTAACGTACTCATGTATATTTATATACACAAGGTACAGAAATGTGGAGCCTTTTCACTTGTGTCCTGTATTTACACTGTGAAGTATGGGACTGTTTATCGAAATGAACTTTTAGCTTAGCCTCCAGCAATAAGTTCGGTAAAAGCAATACATTTCTTTATTCATCATTAAGTCAGTTAAAGAAAGTACCCAGTGAACGAGTTTGATCCCTTGCTATAACGCAGTTCGCCTTTCATGGCTTCGCTTATTTGCAGATTTTTTTGGTGCAGTTTTTTTGTTTTGTTTTTTTACAGTGTATGAACACGCATTTTAGTCTGTATCCTGACTGGCATTTCTGAACTGACAAAGGCAGCTGAGGACACATCCAAATATCAAAAATATATATATATATATATTTGATATTTGGAATAAGGTAAAGATACTTCCAGTGTTTGTACCTTTTTCCTACTTTTCATTCAGATTGAGTTGTAGACCTCCACTGAGACATTTTCTCCAGCTAGAAAAAAAAGCTGCACTGTGCAGTGATCACACCAGAGCAGACAAGAGGATGCTGTGATGACTCGGAGCTATACTTTCTCCCAGATAGCATCCTCCCAGCTTTGTTAAGGTCACATGTGAACTCTCGGCTCTGTGCCTGCAGGGGATGTTCGCGCTTCCCAGGATGAATGCATAGCAAGTAGCAGCAACACAGAAGACACTGGAGCTGTGAGGCAAAATACAAACTGCATTTTTATTCATTTCCAGTAAATGATATGTTAAAGACTCCCACCCTGATTTTATTTACGCTGCCCCTCCATCCCCAAATGTCTTCTCAGGCGACTGCTGCTCTTTTCAAAATATGAATTTTAAAAGGTAGAGGTTGGTTTCTTTTTGGTTTTCACACATTCACTTTGACTGATGGAATAGTCTTCATTTTAAAACACACACACATTTTTCAAGAACGAACGCACGCACGCACGCACGCAGGCACGCCCGCACGCACGCGCGCAGGCACGCCTGCACGCACGCACGCACGCACGCACGCACGCACGCACGCATGCGCGCACACACACAAGGGCTTTTATCTGCTTTGCATTTGTTCTTGTTCTTTGGACTGCTATGACACCAAGTTACTCAGCAGAGGACTGAAGACAATCAGGGAGGCTAAGACCAAAGGGACATTCTGAGATCATTTTGCCATAGCCCAAAAAAAAGGTTTGTGCTGAGGACGCACAAAGAGTGGGGATGTGAGATCATCATGACATATTAACTGCACCCCAAAAAAGAACAAACACACAGCAAAGCAACTGTGAAGCTTCAAAACTTCTGTGCACTCAACAGCTTACATTACCTTGCCTTACCTTAAAAACATCTGGTGCTTCACATGCGACTTTAAATTGTGAAGGTCCCCCTTTTACCGTACTATTGTCTGGTACTGGATCAGCTTCTTCCCAATGACTATTGCTAACTGCTAATATCACAGCATCCTCTTACTTTCTGACTGTTAAGCTCTCCTGATTGAATTCTCACCTTGGTCCAGTCAGCCTGCTTTATCAACGTCATTGTTTGAGTCTCAGCTCTTCACTTGCATTCCCTGCAGATTGCGTGCCTCTCAGCACAATACCACAAGCATCCCCAGTGAAGGCTGAGCTGGTTTGCACCTCTTATTCAGATATTCAGATGAAAAGTCAATCCTATTGTGCTGTTGGTAGGGAGCTTTGGAGTTTGTCACCTTCATAAAATCACAATTCCAGATACCTCCAAACACAGAGCTGTCACCCAACACTTGCAGTGTCATTTGATCATTTGTACACAGTCATAAGTTGCAAACTATAATTACCTGAGCTGTCTAATGATGCCTTTTGATGTTGTGTTTCTAATTTCAAATCTAATTAATTGCTCTGATTATCATTGTGATGATGCTAAGACTACTCTGGAGCCAAGCACAGCATGTGAGGCGCTTATATGTTCTGGGTGCATTCATCACACAGCTGTTCCAATCAAATGTGTCAACACTTGGGAGTAGCAGGTTGCGTTGGGTTACGTCCATGTAAAAAAGCTGACCTGGGGCCCTCAGTGAGATGATGATTTCAATCAAGCTGACAGAAACACATTCTTCCACGAGCAGATCAGCTTCATCATTGAAGTCCAGACAGACTCCTGACACCAATTTGTGAAAAACAATTCGGCGTTTCATTTGGCAAGGGAGCTCCTCAAAAAGTGTCATTAGCACTGCATAAATACACTAGGGATGGTGCAATCAAAATGGAAACGCACACACCAAATTTGCCAGATTTGTGAATGCACAAGAGCTTTAAATTACAAAGATGATCATCTTGTGACAGTATGTCTCCTTTGCAAGGAAGTCCTGTTTATGTTGAACTCAGCTGTTACACGCAGACGTTCTGGCATTCATAAATGATTCAGTTACGTCAATTTATAGGGACACAAAAGGATCAAAGAATTGTCCAACCCCTTCGGTTTTTCTTCATTGTAACTTTTGGCTGTGATTGTAACTGTGTATGTATTTGTGTCTTGAGTGAATCTTTTCTTTGGTAGTCTTGAGTTCTGCCACATTTTTTTTATTGTTTTCAGCATCTTCCTGTGAACCTACCAGCACATTATTGTGGTTTCTGTGTTTTATCGTCTATTTTCTTTCACCCTCATTCCTGTGCTCAAGAAAAGCATCATTTGACACTTTGAGGGTACTGTTTTGTATGATGTTGACAATGTGTATATTTCAAACACACACACACACGCATGCACGCACACACACACGTACCCTCACATGCGCGCACACCACACACACACAACGCGCACACACACACACACACACACACACACACACACACACGTACCCTCACATGCGCACACACCGCACACACACAACGCGCACACACACACACACACACGCACACACACACACACACAAACACACACACACACACACACACACACATATTGCTTGAGATTACGGTCTTATGACTTAAAAAAAGAATGAATTTGGAAATGACATAATGTGCCTTTTTCACAGGAACATCAGACTGGCTGTAGATGACCCAAGTTGTGCGGGAGAAAGCCAACACTGGCCTCGCCACGTCAGCAAATCCTAATGTCAGTGCAGCGGTGGATGCGAGCAGCTGCTTCCTCCTGCACAGCCTCCATCCCCTTGGCCATCCAGCCCCACCAACAGCTTTCAGCAGCCTGTATACATGTACATATGACAGATCGCAGGCACCGGCTAAATAGGAAACAGAAGGCTCCATTTGGGGTTCAACCAAAGGTCTGCCGCGTCTTGCTGCCACCGCCGTGCATTTATTCTAAAATGGCTGCCGGTTATTTGTGCATTACAGGCCTACTCTGAGTGATACCATTCTGGGGGTTTAATGTGGAGGAGAGGCGGGGGGGGGGGGTGGGGATGGGCGGTCCAGCAAGCCATCCGTCATGTGCTCCTAAAAGTCATAGAATGAGAAATGACAGAGTGCTCAGAGAACATTGTTCAAACCCCCAAAAAGGCCAAAGCCTCCATAACTGCTCTATAAAAAGAAAAGAGCTGGGCTGCTAACCCGTCTGTCTCTCTCTGCCGCTCTGTCTGTGACAGAAATTAGATGGTTAGATAAACGCCATGCAGAGGAAAGCTGACATTTCAGAAAACTGAGAAAATTGTAAAAAGAAGGGCACCCAGCCCCCAGCACCCCCCTCCCCCCCGTAAAAGGCCACTCTGTTAAACTAAGCATTTGTTTATTTGCCTGTATCAAATCCTTTTTGTGCTGCCATCAGTGGCGCCATGAAAGCGTGCACTGCGTTGAATCCGGTCAGTTTAAAACCCTGGCAGTGAAATAATAACAGCTCTGGTAGACTTCCAGCTGAGAGGCCCTCTCTGGACTCCATAACAAACCCCACTGGGAACATGGGAAAACACACTGTTAATGCCCCATCACATGACAACCAGGCTTCTAATGCTGTAAGCAGTCTCCTCTAGATGATGTACTGTCGCAGCGCTGATCCACTGAAGCCTGTTCTATCAGATGCAAAGACGTCAGCCAGAGTTCTCTTATAGTCCTGGAAGTTGCTGCGGCCTCAGTGGATCGCAGGCGACGTCAGATGCTCAGGAGCCATTTTTGACAGACGTCATAGTCCTGTCGAAAAGGAACCACTGCCTTCAGCGTTACACTGTCTTACATAGACATTGGCAACTTGGGGTCCGTAGACACCCCTTTCCATTTTTTGCAGCCGATGAGCTGATTCATATAGAATTTTTTATAGAGTTGATACTTTTTACTTCAACGGGCTTAAAAAAGAATCTTTGCATTGACTGAATGAATGCTAGAACCTTATTAAGTCAACTTTATTTTAGCCCTCTGGTGATGACGGTGATACGTTTGTGGCCCTCACATTTGGTCAGTGCGGGTCATCCTGATCTTTAACAATGTTGTACAAGATAGTACATGTCAAAGTAAAAGCTAAAAGTTGCACAAAAGGAAAGATTATTTTTGTCTTGGGCATCTTGGTGGGAAAAAAATCTCAGAAAGTTGTGAAGGCCGTTGATTTCCCTTTTATATCAAAGCCATATTTTATTCAGATTTTGTAAATGGGTACTGTGGCATGAACAACACGCTCAAGCTGATTCAACAAGGGTTGAATGGGGTTGAGTACAGGACTGCTGGTGGACCATCCGTCCGAAATTCTGGAGGCATTTTCTGTTGAACACCTCCCCCTCTGTTTGTGGGAGTGAGTGACATCATCTTGAAGGGAGAGAGTACAGACTCAGCCTGTGGAGATATTGGATTTGTACTCGTTGCAGATTCTCATCTGAGTATCTCTGCATTGACTCAAATGACAATGACAGACACATTTCCAGTCAGTGTGATGCCTCATGTTGTAATTACTCCAGGCTTTTTTCTTTTAGATCAAGGGAAGCCAGACTGTCCGGGAAGAAAAAGCACATTTTCAGTTGGCTTTTTGATCCTGCAAAACAATGGAGATGAAATGAAGATGCAGGCTGCTCATGCTGGCTCCCCTGATGTGTAAATGTAAACTCTGACACTGTGGCCACTAACTCTTCTTACCTGATGTCCCATGGAAATACTTATGAGATTGGCTGTGAACCCCTGTGGACCCTTTCTCTCATCTGATATCATTACAGTGCAGCCAAACTATGTTGAAAACATGCAAAAGCGGGAGCTTCCAAAATTAAAGCAGCATGCAATTTCCAAGACTTACTGTGGATTTAAACAATTGTCTTATTATGGTCATGCCATTTCAGTTTTGACAACCTACGAGGAGGCAAAGCCTTGGGCCCCCTTGTGATTCCTGGCACCTCTTGTAATAAGTAACACCCTCCCAAGTAACTGCTCTAAAAGATGGGATGCCATAGGAGTACTGTGGAATACAGTTTCTTCAGTGAAAAACAACAACAACCACCACACATAGTAGCCCAAAACAAATCTGGACAGTGATGGTAAATTCCTTTAAACAGGACCAAACAGATGCTACAATGTGGCATAATGTTTCTATCAGCTGAACGGGTGCTGTCTCACCTCTCGCTCGCAGGCAGAGAAACACAAGGGGGAGAGAATGGAGGAGACAGGGTGGGGGGCTGGGGGCGGGGGGGGGGGGGGATTGTGGAGCAATCACAGAAGAAAAATGTCATATTTGCATATCTCAAAAATACATCACAGGACAGCCATAAAGGGGCCTGTGAACACAGTTTTGCATATTGAGAGAAATTTCCGCTGCTTTTCAGAGAGCGCGCTGTTTATGTGCAATTTTAAGAGGAAGATAAAGGTTATATTAGAAGGCAGAGAACCATATCACTCTCACTTGTGAAAAGTTAAAGCTGGAATCTGAAAGAAGACAGATTTTAATACCACACGCACACACACACACACACACACACACACACACACACACACACACACACACACACGCACACACACACACACACACACACACACACTGCCTGATGAGGGCTATCTGTTGTCTGTCAGGACTCATGTTGTCCTGCACTGGACCATGTGTCGACTGAACCTCTCAGTGTAAATGGGGAGCTGCCAAATCATTTTAACTGGATGAACCAACAAATGTGAAATTTCTCTGGACTTGAATGCGTCCCACGATGTCACAGGGGAAGTGGAGCTGAATTAGTGCACATCAGTAGGCAATGGTGAGCAGTGGCACTCAGGTCTAACTTGTCCCTGCGAGTGGAAGTGGACTGATGAGAAGCCCAGTCAGCCTGCTCTGTTTGGCACCAGTCCTCTCTTACATCTTACAACCCATCTGCCTCCGTCCAGTGGCGCCAATATCTTAATTAGAGCTTTCTACGACAGGTTTCACACTGAAGCCCTCTAATTTCTGCCACGAGCAGCAGCCATGCTCGACTCCAAACAATAGCACCATCTTGTTTTGATTTGATTAAAATAGATGAATTAATTACCACGTGCCAAAGCTGTTGTTTGTGATTAATGAGGCTGCAACAACTAATCAGCTGGCGGAGGAAGGGGCCTGATTGGCCGTCCGCCCTGTCCCACCTGACCGTTCATTACGCAAGCAAACTGAACTTCACTGGACTATGCAGCGATGGTAGGAAATGGTTCCAGCATGTGAGTCAGCTATCTGTTGAACAAAACCAGGAAACAAGGGAACCACTCTCCCAGTGGCTGTTTCCCCCTCACCGTAGAGACCAATGTTCAGAACCAGAAGTGGTGATATGTTATGTCTTCCAAAAACAACTGTTCATTTTGATATGTTATTGTTATGAAAATGTGTAACTGTTGCCAGCAGGAGGAACCTGTTCACAAGGGTGAAAGGGTGTCAGGGGGGTCATCTACGGCGAGTCTGATGTCCCTGTGAAAGAGAGAAAAAGAGAGAGAGAGAAAGAGAGAAACAGCATACAACACACAACATAGTACAATACAGTATCGTATTGATTTTTGAGTGTAAATTTTGCCTACATAGGTCTGTTCGGGACAGAGGTGTACTGTGGTACGATTTAACATAGTATAGTTCAGTGCTGGGTGCTGATTTGTGGAGCACGTCTTCCTCAGCTCTCCTCCAACCTTAATAAAGAGCAGCAGACAGCCAGCCGGGACGGGGAAGGGAAGAGAATGAGGAAATGAACAGATATAACCCAGACACCGGGATGAGCGATCACAGGAAGTGGAAAACAGAAGCCCCCAACAGCAGCAGCAGCCTGGCTGTGTTCCGGCTCAGCTTCCTCTGCTCCTGCTCCCACTCACACACATAAATCACAAGCAGGACTGTCCTTGCATGATAGAGCCAAATTATTATGGCTAAACACACAAGAATACAGGATGATTAAAGTGTCTGAGGCCTTCTAAAGGGAGATGGAGACATGATTTATTACCCTGCACACTGCAGCAGACTGAAATGTAGAAAAGACTGAATACTCACAGTCTTGCCTCGAAGCTCTCGGAGTGCTTCAATAAAAACACAGTACAGGAGGTGGACAGTTGGAAGGACAAGAGCTGTGTGTTTACGAATACTGTTGCAATTTTAATATCATTGATGCCATCCTGCCACACTTCAGTCTCTTTGGCTTTTCCTCTTTTATCTGTAGGTGGTTCTGCAGTCAAAACACATCACCAGCAGGGGAAATTGCACACTTTAGTTTTGAGTACTACCACAGTTAGGAATAAAACTCCCTATCAAGTGCGTTATGGTGGTATTCTGCTTCATAGGTGAAAGTTAATGACTCACATATCCTCGTATTGAGGAATGAAAGTACAAAACAGTACATTCGTACACAGTGTTTAGTTAACTCGGATGTCGGATGCAAACTCTCCACAGAAAGCCCCCCACCTGGACACAACCCTGGAGCCTGTTCGCTGTGCGATTTGAGTACTAACCACTATACAACTTCACTGTACTCAATCTAACAAATGAGCAAGCGCTGGCAGTGTTTCTCCCATGTGCCCACCTGATTCTCCTACACTCAGATCCAGTGACAGATGAGCCGGAGTGACTTTTATTACAGAACAAGAATTTTTCCAACCTCTCCCAGCAAATCAGGAATGTACGTCGGAACACATGCACCACTTAGCAGCAGCGCGGCGAGTAGTGATGCCCATCATTCCACAAGCAACATGCCTCAGAAATACAAGTACTATTTGCTATCTGTCTATGTGGCGAGACAAGACTTGCCACGGATTCCATCGTGGGGCGTTTGGGATAGCTGTGGTCATCTTGACGCAATAACTGAGGGAGTGGGACCTCCGCAGGCCGATGATTTTGAATTGTGCAGCTGAAAAGCAGCACAAAGCTTCTACCGGAACACCAATATCAGATCTCACAGAGGCAGTGGTGAGTGGAACCACACAAGGAATGGACGATTGATTGCATGTATCTCGCTTGTGTCACAATACTTCTCATGTGCTCAATGTGGCCTGAGGTGAGCTCCTGGTGCCCGTGCACATATATTGTCAATGTAAAAATGTTAAAGGACGAGAAAAAATGCTGTGCTGTTGACCTGCCTCTATGGCATACAGGGAAGCAGTGTGTGTGCATTAATGGATTAGTGATGCACACAACATTCCATCTGCATTAGACAGTGCCTTGCATTGGCTCTAACAATACATAAGAATATCAAACCATGAGCATAAAAACATCCAAATTCAGAGATGCATTTAGGATAATTAAAGAGTGAATTATTTTCTAGCAGAGCCACAGTCCTCTGAGACCTCCTACTGCATCTGCTCAAGTCAGAACAAAAGCTTGTTTACACAGGATCCTGCAATAAAGCTCTTCTCCCAATGGACCAGTGGAAAACCAGCTTATGTGTGATAATTGTGAAGGTGATTTCCTGTCCTTATGAAGTCAGTCCGACGTGTTTGTGCTCAGTAATGCACAGAAAAATTCTTTAACAGTTGCTTTTAACCCAACACATAGCATCTTTGATGGGAGATTATTGTAAAATTGCTTGTCAAAAACTGAAGGGAATGGCTTGATTCCCGATGATAAATCATGGACTCCGTCTGACACACAACACAAAACAACTCGAGTGTTTCACTCCTTTTAGGCAGAGTTTCATACAGCAAGCACACTATTTAGACTCTAACACACTATTTGGACAGATGCAGGATTCGACTCTGATATGTTGAAGCCAAATTAACTGTGAACTTGCTGCATGGAGAACAATGCGCTCCACCACACCAGCCCTAATTCAGGGGCGTTTTCCAACAAACACTTAAGACGAGAGTGGTAGTGCCACAGAGTGGCAGGTAAAACCACAAATGACAGCTCGGAAATTGGTAGCTGTAAGAAATTCACAAGATATAAAAATAAGGGGTGCAGGATAACATTCAGATCATTAGAATAAGCTACAGTCAATCAACTCAGACTCCTTGTTTGGAAGTTTGCACTGCTGCTGTACAAAGAGCTTCCTAACGTGTGAGGGCCTTCGCGTAGGAAAAACTCCTGTTGTGGACAATGTCAAGTTCTTGAGAGACAGCTTGCGAGACAGCCTTTATCTTGCCAACCAGTGGCTACATAAGTGTGTCGATTCTGAACCTGTGTCATGGCCTGGTTCATTGAAGGTCACAAACCTCTCTCGGCTACAACATAGTTTTTTACAAAAACTTTCAAATCTTGGTTCTGGTGTCATACTCATTGTACTGCACACACGTAGTCATGGACCGATCAAAGATGCAGCTTTTAGTATTGAACTGAACCAGTTTGGAGGCAGTGGTTTAGTTTGGAATTTACACCCTGGCAGGTATAATAGGCTGCAGGTGTTGAGTGTTAGCCTTGGGCAGGCGCAAATGGAAGTGAGAGCATTCGCAAGTACAAGAAAAAGATTTGTTTTGCTAAGAGCGCCTTAATGGCACGAGCGAGAGGAACACAAACAGCGCTCGTGGCACATTGCCATGAGAGTGCTTCACATCGCTGTTCTGGGATTTAGATGTGCTTTCTTCAAATTCATATGAAGCTTCCCTAACAGCACAATACTGGGGGGTAAAAAAAATTACCCTTGGGAGAAGATGCAAATTGCATTTTACAAAAGCTTACACTGTGCAGGCTCACTTGCTTCTTAACAGATTGTCCCTATATCCTTAATTTTCTTTATGGATAAACAATAGCAAAGAGCACTACACATATATCACTTTCGCAGTGTGAGGAGCCATCACCCGTACAGTGTGTTCTCTATTAGAATATATTACGTTTAAAGAGGGGCCAATTGCACTGAGGGTGCTCAGGATGATTTCCAGCACAGAGTGAAATGTTTATGCATGAACATCCCACCCCTCCTCCCTTCACCCAGTGTGTCTGATGCTGCTGGAATCCTTTTTGGCATTATTCAATTTTATCCTTCACCTCTCATTAATGTATGGCGCGCTGTACATCGAGGAATTCAAACCCCCAATTTGCAGTTGCTCTGATGAGTTCATAATTCACATCTGGACGCACCTGCACGGAATGAAGTCGAGGAAATAAAGCTCATGACTACTACTGTGGCGTGAGCGTGCGTCTGCACGTCCACGGGGGGCGTGCGAGTGTGTGGCACACTTATCATCAGACAGCGACGGTTAAGTGTGGGGCAAGGTGAGGAGAAGCAAAGGTTCTCTGAGGATTCAGCGGGAGAGGGTGTAGTACGATTAAATTGAATTACTGAGCTATATTGGCTATCTCACTGTACAGACTAGTCTCCCTTTTATCACCCTCGCAAGTAATCAAATAATCAGGGATATGTGAAGGAAAGAGTGCACTGACACACAGACAGACTGCTGGAGATGAAAACCCACTCAAGGCAGATCATAAGCTAAAACACACAGAAAATGTCATTATTTTGCTTTTCCTGTAAGAGTGTATCAACCCTGCCCCTTCCTGTGTGCGAGAGCGAGGCGGTAAGTCAGTGAGAGCAGATTAAATATTGGATTGTCAATAACCCCTGCTGATAATAAAAGCCATATGAGAGATTTAGTGACATTCACCTTTAATATGATGGATACCGTAACCTTTGTTTAATAATGCTGTATATTTGTTATAGAATTATCAGTATTACAATATATAATCTGATCGAGGGGATGCAGTAATTAAGTGAAATGGATTTTTCTCTTTTTTTATGGATATTAATGTGTGACTGCAGAAACCCCTGGCTGCTAGAAGCCTAATGCAATGAAACAATATTCTGTAATTCCAGGTTCTAAAGTTCAGGTTTGAAAAGACTGCTTCAGTCGAGATCCACCCAGGGGCCTTTCAAGAGCTTTGGAGTGGATTATAGGAGTTCTGAGAGGCAGGAGCCTCAGTCTAGGGGCCCTGTCAAACACTTGGAGCAAAGTGCATCTGTGTGTGAGTGTGTGTGTGTCTGTGTGCATGTCCGTGTGCAACAGATGAACCTTTTTTATCTTCACAAATTTAAAACATGGGACTTATCGCTTTATGTTGGTTTTGTACTTCACTTCTTTATTGGTCTACCGACCTGAATTTCCTCCAAAGTCCTAATCAACTAAAAGTTTGTGGTTGCATTATTTTGTTTGTGATAGATTAAATCCCACAGTCTGCACACTCCAGGATGACAGTGTTAAAGTGGTTGTGGCTGCAGTCATGGGTGTACGGAGGGTAAGGTCGGGGGGAGGGGCAGTGGTGGGGCTGTGTGCTGTAGAAAGGTGGGGAACTCTTTGTGGGTGGTCACTGAAAGAGTCATCGATCGAGCTGCAGGTGGAGTGATGCAAGCCTGGGGTGCGAGTTTGGTCACCAGCCTTTTAGGGATGATGGTATTAAATGCCAAGATGAAATCAATCAGAAGAAGCCTGGCGTAAGTGTCCACGAGCTGTCGATAAGTCAGTGCTGTGTGGAGGGGCTATGGCCTCCTCTGAGGATCAGTTTGCCCTGGAAGCAAACTGTGGGGTTAAGTGGAGGAGGAAGTTCTTGCATGTTGTAATTTATGGCCGGGGACCTTTTTTTTTTCGGTCTTGTTGTTATGGGACTTTAGACAAAGTGGGATGGCGGTTTGTGCAAGAGACTGGTTAAATATTTTCGTGAGGATCCCTGTGACTGGGCTGCATGGTCCCTCAGCACCTTGTCAGTGATGCCAACAGGTCATGCTGCCTCTCCAGGGTTTAGTGTGCATCATGAGCACCTGACATCATGTTCATGCTCAACATGAGTACATCAGCTGGTGGCTGCACCGCAGACACTTCTGGTGACTTCTATTCAAAACGGGTAAAGAAGTAGTTCAATTGCTGTGTGAGTGCAAGGACTCTGTCTGCAGTTTTCAGTTCACTTTTGTGACTAGTATTGTTGCAGTGTTGTACTTCGTGATCAGCACAGACAGACAGACATGAAGCTTTGAAGCTCTGACCTAGTGGTTGTCGTCAGAGGTCCCTTTAAGTCAGACACAGCAAGAAAGAGAGGAGGTGTTTTGAAGGTTTTTGAACGCCCCCAAAAGCTTCACAAAAAGCAGAAAAGCAGGCACCTGCTGGTTGGTTGGTCATTAAAAATTGGCCCTGCACTGCTAAGTATTCATTGAACCCACACAGGAAAGGCAAAAAAAATGAAGTTTGGAATTCCCATGTTGAGGCAAAAGTTAAAAACATAAGCTCAAAACTGCAATGAAACGTGCATAAAGCTTCACATCAAGTACCTAGAATAGTAACTTTGTTGCTTAGCAACAAACAACATTTTTCTCCATGAGAAACTTTTGGCGCTGCATGAGTCAACTCGACAACTTCTCCAAAGAATCAGAAGCAACAACGTTGATGTCCGTTGCAGATGTCACGTGAGTGAAAGAATATAAAAATAATATGGATTGGAGAGGAACTGTTCTTGCAGCTTGTAAGCTTGTAGAGGGCCAAAAAGTTGGATGTGGCCCTCCTGCTGTTGTGACAAATGGAGCTGGATTTCAACATGCAAATAACAGAAGTTGAGAAGGTGAGCTTGTCATTGTGAAAACTGCTAGGAAGCCAGATGAAGCTGATGTCATTCAACAAGTTACAGCTGAATTTATGGGTAAAAGACACCACTGATGTATAAAGTTTGAGTTCGAGTTGTATATTTGTGAGACCATGGTCCAGTTTGATTTTGCTTCCTCATGTGTCAGTTGCAGCCTAGACTTTCTCACTCGAGATAAACAGTACTTCACTACAGGGTAGTCAACCTGGTAACTCAATCCAGGGTGAGAAGAGGTATGTGTGGCCCTGGAGTACCCATATTTCTTTTTCTGCATAAAGGACTGTAGAAACATGCCTCAGTACGAAGTAAAGTACCTTGGAGGTATGAAAAGCCAAGAGATCATCCTGAAGGTACTTCGCCAAAAAGTAAGTCAGCTCCGTAGAACAGGCCCCTGATCTGCAGTTCATTCCTATTTTACATGAATGTTCTTTCTTGTAAAGACAAAGCAGACAATACTGGTGCCCAAATGATAAGAAATGAATCAATACATAATCAATACCTGTACCTTCATATAACTGGGCGTACATTCAATAGCATACATTTCATGCCTACTTGATGCTTGTTTTTGCGACAAATAGCAGCGACAAAGTTGATGAATACATGCAAAAAAAAAACCATTGCAAGCAAAAAACAGCTTATTAACATTAAACAACAGGATGATCTTTTTAGTAAGAAGGGTGTTTTATTGATGTTGCAGTTTCACAAGAACTGCAAAAACTTGCACAACAAGCGTTAGTTGTACTCATGCATCTATCTCAGTCATCTCATGAATGTATAACAGCGCTTGATCCAGCTTCAACATTGGTGGGCTGCAGATACTGTGATACTTGTGTTACCGGAATTGTAATTGCCTGGCCAGTATAAGGCAGCAAAGGTTTCAGACAGCCGATCTATTCATTCTCTGTTCAGCACAGTATTCAAAGAAAAACCAAGCTTGTTCTTGATGTGCTCCCATTTTGCAACATCAAAGTGTATTCATCGAGGTGCCAGTCTTCTTCAGTGGCATTTTAGAGGTAAAGCATGACACTCATAGTTCATAGCTGCCATCTGCCTGCTTGCAAAGGCAGGGACACTCTGTGAAGCTGCTCTTGGAGGGACATTTATTTTCTAAAAGCCCATAGATTGGCCTTCACTCCCTCCTCTCACTGTCACCTATCACCTTTGACGTGACAAAGTGTGGGGCATCAGGATTTACAACCAAACCACATGAATACACTAGATTACCTTTGAGCTTTGTGTAGCTTGTAGTTGCTACAGGCCTTCGTTGTACACCTCTTTTAACAGCCTTAATTTATACTGATGCTGCACTGTCTCAGCATGTAGCAGGTTTTCATCTATTCTTGAGAAGAGTCTTCTAAAAAAGAGGTTGATGTGATTTGGGCAGATTGCACATTGAGCAACAATTTTTTGTGCTCTGTTCTCTGATTTCCTCTTCCAGGACAACCCACAGAATCAGGTAAAGAAATGCTCAGTTTTGTGTAGCCAGGCTTGGATTGAGAACTGTGCAGAATCTGGTGGGTTGAGATGGCTGAGGGATGCTGAGCTGGCAGGAACTGGCTCAAAAATTTGCCCAACAAGTGTCAACTATAAAAAAGGGGACAAATGTCTAGCATTATTGCACAAACTTAATTTCCTCACAGAGAGTCCTGAACATTAACCACTTCCTGGATGCCAGCTGAAAAGGGAAGCCAAAGGAGGAGCAGAGAATCGAAACGGAGAGGAAAATACAAAAAGAAAGCCTGAAAGATCAAATTAGAAAATAGAACTCTTACACCTGAACTATTTGAAAGCAGTGTTGTCCCTATGATGTTGGAATGCAGTACTGGGTTTAGAGTTTAAGAATTCAACCTCCTGTGCACAATATTTGGCATCCCCAAATGATCCACACACCAAAGAAATAACTATGCCCCTTAACTACAAGCATAATGATGCCTCTCTATCACCAGTTGCTATTTGTGCCTCGAAAACTTTGCTTTTAGATTTCACATGAACATGCAAATAGCAAGAAATATTTTCGATACCTGTATTCCTCATATGTTTGATGTGTTTAGCCAATTACCAGTTGGGCCTCACAGAGATGTCAATGCACAAAACATGTCAGAGATCTAACAAGCAGAATACCCGCCCATATTTGCAATATTCAATTGTACAGAGTTGAAAGGCCAGCGCCACTGGTGCTGCAAAGCCAGTGCTTTTCAAACTACAAAAGCACAAACACCCTAAAATCACTAATGCAATGTGGGCGATGTGCTGGGGATAAAGCAAACTGCAAAGCAATGGGTGCAGGACCATCGCCAAAATCAAAAAGTTCAAAATAGTTTCAGACAAAATTCCTAATTCAAGGTTAGAGATCTTAAACCACATCTGGTATTT
Source organism: Malacoctenus gilli (assembly GCA_032164315.1). Taxonomy (NCBI): domain Eukaryota; kingdom Metazoa; phylum Chordata; class Actinopteri; order Blenniiformes; family Labrisomidae; genus Malacoctenus; species Malacoctenus gilli. The sequence goes on from JASSRZ010000002.1 coordinate 1,067,763, forward strand.
GGTGAGCATACCTTCAAAAGTTCCAGCCATAGATACTTCAGGAAGGGAATGTCTGGGACAAGTATCACTCCGTGACGTTACTTCCACTTTAATCTGTCCTTTTTACCCACCACTGTAGAGCATTTTGTCGAGCTGAACTGTGGCAGCTGAAATACAGAAATACCAATTTGTGGATGCCAAGTGGCTCAAGCTTTGTCTCATGTTGTTAGGTGTCAGCCTGTATTTAATGTCAGCAAAATGACAATTCTCCTTTAAAATATGATGTCTAGAATTTGTAACTGTTCTCTTTTAATGAACTGTGATTGCCCATGGGGATAAATGGGATACACAACAGCAAGAAGTGCAGTTTGATTCTGACTCCTTATTTGAATCGTCTGTTTAGCTCAACGTATGGCCTAGACCACACCCTCACCAGCTATACTCTGCCTCCAACTCCTGCCTCAGGTGCAGTTTGATTTGCAGTGTAGCTCATGGGTGCATTTGACCTCCCCCTCAGTAGACAATACATTTCTGTCCTGAACTCTTTGCTCCAGCCAACACATTTAGAGGTGAGCATTATTATTGATCATATAATGCAGCACACAGGATTATAATCATACCAACACAGCTGATGGTGTCGCTGTACGATATATGGAACGTTAAAAAAGAGGGGGGGAAATACCCTTGACTTAGATATAATTGGATATGATGGATTTCTGCTTGCTTTAGCCTCTCTATTGCTAACATGTTATCCAGGGTTTTTTTTTCCAATCCCTGGTTTTGTGAGTGTCCAATCCAGTTATTGACGGATGTCAAGCTTGAGCAACAGCCTAATGTTTTCTTGTAATATCGTGGGATTTTTTTTGTCGTTTCAATTCTTGCTTCGATTTCTGCTTTATTTTGATATTCTTTTTGTTTGATTTTAAGGCAGTTATTTTCTTTATTCATTTGAATTTTTTGAAAATGCTAAACGGTCTTAGTTTAGTTTCTTTTTGTTTTCAATCTTTTTAAAGGTTGATGAATACACTGTACATAGTAATGGGTTTCAAATGTTAATTATTATGAGGCTTATTGGATGCGGTGAGTTCTTCGAAGGTGCAACTTTTTCAATTTCTCTTGTTGTTTGGCAAATTCAAAAATGGAGGACTTTTTTCTGATGATTTTCTTTCTCTGTTTTCTTGAAAGTCATTGTCACCATCAGGCAACTTGTATCGCTGTAAATACATTCATGTTTAGCACACAGAAGCACCATTAGTTTGGGATTATTTGCTATCATACGGCTTGCATATGAGGCTGCACCGAGGGATTCCTGTTGGATTACACTGGAAGTCACCACTGACCACTGACCATTTCCATTTAGATAACAGAACCTTGCTGGTGTAGAGGGAGGCAGCAGTCAGACATAGGACGGCTTATTTTAGTGCAGGATTCGCTGCGATTGAGGCACTGAGTGAAGCTTATGAAGGTCAGTGGCCCCATCTAGCCTCCGTCGCTGCCTAATGGCCCCTCTGCAGGCCCCACTGCTCTGCTTCTATCTCTCACACCAGGTGCAGTCTGGAGCTTCGTGTTTTCAGTAAGTGGGGAAAGCACAGGTGCGAGTCGTCACATTTTCAGGGTGGCAGAGGTCAGAAAGCCGAACAACACTTATCAGATCAGCAACACAATGCAAGACAGGAAATCTGTCAATCCATGCAGGCTGTTAGTCTCAATGTAGCCAGAAATCTATATGTGATGATCACAAATCAGACAACTTAGCTTCTTCTGGACTGCCAATTTCCTTTTGCGGTGCTATCTACTGCAACTAATGGGCTTCATAGTGGTCATGCTGTCCACTTAGGGAGGATTCACGCTAGAGCCGTTCAGTCTGCTTGAAACAACCCTGAGTTTGTCTCGTAGGATGGTCTTCCTTGCTGTTTCCTTTGAGTAGGCTGACAAACTTTTGTCTCCTTAAAACATGGGTTTTTATTCACTTGCAAATGAGCCTTAGTGTGTTACAGTTGCAACAAAGGTGGTGTACACGACTGAGTGGAAGGGATCCACAAACATATCCAGTGTTACCTCTAATGTTGAAGCCCACACGACCCCAGAGGCCACCAGGATCGATTCAATCATTAAAACAGCAGCCTGTTATAACATGATCATCGCGACGTGTCCTGCCACGCTACCATGGTTGGCTATACGGACCCACATAATGCAATGAAATTGCAATGCGGACGGTCCCTCCACAACAAAGGGTCAAAGAGTTCACGCTCAGGCTGAAATTCACCCCGGTTTGATAAAGCCGAGGGTATCGCAGTGTGTTCAGCCACAGTCTGAGAGCAAAGTGAGTTGCCTCCTGCTTTATTCATTGAAACGTATCCAACCCTGTACCCGCCTCTCATAATGCCTGGCAGGTCATAGCGGATGCTGATTGACTAGGCCATTTTGTGACCGGGCAAAAAGCGCTTCAAACAAGAGCAGTGCAAGACAGACATGGAGACCGTTCTTGTGTGACCCCTCTTGCTCATAAAGCAATGCTTACTCGCCTTTTACTGCTTCCCAAAGGATTTCTTCACTCTTAAGACGTGAATCATTTTAGTAGATGTCTTTAATCCTTTCTTCTCGGCTCAATTTCTGCCTGCAGTTTGCAGTGACTTCTTATTCAGTATTTCACTCTTAGAACTCTTAGAATGGAAGTTCTACTATTTCCAATGACAACACAAAATGGACAAAGGCTTCCCAACACTGATTGATTTTGTTGTGTTCCACCAAACTCGGAGGCAAGTGTTGCTTTACAAAGCAGCTGTTTGATAGCTTAAAGAGCTCCTTCTCCTTCTGCAACCATTGCTCCACCTAATGTTAGTGCATGGTTTGGCCCTCACCCAGTCTGGCCTCAGGGAATATATATAAGGTCAAACCATTTTAACATGGCTGATGTTGCAGGTCTCACTGTGTATATTTCTCACCTGACACCAAACAAACTGCATTTTTCCCCTCGAGATTTAAAGGACCAGCAATAAACATTGCCCCTTCATGGTACTTTAGGATCAAATAAAGTATAGTAAAACAAAAAACAGATGAGCAACATAACTATGGACAGGAAGAATAAACATCCAGTAGAGCCACACTCACTTGTTTGCCATTAGGTTTGCTAAGAAAGAAAATGACAGATATTCTTGAAAGAGCAGCTGATTTCTACGTGCCAGCAGATATTTAGCACTTTGGGATTTTGTTTTAATGAAAACCGCTTTATAAATGAAATATATTGTTATTATTGCAAACACTGCCATTGGCCCAGAACCACATTTTAAAAGTACACAGCCACAGTTTTGGCCTCTGACGGTCCCACACCCCAATTCTTTGTTGTGGTGACAAAAGATGCAGCATAAAGAAGTGGGGGGAAAACAACATGCGGATGAATTAAGAAAAAAACAATACAAAAAAACAGTTGGCAGAAATAAAAGCAGCTTTGTGCATCAGGTGAAATTGTTGAGATTCACCTGCAGGTCAGAGCGAGCGGCAGAAGTGATGATGCGCCCCAGGAGACAACAGACAGCTTGCAGCTCTTTGCTTCTCCTCATCTTCATAATCATAAGGCACCCCAGGTGCTGCAGCTGTGACAATATTGTGCGAATGGGCGCTGCGTCCGTGTATGTGTGCGTGCCTGAGTGTGTAGGTAACAGTCAGGCCGTGGTGGGCGGTGGGTGGGCTGTTGGCTGGGTGATTGTATTACTCGGTAAGCCCCGTCTCCGGCTTCCCTGCCTGTCGCACACTGGAAAAGAGAGCGGAGGGACCTTTGAAAACAGGAGGCTTGAGAATTACGGAAATTGGATCAAATTTTGAAAAATGGCTCTCAATTCGAACGTCCCACAACCCCAACTCACCCTCTCTCTATTTCAGTTCAGTTCACCCGACTGCTCAGTATTCTGCTTTACTGGTAAACAACCTAATAAAAAAAAGAGAGAGAGACGGCTGGAATATGAAATGCAGCACCAGACCACACAAACACACTTGCAAGCACATGTTCGACACCAGTGTGTATTTCTCAGTAACCAGTGGTGGACAGAAACAGAGTACATTTGCTTGTACTCTGTACTTAAAGTGGCCCTATTTGACACTTTTTGGATGTCTTTGTCTTCGTATGCAAGTCCACAATGACAGAAATTCATCAAG
>JASSRZ010000002.1:1073740-1096579 GCA_032164315.1 Malacoctenus gilli
ACACACACACACACACACACACACACACACACACACACACACACACACACACACACACACACACACACACACAATGTCTCACTTTTTTATCAGTAGGAAAGCTTTTTTTTGTTTGTGAGATGTCTCACAACATTGTGGACCTGTTCAGAGGACGAAAGCAGGCGAGAACTTCTGTCCTCCCCAATGTGACTACTACAGCTGCTAAAGCAAGTCAGGAGTTAACAGATAGCTACGCACGAAGAATAGCTGTAACATCATGAACACTGACAAATGAGCGAGAATCAGATTACAATGGCTGCTGCCAGTGGGTGTAAAATATTCAGGTACAACCAGGGGCCGATCTAGGATTCTAGGAGATCCAGGGCTTAGCCTTGAGGGTGCAAATGCCGATTTATTTTTTTCGTCTTTTTTTTGCGGCCTGGCACACAAAAATGCCATTTTTTTGTACTTTGTAATTTTAGATTGTTTCAATTTCAGTGTAGTTGTTTATTATTAGACATAACTGATAGTAGTGTTGCTACCTCAAATAAGGGACACTTTCCCACCCAGGTGCGAGCGCGTTCTTTGCAGTCAGAGCTGCACATACTCGGAACATCAGTCTGCTTAGCAGCAGCTGTTGGTGCTGATGTCCGCCTTTAAAAAAACAAACAAACAAAAAAAACCCCTTCTGATATCCATTGATATCCGCCACTGGCCTTTCCGTTTAAAATTTACCACGGAGGCGCTCGATTCCTAAAAGTTGGCAGCAACGAGAGGTTAACACTTCTTCTTCTGCACAGGAAGGCTACAGGCTGCTTTCCTGTGGATGCTGCCACTCTCTGGTGAATTCCAGTACTGCGCATTTCACTCATCAGCGAGATCCGGGGCTCTTGAGGAAGCATCCAGGGCTGTAGCCCAAGTACCCACCCTCCAGATCCGCCACTGGGTACAACTAGCATTTGGGCTTAGAAGCTGTTGAAAACAGGCGAAATGGCCATGGACATGTGTAAATAGGTAGATGGGACAACTCTGGGTTAGGTTAGGTACCTGATGACCAGTGTGGATGTTCTTGCTTGTCTTCACTGTGAACGTTTGGTTGGGTGAAGCCAAATAACAAGGAGAAGCCCGGCTGCGCTGTGCAGCCCTCTGAACCATCCACCTTGAATCAGTTGACCTTCTGTTCTATGCCTGCAGCAAAGTATTGTTGTCTCCCTCTTGCTATTCCTTCCTCTTTTCTATTCACCTTCCCGCATTATGATCCATGGATTGCTTTCACCTGTGCACATCAGAGCAGGCTGTTCGTTGGCTGGTCAAGTCAAATCAAGACCCTGGCCTTGACACCCAAGACACTGCTTCCCGGTCTGAGGGCTTCCATCTTTGTCTTGATATTTCTGCCACCGACTTCTAGTTTATTTGAAGAATTGATGGTGAGTAGTTTATGGAAGGTGAGACAGGTAAGTTCCAGGTTACGATTTGGATATTGTACACACAGAAGGACTTCTAAGTGTATTGTATGTTTTGTGCAGTCCTTTTTGTAGGTGGTAAATTTTGTAATTTGTATTCAACTTAAATTTTGTTGACAGTTGATGTGCCCTTTAGTTTCTTGTCTTACACCAGTTTGTGGAACTCTCTGAGTTATCTTTAATTGTCCCTTTGAAAAACCTGGCAAAATATAGCATCTTAGTTTGAATCATAGAGTACTACTTCTTCTATTCCTTCTTTGTACTACTACTTAGTACTACTTCAATGAGCAGAGGTTAAACCAGAGCTAAAAAAAATACTGTGGAATTGTAACATTATTGCTGTTGGAGAGTCAGAAATGTATGGAGCCCCTCAAGGGACGGTGAGGGGGAATTTATTTTTTGGAGGATCTCGCAAAAGGTATTGAGATCTCGCAAAAGGTGTTGCAATCTCGCAAAAGGTATTGCGAGATCTCCCAAAAGATTTTTCCCAATGTCAGTGAACCGGAAGCAAAACAGGCACACAACAATGGAGGAGCATATTTCACACGAACGTACTATGCTCCCATAGCAGTGTATGGATGATGTGCCTCCATCACTGTGTGCTCCCAAAAATCGAGAGCGTGTAAAGCTGTCACCACTAGCACATTTCTCAATTGAGAGAGTGCAAAGTTCTCTTCGCCGGCGCATGGTGAAGTTAATACGCGCCCCCTCCACCTTTCTGTATGCTCTCGCTGTATATCTCTGCACCCTCACTGTGTTCAGTGGGCGTATTTGTCAGTGTCAGTGGATGTATTTGTCAGTTGGGGGCGTTCACTCTTCTGATTGATCTAATTGGCTGGATTTTAAGCTCAAATCCAGTCCTACCGCAGGACTTTCTTCTTCTTGTGTTTTAGACAGCTGATGCAACTTTATTGCACAAAGATACAGAAACACAAACAAACACTGCAGTTTAAACTGCTCCACTCAGGGCGTGACGAAGCTGCAAATGGACGTCAGTCCTTTGCGCTACCAGCCGTGGTGGTTTGCGGAGGTGCTCAGATGCCAGGGTTCCCTGGTACCTTCACGCTGACTGGCTTCGACTGCGTGAGGGAGACTGGGGAAACCCTGGCGTCCGAGCGCCTTCGCGAGCTGCCAGGCTCCGTTGTCCCCGACGACACGCGCTCTGAGTCCACGGACGTGAGCTTTGCGCTCTCTCAGTTGAGAAATGCGCTCGCAGTGACAGCTTTGCACACCCGTTGTGACAGCTTTGCACACCCTCGATTTTTGGCAGCGATGTGACGCCTTAGTTGTGTGTCTTTGTTTCCACTTCACTGACGTAGGAGAATAAACTATACAAGATCTTGCAATGTTTTTGCGAGATCTCGCAAAAAATTATTTTTTACCTCCATTTTTTTCCCCTCTCTGTCCCTTTAGGGGCTCCGTGGAAATGCAACACAAACCTGGACTGAGACTTGGCAATTTCTTGGACTCAGTGGATGCCTGTCATCGCAAGAAATACACAAAGTATTGTTGTTACAAAGTATTGCTTTGTCAGTGGCAAAAAGGTTATTGTGCTCACTTAAGAGCTCGTTCCTGCAACCTATTTGGCTACTTGGCCCAGCCCCATTGTTTGTCTCGTATCACATTTGACAGGCTGCCCTCCCTCCCCCCATTAATAACAATATGACTTGTATCCATGGTGCAGCGGGCACTATGAAGGATGTAAGTCCACTGTTATTTCCTGAGCAGCAAGCAGGACTGATAAACGGCAGTGATTTGCGCAGCGTTTGACAGTTTGCTTATTTCCCTCTCCCTCAGAGGGCCCCTCATCAGCTAATTTCAACATGGCAGCCTCAGAAGCGCAAGTCTTTGGGGAAATGTCATTTTTAATTAAATCCCAGGTCCTTTAAGATAAGCAGTTAGGCGTTAATTTCACCCAGGGCGTGACGTTGTCAGGAGCCCAGGAGCATGACGTATGTCTGTCAAGATTAATCATTATGCAAAAACTGCCCTGTTTTTTTTTTTTAACCTGCCTCTGCTTCTTCATTGCATGCAGGGAGTCCCTACCTGCCCAACCACCAACACGCTGAGTCTGAACTGAGGGAATTAACTGTCTGTCACTCGGTGCTTTCCCAAAATTGCAAACACTTTTCCAAGGAAACAAGACATTTTGTCGAAATAATTATTCAGGAACCCTTTTTTGAAATTGTTCATTGTGTGATTTAAATGTCCAAAAGCCAATCGCCTCTGAAAAGTGACGTTGATCAACGAAAATCTGATCATATCCGCGGAAACACACAGTGATCAGCCTCAACTTGATTGATTTTGCTTTTTTCATACTCGGCTGATAATTGTAAGGAAATTATGGCATTTATGTTAATTCAGAAATTCATCATGATAAATAGCACTGCATTACAAAAAAAACCCCACATATTTGACCATGATTTAAAATTTACAACAGAAATATTTTTCACCCTTGCTGGTAAAGCTCTTTACAGATAAGGGTATACCAACACACGAGACACGCACCTACTGGGTGACCATACAAATCAACCCCTCACAGCAGTCAACCATTGTCATATAATGTGTCTGGTACATTTTGTGTTCTTTTCTTCTGTAATTAATTTTCATCATTGTTGTTATAAAGTCTTTGACCAAATTCTCTTTAATTGTACAACTAAACAGAATTTTCTTTGATTAACCATCTCAAGAAAAGAAAGGACCTCGGTTTGGTAGGTTATTTCTTTGATATTACAATGTTTCGGCAATCAATATCATACTATTTGGAAGTTTGTTTCAATTTCAAACATTTTGAAGCATTTCAGGGATGAGCAGGAGAGGTAAGTATGAGGGTTGTCCCACAATCATCCCAGCCAATGCCAAATGGCTTATTTTGCTCCTGTCATTGAGTCTTCTTTCGAACTCTGACTTGACTTACCCTGAGATGGGAAACTAACATTTCAATTCTAGATTGCATAGAATTGAGTCGACACTGAGTATTTTCACCTTGAAAGGAGTTGTGCACAACCACAGGAAAAAAAAGGCCATTTTCAAGAGATGTCTTGATTCTCCATGGTAACCAGAGTGGCAACCTGTCATATTAGACATGGTCATGAATTGTTACAGTATGAGCACATTTTCTATACAAAAAAGTCACTGCAGTTGCCAAGGACAGATTGAGACCAATACTTCAGCTAATTAATACTGTCAGAGTTTACATGTAATTTTCAAAACACTACATTCATCTATCATTTAGGCACTTAATTGGATAGCATACTGGTAAAAAAAAGGGGGGGTGGAGTGGCTCTGGTAGAATCTTGCAAACAGTTATATATTTGATTTTAAGGTCAGTGTCATTCAGCAGGAACGAAAATTTACTTTGTCAGAGTTGTTTCTTTAGTTTTTCTGATAATCTATTCATAGCCCACCGGCCAAAATAACTCGACATTCAGTAGCCTATTTTTTTTAAATTGTCAACCAACAACATGTACTTTATTTTAAAATCTGTTTTTCTCTTGGCACCTCACTCATCACCTCAGTTCACTACCTCGTTGTTGCCCCATGAGCAACAGTTTAAAGTGTCATAAAACTCCTTGTGCAGGTGACATTGTGAAGGCCATCACTGCACTCAATTGCATGATGCACATCCAGCAAAAGTCTTCTGGCTCTGTGTGTTGATGCTCAGCACTTCAGAGAATTTGTCCAATCATATGGGTACTATTGCCCTGTAGTCCTACCCTCTGTAAGATGTGAAAAGCTGTTGGTGTGGAGAAAGTGTGCGGAAACCCAAATGAGTGTGAAATTCACGAGAAATAAAAAGAAAATGGTGTTTTAGGTTGCTGTAGAAATTTTAAAAAGTTTGAATTTTTAGTGTTGTGTTGAGAACTGATTCTATTTCATGTGAATATTTCAGTCTGACACCATTGCATTGACACAACAGGTCACTGTCACAAAATCACAACGATATAAACTGATGCAACAGATAGAGACAGGCGGCAAGATGTTTGAGTCCTGGAAAGACAAATATAAACAGAAAGCCATTTTGTGTACTTAAAATATTTTTAAGACATTATTTGTAGAACAGAACCCCATTTTCAGAAATGTTGACAAACATTTTTTCCGAAGACATTAGTGAAATACATGAAACTTTGCTGCTGTAGCGACACTCAAAACTGTTGCCTTCCTAAGTTCTTCCTCCTACCTGCAAATCACGAAAAAAAAACCCACTTCCGGTCAGAAAATACAGTAAAACATTTGTTTTTTGTTTTGTACTTGAGTGTTTTTATTTTTCATCCTGTAAACTTTAAAACAAAAATCAAACCATTTTCAATTTTTTGTTAGTCTCATTTTGACAGCAAAAATAAAACTTGCCCCATATTTTAATTTTAATTTAGAAACGAAAATTTAAAAAAATCGGTTTTTTTTAAACACTGAATATGAACGGAAAATCCAATTACCAAAACATACACGGACCTTCATGCAATATTTAAAGAAAATGCCTCATTTTTTGTCGTGTTAACTAAAACCTTGCCTGAGTGTTTGTGATAACAAACAAGATCAATTCTCTTTCGAAGGGGTGAATAGATGGCATTAAACATGTGCTTTGTCGATCTCATTCACGAAGCAGCGCGCGCCACACCTTCGGATAAATTCGGCTGATTCCGCCGGCGGCTCGTCTAGTAACTTCACATTGCCTCCATTTTGCTTGCGCGTGTATGTGTGCGTGAGCTGTGTTGGTATTAACTGGAGAGGAAACCGGAGCGAAAACGAAGGCACTGGCAATTTGCTTCAAAAATGGACGGGTAATACTCAGCTATCGATTCTGACTACGTTGTGTTTGACTAGTATGGAAGCTGTATCGGTCCTAGAGTGTTTGAATGCGTCGTTTTTTTTCCCTGTAGAAGCTGATCAGCCCTCAGCTTGTGTTAACGGGTTTCCATAGCCACGCTCTCTCCGTTCCATGAAGGAAGTGTGTGTTAGCATGCTACTCTAACTTAGCACAAACCCGCAATATGTGTCAGCGTTTTCCCATATTCCTTAATTAAAAAGCCTTTTAGCAGTATAGGTAAGCGCGGTAGCATCGTGATACAACACATAGGGTTGCATTTCACTGTGGCGTGCTGAAGTTTAGCAAGCCGTGATGCTAACTAATGTACACTACCGTTGATCCTTTGTGTAGGTGCTAACTAGCTTTGTGTGATCGAGTGAATCTAGGAATTGCACTAAAAGTTCAGTTCACATGCACACTGAGTGCACCTTCTATACTGAATATTCATTTCCTCACGAAGCATGCATTGCTTATTCCGTTAGGTTAAAGCGAGCAGTTTGTTGATAATGGCTCCTGTTGCTGTTCTGTACCACTGAGTTGACTACCAAGTACAGTGTTTACTTGAAATTTCTGGGAGTACTGAAAGGAATGCCCTGGGACAACAGGGTTACAATTCATTATGGTTTAGGGAATAGTGACCCCAGGAGTACCCCATTTGAAGATGAATGGGTGAATCTGAAATGGCCACCTGGGAAATGTATGGTAAACCTGTAGCCTTCTGTTTAATAAGAGCATAGATTTTAATACAGATTACAATGATCGCTTTTTTATTGCTTTTTCTAATCCTCAGGAGGTAATGGCAAGTAGGTTCAATTGTACAATTTTGCAATTGTAATGTTATTGTGACTGCACAAATTTTTAAGGGAGCAGTGATTTGTCTAGGTGATGAGGTTGTCATTCCAATCACATAAAATGACACTTATTCTCCTGCTCTCTTGATTAAGTTGGAAGGAAAATCTTTAATAAGCTCAAAAAAACTGTTCATGTGTCATTGTGCCTGGAAATACAAAGTGTTGTCAGTCGGGAATTTCTTCTTTCCTTTTTGATTGGAATGTTTAAATTACTATTTCAAAAACAGTGGAAAACTTCACTTCTGTGTGTTCAGTGGCATCACATATCTGGCTTTCTCGAGTGATTGTGTCCTGTTTGACAGGAGTCATATGAAAACTGGTCATCGGATTGCAGCGTCATGAATGAACATACCGTACTTGTTCTGGAGGCACAGCACATTTGTCAGTCAAAATAAAGCCACAAATTTCCCCATCTCTACATTTTTTTCACTTTTAAAGAACTGAAACAGCTGATGGCTCATGAGTCTCTATCCTCCAACCAGAGTGGCAAAACAATGTTGTAATTAAAGGGTCTGCAACATGTGGTTCTGTGGTATGGGGCTCTTCAGCCTCATTGTAGAGGCTCTCGACTTGACCAAAAATACATGTGAAAAGCCTCTGTATTGTACTGCAGACAATATTCAAAGCCCATTTTTGTCCAATTCCAAATGATTCATTTCAAGTGATGAAGTGATTTATGTGTAGTTTCTGACTTCTGACAGGAATTGGCAACTCGGCTTTGTACGATCAGGATTTTAGGGGCCGATTACCGATCAGAGTTTTAAAAAAAATCAACGATCTCCGATCATGTGAGGAAGCAAATGCATCTATTTAAATGACTTGTTTACCTGTATTTATGCAGTTTACTGAGTATCATAAATAAGATTTTTATTCACATTTCTTGTCCCAAACTGATGAAAAGCCTCATCATGAGGATAAACCAAAATAATCCGAGGCACAAATAATAGGCACAACTTATTGTAATTAAATCACTTTATTTGTTTTTAAATTACTTTCAATAAAACTGCAAATAAAGGGCAATAATCTGTCTGAAACTGTCATGTAGCTGATATTATTTACAGCCATAGTATTGCAACTGAAGGCAGTAATACTCCAACACATTCAGATATCACTCCAAGTGACACTAGTGCAAATAGAGGCAGTCATGCTTCTTCAAAACATTCATACACATGCCTATAACTTCGGTATCGCCACAGAAAGAGTGTCCTGGGAGTAGATGGCATGGATCAAAGTAAGCCAACAAATGCTGGAATGAGGGTTCTCAACTGTATTAAATGGCAGTTTCACCAGCACAATAGACTCCCATCAAATTTCTTGTACCTCCCTTTACCTTCTGGCTGTCATGGCTGGACATTGTCCTAAGTAAGCTTTAGGCACTTGGATGTCTGTTTTTCCTTTTTTGTTCTCCACTTTTTAAAATAGGCATGCCCCTCCTCGTGTTCTTTCACCAAGTTTTGAATGAATTATTCATTCAAAATTAATTATTGTTCAGCACATAGTGACAGAACTCATGACTAAAATGCTACAAAGACATAAAACACATACAAGGAGTACGGCATGTCTATTCTGCTTTGAATGCTTTAAAGTTTAATCCGTGTGAAGGACAGTTTTACATAAGCGGAATAAAAAATGACGATGACGTCATTGATCAGATCAGTGAATGAAGACTTAAGGGCTGATCAGAAAATTTGGGGAGAAAATGTGAAATATCGTTCGATCCGATCAGTGGAAAGTCTATTAGCAACTTCAGGCACGCCATGAAAAACAAGTTTGTATGTGAAAACTTGGGTTGAGTTTCTGTGCTGATGTTATTGTAATTTTATGTTTGAAAAATGATAGTCAGTTTTGTAGCTTTTTTTTCTAAATGGATCTTCAAACTAATATCTATATCAACACTTTATATTGCTCTTAAGCTGTTACTGCCATTTTGAAGGCCAACTCAGCCTGTTGTGCAGCTCCAGACAGGTTTGATTAGGTGAGACATGCCAAAAAAGGCTCATTTTGCTGTAAGGGTTGCTGACCCCTGCCTTAAGTGATCACTGGAGAAGTGGGTTTCGGTGTTAATCCTCAGCTGGGGCTTTTCACTGTATCAATATTCAAAAATGTTTCGATATTTCTTGTGAAAGAAAGCCAGTTTACTTTGAAAGAGCACCGAAAACCATGTTGCTGTGTTATCCACTCATACCTCAGAATTATGGTGCTTGAATTAAAAACTTGACTCATGTTTCTAAGACCATGTTTACCTGTTTTCTGGCAGAGTTTAAGTAAACACGTTTAAGCAAAAACCTTTACTTTAGCAGTCAACCATTTGGCCTGTCATATCCTTGCAGACTATTAACCTTGAATGATTGTTGTGCAAAAACCTGCAGTTTGAAAACTTGCTTTTGTTTCCTGTTTTCGGCTTGTTGTCACTAAGCTTTTTGGTGGAGTTAAGTGTGCTCCATCAGGCCGCCAGATTGCCACCTTGTATGTTTGACTTGTCAAGAGGACATAGGTATACTTGTACTTATCATAGTGCATTTGAATGTTTTGTACAGCCTTTGTGTGTGCACTCTAATCTTGACTCTGAAAATGCTTTTTCTTTCAGCATCAGTGATGTTGCAGTTGGCGTGAAGGTGAGTTATTGGCTTTGTTGTTGTTCTTCCCATTATATTCACCACACAGATCACATGAGGCTGCTTAGAACTCTGTAGGTGTAGTGTATTTTTTCCCCTTGCATTATGAAACAATAAACGCATTGTTATTTCCAATATACTTCGCTGACGAAAGCAGCTTGAGTACAGACTGCATTTATTCTTGTCACACTTTCTACACGGCAACAGTTTCCTGTTATTGATAATCTTGTTAAATAGTTGGACTTCAACCAACATTTTTATTACTGTGTGGATGGAACCATCTGAGTATTATGGCCTTCAATTCAAGTGATATTAAACAAATGCATTGCAACAACTGAACCCTTTTCTGAAATGTTAATAAATGTATTTGGGAGCAAGAATTTACACATAATGGAAAGGCAAGTAGAGTCCAGTTGGAGAAAAAGTTTCATTCGGTTTGAGCAACGTCATATTAATGACACCTTCTGATCTATTTGAAGATTATGTAAGTGAAATGTTTCAATCCATGTTAATTTGTCGAACACAATTAAAAACAAACCAGGTTGACTAAAGTGCCATATGACGAGGCAAAGCAAATAAGCATTACAATATGCAAGATGATTGTGTTAACATCATGTCGCTTTGTTTTTCCTGTGTGTTAGTCTAATTCATCTATTTCCCTTTGTGACTCAGTCCCTCTGACTCAGCCCTCATAGGTTTAGTAGTAGAGAGGTTTCAGCCTTTCTGAGGGAGGACTGGGGTTTTAAATCACAAGAGAGAACAATGACGTGCCATGCGCTATTTTCTGAATTTATAGCACATTCTCACAATTACAGAAGCATGAATTCAAGAGAGGAAGGCAATTAAACTGTCAGTCACAATTACTCGTATGTCAAATATTCATCAACGAGAATGTAATGATTATGACAGGCCTAATGATACTGGAAGACCGAGGCTTCAAGAGAATGTTATTTTTCGGGCACATTTCACAACTTGCCTCAATAATGATTATTGCAATGGTTCCACTCATTGTTTCAAACCTATTTTTATGGTCCTGTTTAAAAAAACAAAATAAAACATAAAGCTTATGATGAAAATTGATTAGTCTCTTTTGGTGGAACTTTTACCTTGTGCATCGCTGGCTACCAATAGGTGTATTGTATTGTCTGTCATGGATTAAAGCAACCTTTTAATCAAAGGAAGAGAGCTGTTGGTTGTATTTTTGAGAGTAGTTCATCAAACATCGATTGTGTGGAAGGCTTTTCTTTGGGAGGGGGGAAACACTTGATAGGCAAGGAAGACTCACATTTTTTGGCTCACAGGCTGCTTTCAAAATACTTGGTTGTTTAATTCTTACTGCAATAAAATAAAAAATGAAATAACAATCCAGAACTCACAAAGCTACTATAAGTGGAAACAAAATTGTTAAGAGTATTTGGCTTCAGTTACTCACTAACTCCTTGTTCTCAAGGACTGGTAACTTTTTCACCAAGCTGAAAAAACAAGCAACTGTTTACTCCTGAATAAACCTACAAGTTCCAAACAGGATTGCACTGACAAGTATAAAGGCTTTGTTTCTGGATGCAATAACTAGCAGTGGTCCCTGAGCCCTTAAGCAAATGTATTTTGGTCAAACAAGGAAACCAGTAGCTCCACCATCCCAATCACAAGCTTTCTTTATGCTTGCAGTTGATTTCATTGCATCAGCCATTATGCCAGTTCAACAAGAATCTTGCAACACAATTAATGTTTTGAACCTTTTTGCTGAATTGCATTGAATCTACAGGTGAATCAGTGAATTTATTTGGCACTCCTTCATGAACCTGTCGCTGTTTCAGGTGTTACATACATACATACATACATACATACACTTCTGTCTGATTCACTTGTGGAAGCGATCTGCTTGCTGTCTTTGTCCAACCCATCATGTCTCAGCTTTCCTTTATGGAGTCATGACTGACTTTTACGTCATCGCGCCTGACAGCAGTTTTAATCAGACCTTACTGCATGTGATGCTTGCCATTCAATGTGTGAGGACGTAAAGGATGCCATGTATAATGTATGAAACAGCTTGGCTTGGGTAACTTGTAGGATTATCCTGTCACTGTAGCGAGAGGGGAGCTCTTTCAGCGAAATCTGCTGCTTCCGTGCAAAGTGTAGACGTATTATTTGCTTCTCAGTGGTGCCTTCAATGGTAGACACGACACATCTGGAACGATGTACATGTTTCTCCATCAGCATGATTGTATGTGCAATGAAGCCACAAGACCTAATAATAACACTGGATTTGCAAAAAGTGTGAAGTGCCGAAAGCATGTCTTTTAGCAGCCCGAATATGACGTGGTTATTCACCAGGTTCTATTGTGATCCTTTCACTGATAGATGTTATGAATACACTTTTGTCTTGCACACGCAAATTAATTTAATGTTTTAGTTTTGCTTTAGTTGGAATAAATACAGCAAAAATAATTGTAAAGAAATTCCAAGGACAAAAGAAGAAACAAAAAAAAATGCTTCTATGCATGAAACTTTGAAAGAACTCTCAGTGAATTTAGCAAAGTAAAATTACAACTTCTTTATAAAGTTTTGAGTCTCTCCACTCATATGTTGTTTGTTGGTAAACAAAACACTGGCCTCTTTGCTCAGACGTAGAACATGTACTCTCCCTTTTAGTTAGAAGCATGCAAACATGTCATGAGATGCCCTGTGGCACTTGCTCCGTTTATTCAACTGAACTTAAAATGGTTCGTATTGGAGAATAATGTTGTTGAAAGCCTTTTGTAACAAAGGCATCCACAAAGTATTTATATGTAGACCTTCTGATTAAGACGGAACCACATTTGACCTACTGATCGTTATTTGACACTGTACTGTCAAAACATGCGTGTGCTTTGAGCCCTGGGAGCATTGCATAGCTGGAATCACATGAGCAGGGTCTGTACCTTCTGATTACTCAACAAAACTGCTTTCCTTGTGTTTGCGCTTTGTTTTTTTCTAGCTACAGAATCTGATTTGTTGAGTGCCACTGCAATTCAGTCCACACCAAATAAAGTTAAAGTCCCTTCTTTGTAGGAAGCAGAACAGTCATATAAACAGTGATTTTTCTGATGTTGTGGTTTTTGCCATGTTGTTTATTTCATCAATATTTCTGTGTCAGACACCAAAACACATAGAGGGTTGCCAGCTGTTGGAGGAAAAAATCATTTCTTGGCTTCTTGTATCTCATGTGCCTTGCACTCACACTTTGGCCTAAGTCGGAAGACTTTATTACCCTTTCAATTTATTTGTGTCATGTTGTAGCAGCAGGGGCCTGCAACATCGAGTTTATCGTAACCATAAAGAATGTTAGTGACAGAAGAACAATTGGTTCAAATTCAGTCAGACAGAAACAAGGAGGGGGTGTATGAAGCTATTATAAAGTTGTGTGGGTAATGGGTCCCTAGCTGCACTCCTCGTCATCCCATCAGTCAGGTTTAAGAGCACAGGGCGCCCAGCAGCTCCAGCGAGCCTTCTGGGACCTGGTGTAGCTCAGGATGAAATGACACATCTTGACATCTTAAATTCAGCAAGATTAAACCCACACCAGCAGAGGAGGAGCCAAGCTACTTTTTTTTTGCTGCTTTATGCCCCTTTCCACCTCCTTCTCTCCTCCTCTCCCTTTGTGCCTTTAAACTGTCTTTGAAGAGCTCTTTTTTATTGTCGACTTTGAGAGGCCTGTCTGGAAAATGGAAGTTGTCTTCTGGAATTCCTTTTTACACTTTTGCCTGACCATGTCTCCCTCTCTTTTTCACTTGTGTTTCACAGAGAGGATCAGATGAGCTGAGTATGTACAACAGTCCCAACTCTGGCATGAGCAGTATCAGTGGTGAGTTCGTTCCGACCACCCCTGAACAGGGGAGGGAAAGGGATTGATGGAACATTGATTGAAGCCTCTTTGATTGGCAGTGGCAGGCAGCATGAAAAAAATTAGAGCATTATAATAGGTGTATTAAAGGTGAAACGGGCTGCACGACTGGCGTTGTGCTCTCCTGAGAGCTGTTGAGTGTTGGAGTATTATCACAGGGCTCTGTAGGAGGGCACCCACACACTGAACTGTATGAAGGGGAATGATTGAGCTGATCCTGCTTCATCTGGGTGCTTTCTCATTTTGTAAATGAGATGAGGAGAATGTTGAGTTAAACTGAAGAATTAATTATGACAGAAAGTCTTTCAAGCTTTCACAGAAAGCACCCCCAACAGAATAAGACCAGTAGTGAATGCTACAAGTCAAGGTTTTTTTGAACATCATCCTTTCCATGTTGGATGTCCCAGGCAACATGTGCTTTTTTTTGTTTTTTTTTAATAAGAGGAAACATAATGTCCTTTTTTAAAGTCAGGTGTTCCTCATCAAAGCCAAAATGTGTAACACTGAGGTCATGTGCTTACTTAAATCTCCATTAAAGCTCTCCATTTATGACCAGAATTATAGTAGTTGCTCATGATAGCAGCTTGTAATCTAACATTTTGCTCAGATTTTTGAAAAGTTATGTGACGCCTATGTGATTGGTCACAATTATTTAAAGTACCAAGTTTGTGTAATCATGTCTGAATTGGTGCTGAAAATTAGTAGGTTTGTGTCTTTTGTCTAGATCATCACAAAAAGATACAAAAGATAAAAGTGGACCAATGAATTCAGTTCTTTAGTACTGTTTCAATTCAAAAAATTTAGCGTGACCAAAAGACAACATTTGTCTTGGTGCATGTTAGCAGTCTTGCCAACCCACACTCGGTCAGATGAACAGTTTCAGTGCTAAGATTGGTGAGTGGATCTGTCACATTCCTCTCAGAGGTCAGAGGCAGCCCTGCTGCTGAAAGCTGAGGGAGACCTACACCTGCTGTAGATGAAAGTCAACTGTTAAACTGGAAGCAAGTTTGAATGATGCCAGCATGAAACAGGTGTGAACAAGTCTGCTGCTGTCCGGTGTCAATTACTCAGCCATTCTTGTCTGCTCCAGTTACCAAGCAAATTGACAAAATGACACCTGTACAGTAATCGCTGGGACACAGCCACACACTGCCCACAATGTATGTATCTATTTCTGGTTATGCACCTTCAAAAAAACACATTTCAGTATCACATTCAACAGAGTTCACAAATTTTTTAGATGAGCTCGTTGAAGGTTCCTGGTAGACAACTACTTGACTTTCACTGCACTCCTGTTCAATGTGCACACGCATTGAACTTCTTACTTCATCATTTGGTAGAATTTACACTGTCTTGGTGTTCTAAATGAATCAACTTGTTCAGGTAGTCCCTCCCCCAACATCAGCTTTTCCACTGCAGGAACTTCAGTTCAACCTGAATTTTTTTGAAAGCTTTGTGCATCTCCACCTCACTTACCAATGTAAAAAACAAAATAAAACAAACAAACAAAAAAGTTTCACCCAAAAATGTTGCGAAGATGCACAAGTCTTTTTCAGACTACCATATTTTCCGCACTATAAGGCGCACCAGATTATAAGGCGCACCTTCAATGAATGGCGTATTTTAAAAGTTTTTTCATACATAAGGCACACCACATTATCAGGCGCATTGATTCGTGAATGTTAAATTCTCTCGCTGCTGCTCTATCCCCGTGTTCTACTGCATGAATGATCACCTTGAGTTTAAACTGCTCACCCCCCGGCTGACCACGGGCGGTGGCGGCGACTCCTCACCAGCTGCGACTCCTCACCAGCGGCCCCACTGCAGAGGAGCTACCAGCTCTCCGTCGTCGCCGCCGCGCTCACGCTGGCGCTGCTCGGTCGCCACCACCTCGCGCAGTCATATATCCCAATATGAACCGCCTGCTTGAAGTTGGCGGTTGCTTGTTGTGGCTCAATATTGGTCCATATATAAGGCGCACCGGATTATAAGGCGCACTGTCAGCTTTTGAGAAAATTGGAGTTTTTTAAGTGCGCCTTATTGTGCGGAAATTACGGTACTCAAAACTCTTAAAGGAAATGGATCTTTGGGTAAATGTCATTGGAGGAACACACTGCAGAGCTGCAAGTCACTCTGAATCATAACCCTCTTGGTCACTTCAATGGCTATGTCTGCAAGTCCCTCCCACTGTCTTGTATTGTATCTGTAAATACAGACTAACAAAAGAAGTTGAGCTTTTAAGAGCAAAAGGAAAAAAACACCTTGCAGTCTGAGCCGTCTTGCCAACACCGTAACTGTTTGTTCAATTGGCGAAATTATCACAGTGATGCCTCGTTTGTCAAAAGTGGGCAGGGACCAACTGTCTTCTACTGTCTTCTAGTGTTTTGTAGAAATGTACAGGAAATGACTTTGTGCAGTTGCAGGTTTCAAAACAGCCCATTGAGAAGCTCACCCTGTGTAGACAAAGTGGTTCTTCAAGCTGAAATCGACAACAATTAACGTCACAAGAAACTTTCTATTTACCTTGAATATAGGTACCTTAAAAGTTGAGTGTTGAGCAATAATGAATAGGTGCTGCAAAATGCTGAAATAAGCAAAATGATAGAAATGCCAAAAGGCTCATTCACCCTTCCTTCATTCATCATGCCAGGTTGCCATGCTAGGAGTATATGACTGAGAAGCTGAACAATAGTTACATTGTCCCTAAAGTGTTTGTAGTTGATCTTTATTTTAAAAACATATAAAGTGTTTTGGTGAGGTAATTTGGCCTTATGCTGCCATCTTAGACGGGGCCTCCAATGGCAGTGACAGTAAGAAGCTCAGGGTGGAAGAGGCACCGCCGTCCCGTGTGATCCACATCAGGAAGCTGCCCAACGAGGCATCTGAGACTGAAGTCATCGCTCTCGGCCTGCCTTTTGGCAAAGTAACCAACATCCTTACACTGAAGGGAAAAAACCAGGTGAGTGGCCCAAAGACATGGACAAGCTGCATTTGTCAGATTTTTCACTCTTCAGCTGGTCAGCAGCAGGCTGATGTAACCAGGAGAGTGAGCACAAGGCAAGAGGGGTTTTTCCCCCCTGAGGAAAAAGCCCCAATTTTTCTTGTCAGAAAGCAATTATCTGCTGACATCTTACTGTAGCACAGGAGTGCTTTGGACACATTCGGCCTTGTTATCAAGAAGTGCATCTGAGACAGGTCTACAGCTTCACAGAAAAGCTGGTCACAGGCTTATTGTCTGCCCACTGAGAATGGCTGGAGGACATTCTTGGCATTCGGCCCCAAGATTCCTGTAAAGTGCAGCTTCTTTGTTCTCACAGCGCTGGTGTCTGGGCGTCTAGCCACATCAATGACATTGAATCTGTTGCCTCCTCAGTGATAAATTACAGCTTACTGCGGTGACATTAGCTGTCAGAATCATCTGTTTGTCACTGCTACAACCAGGAAACATGGACAAGACTTCTAACGAGTCAAAATGTACATTGTACCGATTGTATAGGGAATCCCCAATTCTGAATGTTGAACTGAACTGCAGGTAATGAACAGTCCTGACTTCTAAAACTTCAAAGCAAGGATTCGGGCTCAATGAATTGTACAGCAGTACTTATGGACACACATTGGTGTCAGTTTGATACGCAGAGATCTCGGAGGACAGACAATCAGTTGCATCTCCGTGTTACAATGGATTTCATAAACAGGGATTGAATACAAAGTATTGTTCTGTAATTGGTTTAAAAGTAAGGCAGCCCTACTCTGAGGTAGATACAGATGCATAAGTGTGCAACTTCACTTCCCAACCTTGGAGCAAACAGGCAACGATGCCTCCCTCCCATTGCATCAACAAATTGAATATGAGGAATTGTATTGTCTAATTAAAATTGAATTATAGTTTCCTAGGGTTGAGAATTTATTGAACTCTTTCTCTTGCAGGCCTTCTTGGAGATGGGCACAGAGGAAGCAGCCATAACTTTAGTTAATTATTATACCACTGTAACACCGCATATACGCAATGTTCCTGTCTTTATCCAGTACTCCAATCACAAAGAACTCAAAACCGATAATAGCAATCAGGTGAGTAGAGCTCAATGAGCACATTTAAAAATTCAGTTGTTGGCCTGGAAATCATGGCCCCACCTCTACTCTTTTATCAATATATGATGTTGAAGGAATGTCATTTGAAAAAATTTTCAGGGCTATTTTTGAAAATGATTGATATGCAGTACTGTGTTGTGTGCATTGTTGTGAAAACTAGCAGATGACAAACTTGTTTTTTAGCGGACTCAGGCAGTGTTACAAGCAGTATCAGCAGTGCAGTCCCCGAGCTCAGATGTGCAGGATGTTCTGGCTGCAGCCTCGAGCCCCGTTCTGCGAATCATTATCGACAACATGTTCTACCCGGTAACACTGGATGTACTGCAACAGGTACACCACCTCACTTATCCAAGAGTATTTTGCACTTGGAGTGTGTTGAAGTATTAACTCTTTTGTGTTCTGTGGCATGTGTGCAGATTTTCTCCAAGTTCGGCACAGTCATGAAGATAATCACGTTTACGAAGAACAATCAGTTCCAGGCTTTGTTGCAGTTCAGTGATCCTGCCAATGCACAGCAGGCCAAACTGGTTAGAGGACATTTACTTCCCACACTGTTTGAATGGTTCCATGTTTTCTCTGTTCAATGTACCAAGTGTCGACAGATGTTTTGATTTCTTGTGCGACAGGCTCTAGATGGCCAGAACATCTACAATTCATGTTGCACCCTGCGTATTGACTTTTCCAAGCTGGTCAACCTAAATGTCAAGTACAACAATGATAAGAGTCGAGATTACACCAGACCCGAGCTGCCTGCTGGTGACGGCCAGCCCCCTCTCGACCCTTCAGTGGCTGCCGCCTTTAGCAAAGACTCCAACTCCCTCCTCGGTAAGATCCCAGGTAGATCCCACTTTTTTTCCCCTTCTTTTATGCTCTCATTGTCATATACTGTCACATTGATCCCAAGTTTGCTCAAACCTAAGCTGAATGAATTTCTGAGGCATTTTGATGATGAGTTCAGTCATTTCCATGCTAGATGTGTGTGTTTCATTGTTGTGGTGAAGTGAAAGTGCTGCTCCCTATTCCATGATTTTTTGGTCTGCTCTTCACCAGGAGCCTTGAACCCTCTGAGCGCAGCAGCGGCGGCTGCTGCTGCTGCAGGGAGGGTGGCCCTTGCTGGACAGGCGGGATCCAGTGGGGTCCTGCTGGTCAGCAACCTCAATGAGGAGGTTAGTAAACCAATCCAAATACACAGTCAGATGACGAACCCCAGGCCTCAACCCCAACACACTCACCCACCCACCACCTCCATCTATCTGTTCTTGGTTTCTTGTTGCTGATCCTGGTCAGGCGTGCCAGGCAGGGTCCATATTGTTGGCTTGTGTGTCTGCTATTCAGGACCACCTCTTGAAGGTCCCTGGTGACTTTTTTCATCTCATTTGTCATATTTCATCTCGGAGTTTAATTCAATTGAAAGGTTTCATTTGTTGTCCTACATTTTGTGATCAGGGTCATCTTGACTCGAACAAGTATGAAGCTGGCTCAGCTGAAAAGACGGTTGCTTTCTTTTAAACCCACATTTAAGTAATTGTGAATGTGCTCTTACACTTAGTTGCATTTGTTTTATTTTTACAATCTCAATTTAAAGAGCCCCCCTGTGCTTATTTCTTCTCCCTTGATTCCCTCTGTGGGTTAACTCTGGAGGATCTGTCTTGTTTTCTGGTGATCAGATTTTGTCCAAGGAACACTGTCAGTGTTTGGGTTTTTCCTTAATTGACACTATAAGGTGAAATTTAACTTGCATTTTCAAATTACTATAGATTTATATAAAGTAAGATTTTATCCAGGAATGGCAATAAATTCAATAAATCCTTTGCATAACCTTTGCAACTGTGATAAATGAAGAAAATTATTGAGCACTTCCCCTTTTTTCAGCAGTTATTTGGATATATGTACAGAGTTATTAGGTTTCTTGGATAATTACACCTCAACCTTTCAGCAGATTTCCAGCAGTTTTGTGTGTTGTGAGATCAAATGTCTGATCACTGATTTTTAAGGTTCTATAAAATGAGCGCAGCCTCAATGCCTTCCAATCAAACTAGCACTGGCTTCAAACTGGCTTCTATCCATTGGCAAAACTACCACGTGAGGGTACATGTCATAAAATGATGTTTCCAAACATTAAAGTGCAGATTCTCAGGCAAGAGGGAAAAAACTTTGCCCAGTAACACTGATGTAGATTAAAGGTAATAGAAAGATCATTGTTATTTGGAATAACACATGAAAGACAGAGAGAACTTATCATCATACATGTTTATTTATGAACAGTCATATTGCAATACACAACAGCAGATCGCTTGTTCACCTTGTATCCTGCAGCCTTTCTACCATAGTTCCTGCCGTACTATGCTTTTGCATATATCAATATCATGCCCTGCAAGAATGAGGATAAGGGTGTCAGATTAGTGTTAAAGCTCAAACACAGTTTTACATATTCAACAGCAAATTAAACATTCACGCGCGAGTGCTAACATTTCACGGGGAAAATAAAAAAAACCAAACCGAATCTCACAAGACAGTTAAATAACCACTAGCTGTTGATAGGGTGTCACATGCTCTCGCTCTCTTAGCTTGCTTAAATGAATTTTTGGTGGAGAGCGTAGACTTGATATTTGGGGTAGGAGGCTCCTGCCACTGTGACGATTGGCCACTCAAGGAGCTTGTCACGTCCACATAGAGCCTTTCTTCCTTTTTTTAAGGTATGAAAGGTACAAAATGAAGGTATTGAGTTTTTCTTACAAAGTTTTTTAATATATACAAAACTAATTTTATTGTGCATATGTGAATGTTTAGTTTGCTCATGAATACGTAAACCTGAGTACATACATTTTGACATAAATCTGAAGCACAGAGGATTTTGTGTGACTCACCCTGTCCATGGTACGTCTGGCCTTTGCTCTACTAATTGGTGTGCACTTTCAAACCAAATTTCATTCCAATCACACTGAAGCTTTTTCTGATAAACACAAACGAGCTTGATTTGTTCTTTGCTGTGTCGTAGAGTCCTTTCCCTGCACAGGGGCTTCCTATTGATTTCCTGATGGGGTTTTTTTTTCCTGGGACCATTCTGTCCTTTTCAAAGGGAGGGCAAATGCTGGTTTCTGCTCCAGCACCAGAACCCTCCCCCCTGTCCTACCTTCCATGTTCTGCTCCCTACTTCCTCTTATCCAAACTGTATCTAACTCGAGCTAACTGTCTCTCTTCTCTTTTCTTTCTAAGTTCTTCTCACCTCCTCTTCAGCTCATATGAAAGCTCATATGAAACCATTCTGTGGTCTCCTAACCTGTTGTCTAAGTCCTGGAAGCAAAACACCTGCCACGCTGAAACGCTTGCTCTCTGTTTTTTGCTACTCCCTCATCCCCCTCTCTTTTATTCCTTACTTTTTTCCCTCTGCGACTTGTATGGCTTTTTACTGGTCTCACCTAATGTCTCTGTGTCTCTCCTCATCTCTGACTGTGAATGAATGAATCATCCTGGAGCCTTTTTGCTAGTATCTGAACCTTAATGTGAAGATACTGTTAGGTTCTGTCAGACTTGTGTGAATGCCATGTTGTACTACAACAGCCTTCACATCAACTCTTGCATGCCAGACTGTACTGCAAAAAAGATTATGGATCATGCCATGTCAAATCAGCAGAGTCCAGTGATAATCCGTCACTTGCCAATGTGGTTTTATTTCAGCACTTATAGAAACAAAGCGAATGCAGCAAGCAGCCAGTCTGTAGAAGTACCAGACAGTATCCTAAAAAAAATGGTTGTACTCAGCTGGGAGCAGCTCAACGATGTCAGAGATCCCAAAGTCATTACTTTTGAACTGTTCATGCTCAATGCCTAAATTATCAAGGGGCCTTTTCCCACTTTTACACATTGGTGACAGTCAATCGACAGCTGTATTTTGACCAAGTGATAGTTTTATGCAACCTGTTGAAGAAGAGTTGTAAACACTTTAAACTATGTAACATTCTTGTTACTGAGGTCTACTGCAACAGCAGCCTGTGGTATTTCTCAATCCAATGGCTTCTAAGCTTTAGAGTAATGAGTAACTTAACTACGAAACTTATCAAAAACACTGTGCGCATGTATGGCAAAGTGTAAAGCAAAGCAAAGCTATGTGCTGTGTGTGAGTTCCTACATAGTGGACACTATTATTCTTGGTTTTAAGTTAAATGAATTTAGTTGCAGTATTCGGGTTTGAAAATGTCTCCCTTGTTCAAAGTGAGGCACTGATTTATGAATTTATGAGGCCAGATACCAATGTTGGACATTAAGGGGTGTTGCTATCCATATAAGTTCGATGCCATTTCAAACATTTTATAGCCCTGGTCTGATCTGTTTTTGTTTTTTGTTTTTTTGTTTTTTATCTTTTTCACGAGAATTGGAGGAAAACATTTTTTTTGGCACATTCCCTCTGGAGCTTTATAACCACATGATGTTGAGGTTAAGAAACACAGCAGATTCTTGGCATCGCCTTACAGGAAGAGAAAGCGTGAAAAAGTGACATTTCTTTCTCAGGGATCCAAAAACAGGCTGAACAAATGAGCTTGATTGTTAACATTTCATTTCAGATATCAGAGATTTATTGAAATCTGTAGGAGACAAAGGAACATACCAGCCCAAGCTGTCGAACACTTACGAGTTCAGTGATTATGGAGATATAACAAGGAAAACTGGGTGACTTTGGAGGCCTCTGCTGATTTCACATTGAATGAATGAACTTTTTTCACCTGCATGCTCCTTAACAGATCTTCCCCCCTCAGCTTTTCCCTCTCTTGTAGTGTCATCTTCCTGTCGACCTTCAGGGTGTGTGAACTGCTGCATGTTGGTTTTCCTCCCATGGTTCTGACTTTCTATTGCTGATTTGATTATGATTTTGACATGAATGTACCTTTACCCCATGCTTGTCCAGGGTGAAAGACATTTTGGCGCAAGTTATTTGCTGTATTTTGACTAAAGAAAACATTGATCAAAGCCATAATCTCTGACCAAACTACCTGCATTATTCCAGTGTACTGACCTATATTTTATTTTTTGTCCCTCCCCCTCCTTACCTTTATTTTTTTGTTTCTCCCCATTTTGCATTTGCCTCCCTAATCATACCCCCTTCTCTCTCTCTCTCTCTCTCTCTCTCTCTCTCTCTCTCTCTCTCTCTCTCTCT